>JAGFMF010011501.1:23596059-23620340 GCA_019455555.1 Galemys pyrenaicus
AGCGGGCACAGCAGGAGAGGTCTGCCGCACCATGTGGGTCCCCCTCCCTGGCCGGCAGCAGGGATCGAACTCGTGCTGCAGTGACTGCGGTTTGCTTCACAGTGTGCTGCTTAACCCACTGCGCCACCAGGGGAGGCCCTCATTGTGCATTTTAGATAACACTTTCAGATTAAAAAGCAGTTTCCCATTGTGACTGTGTTGTGATATCAGCACTCACCTGGAGAGCACAGCTCCATGAAGTGTGGAATGTCCTTGGAGCAGTAAAAGAAGGCGTGTGATTATTCTGTAAGCGGTCCTTAGCTTTACAGTAAGTTTGCCACCTCACGCCTTCCTTTCAACTTGGTATTTTACTATGCACTAGTGCTTGTTGAAATTACAAAATAGTTTTTGTTTGCCTGTCATAGTTCAGGCTGTTGTATAAAGTTCTCCCTCTGGTCAGTTATATTTCCCAACTCCTTTCTGCAAAATGCAGCTCAAGAAGCTTCTCCATTGAAGTCTGAGACCTTCAGCACACAGTACCCGGCTATCCTCTGAATGTGCCTCTGGTATCTTTTATGTGGGGTTACTCATACAGGGCTGTAGGAGATACATTAATCAGCCTTCCATAGAGGCCGGTCTACTTCGTGTGTGTCCCTGCCTCCTGGTTGTATTGGGTTCTGAAGGAACGCCACGAGTGTGTCCCGCAGTGTGAGGCTCAATCCCCGTGGCTGACCTGAGTTCTGGCTATTTAGAATTGGAACTTTTTTCCTTTAAAAGCACGAACAAGAGCTTTCATAATTTGATCATGCTCATTGGTTGACACATGAACTTTAGTTATGTCCTTCCCTGAAATTAAATGATTTTTAACATTGTTTTATCTAGAAATTTTCTTTCAACCCAGATCAAGTCTCCATGTGCCATTGAGCATTTTGATGGGGCGGGGTGGTTAGGAGAATTCTAACAGAAATCACCGTTCAGTAGAATGTTCTGTGTGATCCTCTAAAGGGCCATGTAACTGTGTATTCTGTGACTAAATAGTTACACTGGAAAAGTCTGTTTACACTAAATACCACTCTATAGTGGCCTTTGAGCAGTTTAAAAAGAAAACAGATCTTTAGATCTCCAAGATGGTGCTTCAGCTTGAGCTGGTTTGGTGGCATGTTTGTGCTTTTGTGGGCATTTGGCCAGAACAGAAATTGAAATGCTTGGACCTTGAAGGAGAGTGATTTTCCAGGTTTACAGCTGATCCTCTAGAAATAAGTTTTAAGCTTGCACATTTTTGAAAGGATGTTATTTTTTTTCAAAATACAGTTCTTGATTGGAAGAAAATTCATCAGGTGTAACTTAGAAACACAGCATGCTCTTAGTTTTTAAATCTACCTTAATTTTTGGGCACAAAATATTCTTTAAAAGGCTTCTTTTCTTTTTTTTTTTATTCTTTAATGTTTAATAGTAAACTTTTTCTTTTTCTTTTTTTGATTTTTTTTTTAAAGATTTATTTATTTATGCATACAAGCACTGGGGTACAGGCCAGAGGTGTGGGGGGTGAGAGGATTCACCACAGAGAGTGGGATGCAGAACAGGCAGATCAACAGAAGTACACTGCTGAGGGGAGCAGCGGGCACAGCAGGAGAGGTCTGACGAGCCATGTGGGTCCCCTCCCTGGCCGGCAGCAGGGATCGAACTCGTGCTGCAGTGGCTGTGGTTTGCTTCATAGTGCGTTGCTTAACCCACTGCGCCACCAGGGAGGCCCTCTTTTTTTGATTTTTTAATGTATTTTTTTAATTTATTTTTTATTAATATAAGATTTTTTTAAAATTTACATATACTTGCCATCAATTGTAATCCCCATGTATTCCCCATCACCATATCACCAGTGCACCATCACCTCAGTTCCTCCTGCTCCCATCTTCCCTCAGCCCTCCCCACCAAGTGTCCCCAATCTGTCCTTGTCTCCTCATTGGTTTTTGTGTCTTTATTGCTGTTATTGTTATTATTATTGTTCTTATTCCTTTCCTTGATCCTCATTTGGTTCCCTTATGTTTCTCCTAAGGGAGGAACCATCTGGTATTTTTCTTTTGTAAAAGGCTTCTTTTCATCCTTGAACTTTGTTTTGAATTTTCTCATTTTCTTAAAGTTTTGAATTGCACATCCTTTTTAAAGAATTATCTGTTTAAAAGAGCAGGATAGGCTGTTTGTTTTTCTTTACCAAAACTTGGGTGAGGCATGATGTTTGCCCATGAACGTAAGGACCATGTTTATAAAACCTGGTGGCACTGTGAGTAGAAAATTTAGCCAGAAGAAAGATGAATTTACAACTTCATCTTCAAAGGTGGACTTTTTAAAGCGTGTGTGTTGGTTACCTTCAGTATTGTTAAAATACAGTGTTAATTTGTAAAGAAATAATTGCAGTTAACTTTTTCTGAAATTACTTCTAAAACTGTTACCTCACTTTTAATTCTTTAGAATATCTGTGAATGAATCACTGTAAATTAAAGTTGGAAAATTCCAACTTATATAAGTCATTTACTGTATCCCTGGAAATCTGTTAATTAGTTATATATTGTAGGTATTTCTAAATAATGTTTTGTAATATGTAACTGTAATTTCAAGAATTTCAAGTCAAAACCTTTTTGCCGTGTGATATTTAAGAAATTCAGAATTGTGGTTTCCAGAAACCATCACTCTAGTAGTAATGCAATTAGGTGGCCTGGTGGTTGCTTAAACGACTGTACACACAAAGCAAATTGATGGCAGGCTTTAACTGGAAAGCTGCAGTATCTGTAGTTAAAAGCACTAGGTTTAGGAAGACCTTTGTGACTTGCTGATCAGGTATTAGTTGACAGGAATCTGGGAGGGAAAGCTAGTAATACACTGGATGAGAATCAAGGTCCAAGAAAAAGAATCAGATGTCATACTGTATACTGAATCTAAATCAAGTAATTTATTAGGAATGATGGTTCAGTCTTGCAGATATGTCCCAAAAATGCAGCAGTAAACAGTGGCGAAGGTTTGGCTCACCTGCAGAGCATGTAGAGTAGATTTAAATTAAGAAAATTGTTCCACAGAAAGCAGCAACCATGTAGTGTGAGCATCAGGATTCTTTACTAATGGAGTTTGAACCACATTTATGAAATGTATAGGTAGGTAGCCTTGCTTGCTGTGAGTCACCTATAGAATACATTTGTGAAGTACCACACTTTTGGGGTGGGGGTGGGGTGTCTGATCGGCACTGTCTTCTAAAACATAAGTTGGACTCACTTTATATTAACATCTAAAGGGACTAGACCCCCACACTTTTCAGAGGGGTGGTGACAAGCTGGTTTTTGAGAATAAATGAGGGGTCGTCTGGCTGAGTCAACTCCTTCAACATTCATTTTTATGTGCAACAAAACCGCAGTACATAAATCTTAGGAACTTGGCTGCCAGGTATGCCAAGTATTTTACAGATGGAATGTGACTATATTCTTACTCCCAGGTACCTCACAAGCCAGTGTGGTGATGGTAATTTACACGTTAGTGTCCGATCAGACGATTCGGAGTGCTTTGAGTTCCTTCTGCATGACACTGCTCACTTTCGTTACTGGACTCAGATGCCGCAGTGATTAGGACTTCGGGGTACAGGCCAGTTGCAAGATATTCCTGCCTGATACCCGCTGAAGTTGTTGCCCAAGTGTGATGGTGTATTTTGACAACTTTTAATATTTGCCTCTGGTTTCACTTGGACTGGAATGAAGTCTAGGAGTGGAATTTCTTTTACATCCTTAGTTCGAATCCATTTCTGAAAGGCTTTAAGTTCATCTTTCAGAATATTCTCAAATCAGGCTTTTAATTTTGAAAATTACCTTTTATTAAATTAAAGTAACATTGGCTTTAAGAGTAAAGGTTCACCTTTAAAGAGACAGTACCACACCACGCCCACCACCAACACACCAACACCCCACAGCACAGCCCCTGGAGCCCTTGACTGCTGCTTCCATTCCCTCCCCTGCCCTTCTGTTCCCTCAGTTGTGTTGTCAGAATCCAAGGGTCTGTTTTGTTTCGTGTGCTTGCTTTGTTTCTTTATAATTGCACATTTGAGCAAAATTACCCAATATTTGTCTATCTTTCTGACTTGCTTTGCTTAGCATACTTCACACAATGCCCTCATGCTGTAAACAGCAAGATTTCCTCTTTTCTGTAGCTGCATGGTGTTCCGTTGGTGGGCCTTTTTTCATGTGATCATCTGTCCATGGGCGCTTACGTCGTCCCCATAGCTCGGCTACTGTAAGTGGTGCTGCAGTGAACAAAGGACCGCGTGTGTCTTTTGGGTTAGTATTTTCCTACTCTTTGGCTAGATGCCTGGAAATGGAATTGCTGGATGAAGATGTATCTTAATACGTTTATTTAACAATGAAGTGTTTATTTAATGCTTAATCAGACAGTGACTGACTAGAGAAAGATCATGAAGTCATGTTACAGTGGATTTCATTGTTGATACTTTTCTCTTACAACTAAGCAGTGCTAGTGTGAAAGTTGCTATAGTTTGTCTAATTGGGTAATATAGTGACGTCTGTTAAATTAGATTCTATTAGAACGTACTTCAAAAAGGATACCCTTGTTTAATTGTAAATAATACATTATACAATAAGAATGAATAAGTGAATGAATATGAAATCTTTCACTCACATTCAACATCATACAGTGACAAACTGATAGGCAATCCAGAATTCATAAAGAAAAAGATTGTAGGTAAAGCTGTAAGAAGATGAAAATTTTGCTACATTAAGTGACGACGTTAAATCAAATGGCAAACTAGAAGAACATATTTGCAGAGACCACACAGTCAAAGGGATAATAGTCATTATATGATACCCTACAAATCAGCTTAAAAAGGACACCAAGCCTGGTGGGCTAATAGGTGGTAGAGATGTACAGATGTCCTATAATACAAATCAATAGTAGGCTTATACAGGTGCTGTTCACTGTCAGCAATGCAAAGCAGTTCATGTCAAAATAACTGAATCGTTCAGAGGGCTGGGAAGAGGAAGAGGTCAAAGAAATAACATTTTAATCCTACGGATTGGCAAAAATCAGAAGGGTTCCTTGGGCCTGGTCTGGGCAGCCACAGAGGAAGCTGCAGGCCTCCTGCACTATTGATGCCAGTGTCCGTTGGGACACGCTTTGGGGACAAGTTAAGAATCTCAAGCTGTAACCCTACGGGAGTGGCTTAAAACCTCGGCTCTGGCATCTGGTATGTGGTGTACAGGACATTGTGGAGTGTTCTTGTGGCCAGAGTAACTCTGGTCAGTCATTCCTTAGGAGAACATAGCTTTCTAAGGTGCGCAGACCAAGGGTCACGTCCTCTGTTTTTGTCAGAATGAGGAACTGACGCTTCAGTCCAGTGACTGTCCTGAGTCAGATGGGTCCAGCCACGAGAGAGAGCCAGGGGATTCTTTACACTAGCCTATTTTCTGACTTCTGGGGACAACTGGACTAGTATCTTCAGACAAAACAGGGCGGGTCCTACACAGAAGGGGAAGGACACATGTGGCAACACATCAGAAATGAAACCTGCTGCCTGTGACCTCCACGACTTTGCTGAAATGCTTATAAGACAGCCTGTCCTTTGAAGAAATGCTGCAGTGACCCCCTGCCGACTCTGAAGAGAGCCGTGTTTACTTCTCTAATGAATTTTAAAAGCGTTGTTACAGTGTGTTTTGTGTGAATTGTTGACAGAAAATATTAAAAGTTTTTCCAAGCTATGTTCAGACAGAAAATGGAAACACAAGGACCCAGACCTTAATTTTTAAAACTCTACCTAAAATAGAAGTTGATATTTACAACTGAAAGAAATGCTTTTTAGAAGGGTGCTCCCATTGATGGCAACTTATTTTAGTCCTGACCTGTGCAAACTACCCTTTTTCTAAACAAAATACACTTAAGAAACTCAGTGGGGGCAAAAAGAAAATATATAAATAGCAAACTTTCTTCTGCAGAAGTTGGAAGTTGGATTAGTACATGTATATGTGCATAATGAGTATTTAAACTTACAACAGTGAAGTCATAGAATGCTGACACATGATACATTATTGACTCCTAAGTGTTACTCAGCTGTGTTCGCTTAAGTGAAAATACTTCCAACCATATCACTGTTTGAGTGGATTTTTGTATAAGCCCTGCCTTGTGTCAGAATTTAAGGCAGCTCTCAACATTCTATTGTACTTGTCATAACTTCAGTCTTGAAAATCCATCGTGATCACATGGTACACTGAAATGACCGCGGTAAAACCTGACAGTAGAGTTCGAGGCTCTCAGTAAGTGTTTAAGGTTCAGCTTGAAGGTTAGCTTGTAAAATTAACACATGGTTTTTCTTTTTCTTTTACAAGAGCTGCTATGTTTAAAATTATTGTAAAATTACTTACCTAAAAATCAGTTGCTGAAGCAGAGCCCCCCTCCTATAAACAAGTATAGTTTGCTTTGTTGCTCAAGTAAGGAATGAACTTCATCATTAAAACATTTCATAAACATAATTTACATTTCTATATTTAATGTAGGCAGAAGAAACTTTTGAGGACTAAGCCTGTTTTAGAGGAATACAAAGTAAAATTTAAACATGATTACTAAACATTCCATTAGGTAGTCATTCTTTTACTCATTCAGAACAAAGGCTATTATTAATATGAGGTGGTTGTTTTATCCTGAAAATTTTAAATTTCCTGTAAAGATAGAATCACATAAGAATTGGTACTTGACTACAAATGGAATTAGTGTTTCATATTACAAATATAATAGGAACAATTAAGAGTAATGTAGAGTGTTCCCACTTGTAGTCTATCTTTACCCTCGTCTCTCAATTGTGAAATATTAGAAAAGATTGAAAGCTCTGAAATGTTATTTCTCTTAAAAATATTATGGAAAAAAATGTGAACATATGCCAAAAGGAACTGTTTTAGTTGAAAAGGAGTAGTTGGAGAAACTCATGTTCACTCAGATCTGTGTGTTTGAAGACTTGGTTAGAACTGGAGAGTGATAGCCAGTATTCATGTCCTAGCTCTCTGTGCAGTGCATTTTTTGAGATTTCATAGAAAAGGAACTTGGGTCACAGCAATGAGCAATAATGATCCTCTCAGCAGCCTTTGAAACAGACTTATGGGGTCATTTGTGCTTGTTTTATCTGAGAAGGGGACATTTCGGAGTATCCTTTTTATATTTGTTTTGCATAATCTAATCTAATCTTACATTGCTTTTTGCCTGTGTCAGCAGAATTTAAAGTTATTCTGAACATTTATTTGTAGTTACTGTGTGATAATTAAATAACAGTATTGCAGAAATGGCATTGGTGTGTGATTTAACGGTCAAGCATAGTTTACATAGTTATATCAAAAAATTTTGATCTCTCTGTAAAAAGACAGGATAAATAAATAAATACAAAGAATAAAATTTGGAGCTAGGAGACTTGAGTCCTGATACATATATCAATACCGAGTCTGAGGGTAATCCTCTTCTGTGAATCTAAAATGTGCAAGTGTGTTTTATCACAGGAGTTGGAGAAAGTGGGCAGGGGTAGTTTCATGGATAGAAAATATTCATAGACGTTGGATTAGAGAGTACATATCACAGTGCAATGACCAAATAATCAGTAACCCTAAAAGCTAGTAGAAACAACAAATGAATACAGCAAAGTTTAAAAATCCATAGTCTTGTATATGTAGAAAATGAACAAGAAGCAAAAGAAATTAATAACTATAATTGCTTTGAAAAGAGGTAGCTCAGAATCAATTTAACAAAGGAGGTGAAAGACCTACACTATGAAAACCACAAGATGTTACTAAAGGACTCCGATCACGGTATAATGGATGGAAGGATATCCCATGTTCATCCATGGGGAGAATCAGTAAAAGCAAAATGACCGGCCTGTCTAATCCTCATCAAAATCCCAGCAATATTTTTCAAAGACCCTAAACAGAAAATAATGAAATTTATAAGAACCACAAAAGGCCTCAAATTACAAAAGCAACTCTAAGTAAAAAGGAGAAAAATGACAGTATCACATTACCTGATTTCAAACTTTAAAATAGCAGTATTAAAAACAGTATGGTATGGCACAAAATAAATGGATCAGTGCAACAGAATTGAAAGCCTCAAGTAAAATATTGTTCATATAAGCACCTAATCTGTAAGACAACTGTGATCATAAAATGGGGCAAATAATAAAGGGTGCTGGAAAAAATTGGAAAGCCACACACAAAAAATAAAGTTGAATCACTAATACCTTACACAAAACTAAATTCAGATGTGACAAAGACCTGTGACAATAAAATACATAGAAGAAAGCAAGTGCAATAGTTTCATGATATCATCAATTACATATCAACCATGAAGATATTTTTGGTAATTCAACGGGGCAAGAGGATTAAAAACAAAAATAAATGAGATTAACTCGAGGTAAAAAAATTCTGTACAGCACAAAAATACAAGATGATTACATAACGTATTGATTGGGAAAAGTATTTGTAAGATGTGTAGCTGATAAGGGATTAATGTCTGAGATACACAAAGTGCTCATAATTCAACATTAAAAATATCAAGTAGTAGATATGGACAATCCACCAAAGAGGATATCCAGAAGGCCAAAAGACATGAGAAAAATGTTTATCATTTCTAATAAGAGATGTAGATTGGAACTACATTGACATATCGGTCTCACCCGCAAGAATAGCACATATTTTAAAAAAGGCCCCCAGCACCAAGCGTTGGGGAGAATGCAGAGTAAAACAGTTTACAGGTGAATTGGCTCAGCCATTTGGAAAGCAACCTGGGTTGACCTTAAAAAAACTGAAAATGTAAGTACCAGAGGACCCAGCAGTCCCACTAGACAGAATACGAGACCATCAGCACAAAACCCCACATGCTCCACAGTGATCAGAGCAGCCCTATTGACGAAAGCAAGGGTGTGCAGATACCCTAGATGTCCATTGAAAGACTCAGATCAAGAAGATGTGGTCTGTATACATGGCTGTATAATACTCTAGTATTCCCTTAGAGAAAGGATGATAGGCAGCCGCTTCCAACAACGTGGAGGGAATTTGAGAGGGTTACATGCAGTAAAGTAAGAACAATGAAAACAAAGACTGGACATTCACATCTATAATCCCTAAAACACTTGAAACCCGTGGACATCAGTGAACATTCTAGGGCTCTGAGGTTAAGAGGGAGTGGGGAGGGCAGGGGGCAGGAGACATAAGGGATGGTGGTAGGGAGAATGTTTTAACGATTACCCAAAAAAACAAAACAAACTGGTTTTTGGTAAGAGATGCACTGCCAGATCGGTCGCCTAGAGATGGAAGGAATGCTACTCCAAGTGAGGTGTCAGCGTCACAGTGCAGTTGGAGTGCTTAGGGACAGTATTGATCACTCGGGCTCTGCCTTTGAGTTCGTAGATGGTCCAGAGAAGACGGTTCACTTTTCCAAAGACCCACGAATACTTAAGAGCTCTAGGACCCACGCAAGAGTCACGCCGTTGCACCGCCTCTTTCAGTGGTGGATGGAGTCTTACAGTGATAGGGAAATGCTATGTAATCAATCATGCGGCATGAGAATGGAAAGGGATCTTCATGGGTTTCAGATACAAAGCCCCAACCTGGCATTTTATGGGCAAAGTAGCTGTGGGTAAGAGAGATGTGGCGTCTTCATAAAAAAGTTTTTTTGTCTTTCTGCGTTTATTAGCAGTGTGCATCTTCTGTATAGAACTTCCCCATGTCACCTATTTTGTTACCTTCAAATACAGGCTGTATCAAAAGACAGAAGAAATATGCCATTCCCTTTCATTGGCTGGTTTCAGGATTGGTTTGCTCTTATAAAATCCAAGGTGATGGTGGATTTTTTTACTATTACAATTTCCATGGATGTTTTGTTGCCTACCTTATATATACTTACTATTAAATAGGTATAATTTTATGTGTTTTGTACAGTATGAATGAATATTATGTATCAAGTGTTTGGTATGTGAATTCCTTGTGGTCATTTTTCTTTTTTATGACCAAATTGTACCCTCGTAGGCCTGATTGGCTCCTTTCATCTTTTGACATTTTTGGCTTGACTCTCTCATCCTTGCTTTCTGAGGTAAGGTGTGTACCAGGCTCATACTATATATTTTCTGTTCTTTCGTAGGGCCCTGGCTCCTTTAGAAGAAATGCTCTTATATTCATTTTTTTAAATAGCACTTTTATAATCAGGACAAAAACAGAATAACTTACACATTGTGAATACTTGACCTGGAGAAAAATCTGTTAACTCGTAGTCTCACTACCCATTATTAACGTTTGATACTGTTTTTTCTTAGTCAGCATATGTGTCCGTGTGTGTACATTGCACGTAGGGCTCTGTGTGTTATCTAAAGTGTTTTAAGAAGAATTGTGGCATTCTTTATGTCAGTAGAAATCTTCAGAAATACAGATTCTAAATGACTTCACAATGTTCACAGTATTTTCTGAGCACTTTTGTTGTTTTTCCCTTTTCCACTGTTTTAAATCACTATTTGCATCTTGATAGAGAAATCTCAGAGAAACAGGTTTAAGAGAAAACATTTTTAAACCTATCGAAGTATACTTTTTGTAACATGAAAAAGCCACTGAGTGACCAAATAGTGCATAACAATTAGAGTCAGAACCTCATTTCGGGTTCTCATTTCGGCCCCTGGTGGCGCAGTGGGTTAAGCAACGCACTATGAAGCAAACTGAAGCCACTGCAGCACGATTTCTGTCCCTGACCCCAGCCAGGGAGGGGACCCACAGGGCTCAGCAGACCTCTCCTGCAGCTCCCGCTGCTCCCCTCAGTAGTGTATTTCAGTGGATCTGCCTGTTCTGCTCCCCACTCTGTCTCAGTCAAAACTTTAGATGCTGGGTTGAAAAGAAGGGTCAGATCACTCCTTTTATAGCGCTGTCTAGTCTGTGTAGACACCTTTTTAATAATGTTAAAGAGCAAAAAAAAAAAATAATGTTAAAGAGCAAAACAAACTCCCATGTACCTACCCTTTGCTACTATTCATTCACATTTTACAGTATGTATGTGCTGTGCTAAACACTTTATATGCATGTAACTTAATTCTTGGACTGCATTATAGGGTAGCTGTTGTTTTACCCTTTAGAGATGAGGAATGGGGACATAGAAAAGTCTTAAGTAAACTAAGGCAGGATTTGAAGCCACACTATCTGTAAAGCCCCTGTGCTTTGCGTCTTTGCCCTGCTCTGCTGCATGCATGGTCTAGAATCTGTCCTGTTACAGATAGTCAGCACTTACTTGAGTTGGTAACATTAGCATTGGGAGCAAGAGATTAGGTGTTAGCGCCAGCCAGCTTCAAAAAGGGGGGAGGCCCACAGGTGTGTTCTGAGTTTTGTGTTTAATTAAGTACCTTGATAGGTAGTCCTTGTGTCCAGCCATCAGTCTTACTATTGTGAGTTGTGTTTTTTTTGTTTGCTCTTTCTGCATTTGACTACCAGATTTATGAGTCAGATCTAACAGGTATGTTAGGGTAAGGTCTTGTGAACTCTGTGTTCTAGGAGTGCACAGCAGTACATTGTTGACGGTAAACACACTCATGTCCACACACACCAGGATGTTGTCCTCCGGAGAGCAGGCACTCTGGATGCCCTGCGTTTGTGGCATACAGTGAATGCTGAAGAATTCAGTTACGTGCGTTCGAGCGGGTGTCCTGAGGCCTGACTTGGGGACCTTGACTGCTCTCCAGCGCTTGTCAGTACACCGCAATATAGTTTCACGGGAGTGTGTGGCAGAAGCCCATGGCAGCTTGATTGTCTGAGGGCAGCACCGAACAGCCCTACCCCAAAGATGTTAGACGTCCCTTCCCAGGCCTGCTCATCCCC
This sequence comes from Galemys pyrenaicus, assembly GCA_019455555.1. Taxonomy (NCBI): domain Eukaryota; kingdom Metazoa; phylum Chordata; class Mammalia; order Eulipotyphla; family Talpidae; genus Galemys; species Galemys pyrenaicus. The sequence continues at coordinate 23,607,903 of JAGFMF010011501.1, forward strand.
CAGCACTTTTCTGGGGGCAGGACCTGGGGGGGTGGGGGGGTGGAACTTTGAAGCTTCTGTGTTTTGTAAAATGAAAGTAGCCATTTTGGGTATTGGTCTGGTCTCCATCTGTTCGAGAGAAGCGACTCCATGCTCAGAAGACCATAAATGAAGGGCAAGTAATGACAAGGAAATACATGACAAACTGTTTGTACTAGCTGTCCCTTTGAGCTTTGCAGGTAACTTCCACTTTTTATCTTATGTAGTCCAATAGTAATTGAGTTTTGCATAATAAACAGTAAAACTTTGAAAACTGGAAGTTTGATGTTCAGGCTTAGATACACAGATGAGGAGAAAGATTATTCTGACTTTTCCCAAATTCCTCTGCTTCGGGAATGTATTGGGTTTTCAGAAGTCATAATGCATTTTGCTTGAAAAACAGAAAAAATACCTCATGATTTTTCTGACAACCCAGTAGAAGTTAAGAAACAGGCTACACTTACGTGAATGAACAGTAGCACAGTAGGTACGTGAAATTTCACTGGTCAATAAATATCCCAATCATTGGAACAATCACATTTTCTAAAATACTGAGGGGTGATTAACAGCCACTGCTCTCTTTGGGAAATGGTGAAGGTCTACACCTGGTGCCTGTAGGGTTAGAGAAATTTGAAAATAGAGTTGACTGAAACGGAATTGGTCATGTAAGTGGAAGAGTTAATGAATGGAGAGATTGGTACAACAACACTTCGTGATGGGACGAACAGTGGATCCCTTCACAGCGAAGGGAAAGCAGAATAAGAAGCGGGGCTTGCATAAGAGTTGGAATGCTGGCTGAATGGGGGCAGGAGATAGGTTTCAGGTTGTTGACATGTGGGTAGATGAGATTATTCCGGGAGAACACGGGTGAGAAGATAGCCGAGGGTGGAACCGTGAAGGCAGACAGGATTGGTGTACAGATGAGCCGCTGAATGAAGTGCAGAGAGAACAGGCATTTGGAGAGACTGGGAGACAGCCAGGGGGACCGGCGGGGAGGCTGTGGGCGGCCGCGCTGCCTTATCGCAGGTTCCTGCCTGCAGATCTGACCCACAGCACAGGAATGTTAGTTTTAATTGTAAAAGCACTCTGTTAAATTATTCTTTGCCCTTAGATTTTCAAGTTAAATTCTCCTCCAAGGCATGGTTATCTTTGGGATTCAAGTCTATACCACTAATTGTTTCCGGAAGCAAGCTTACCTCCAGCTTGAGGAAGTAGGTGTGGATTTCCAGAGCTCTCTTTAGAACCCTGGCAGCAGCTGGCTTTATACCAGTTGCGTCATTATTTTAACACAGTCTAGGGAATCCTACTGAGCTTTCTTGAACCATTTTTTTGAAGGGATGGGAAAATTAGTTGTATTTGAAATCTAAACAGTTTTTTCCAATTACAATAGTTATGTTTGTCTATTGCCTTCATGAGTGCCAGTCTAAAACATAGTTCAGGCAATTATAAAATGCTACTAAATTTTCTTGAACATAAAGAAAAACTGAGTAGCAGTGAAACCCATAGATCTACCATTTAGATTTAGTAGATTTAAAAGTTAAGATTTGACCATGCTTGCAGGCGTGGGACTTGGGCTAGAGTGGTAGGCGTGTTAGGAAGCACGCAGGACCGCGGTGTGCCTGGGCCGCTGGGACACGCTGAGGGAGCTGGGGAGCTCGCGGGCCGTGGGAGGGAGCTTGGTCTTTATTATCAGAGCAGCAACACTGCCGAAGGTCCTTAATAAGTGGAGTTAGTCTCCAGATTCGCCCAGATAAGGAGGCAAGGGCGAAATGAGCAGAGAGAAGGCTGTGGCGAGGGACATCTTTCAGCCGTCCTCACCCTTACTTCGCCAGCGTTGTTGTGGCCCTACTCCAGACCACCAGTGCTCCAGAACCACAAATCCAATAAAATAATTATCGAAGAGTGGATCCCTGGGACCCGAGGGTGGGGTTAGCAGCCAGGCTGGCTATAAAGCCAGAGAGGTGAGCCTTGGGCTCCCTCTTCCTTTGGAGCCATCTCACTAGATTCAGAGCCAGCTCTCAACACGCCGTTGGGTTCCAGCTCAGAAGATCTGGTAGGATATTTATGGATTTGTATCCCTCTCTTCTTTTTGTGTTATTTCTACTTTAAAAGGGAATAACCCTTTTATAAAATAAAACCCTTTAATAACTTGTCACGTGTGCCTGAAGTTGAGGCTTATTATAAAAGTCTTCTGAGCGCGGGATGAGGACCCAGTCAAAGAAACCCATTTTATATTAGGGTTACCCTGTAACAGTTTGGCATTTTATATCAAAGTTACCCTGTAACAGTGGGACCTCCAGTTTGGGCGTCTCATACTCCTGGGGCTATCACTGTCAAATACAGACTTTTGATGACAGCTTTGGGGTGCTCCTGGATGTGGGCCAGGCCCCTTTGAGGACACACCTCTCTGGACAGGAAGCAGGGTCGTTGGTGGGGTCCTGACTGTCCATTTGAGCTTTGTTGGGAGGTTGTGTGTTGTGCTGTGAAGGGATTACAGTTTCTTGTGGGGAAGGGTTGAAGTCAAGAGGCTGAAGGAGGAATTAGATTGTGGAACCAACTCTTAAAAATTGAGTTTATTTGGTGCCAAGTCTTGTTCCTCTTTATTACTAAAATCAAATACTGTTTAGTTGCCCACTTGAGAGTAGAACTGAATGAAATAAAAAATACCAGTATGAGCTGTGTGTGCGTATATGCAGATGCCTGTGTGTAACATGAAGTAAGTTACTTCAGGGTCTGAAAAACACTGCTGGTTCTACTGGTTCTGTCTTAACTTTCAGTATGGGTAAGATTAGTAAATTGACAATCTTCTACATTTAGCTTCCCATTCAAATGTTTTGTGTATAGTACTTAATGTGTTAAGGGTAGGCTGTTTTATATTATGAATGTATTTCTTTAAATTTAGTTATTTATGAAAATTAGACATGTGCATAAATTACTGAAGGAAGCAGTTACAGAAACATAAGAAAAATGTCAGTCCTCCGCCCTTTTCTCGCCCCCTCAAAGCAGCATCTAACTTTGCTGCGTTGCTGCCTTCTCCCCTCAGTGACCACACTCAGGTGACGCAGCCTGCTACCTTTCTCCACTGCTACCTCTGTCTCAGTTGCTGCTTTTGTACTTGCAGATTCAGTAACAAAATGAATACTCAGTAGCTCTGTGTTTAGTAATCTAACGTGCTTGTGAAGACTGTTATTTTCTTTAAAAACTGCTCTACACCCTGCCGGCCGTCAGCAGCGCTCCAGGCTGGTGCAGTGTCTGCCTTCTCTGTGGTCATCTCAGGGCCTTCCCTGCATTGGAAGCTTTTCTGCTTGCAACTCTGTGAAAAGTTGTGTCACTGTGTGGCACGTGCTGGTATAAAATAGTTAACAAACCTAGACATGGAAACAAAACTTTCTCTAGTGCAGAAACTTTAAACTTTTGGGGCTTTTCTTTTTTCCTTGTTTTTTCCTCCTAAAATGTGACACAGTTGTGCAGGAATGGGTAAATCTGAGAACGTGAATGAAAGAAATAAAATAAAAGTGCTTTACATAAAGAACTATATACCTTTCTGTACTAAGTATATTTTAAAGGCAGTAAATCATAAGACAACATATGGCGAGGGTGTGGGAGGGGCAGGAGGACGCAAGCGTGTCCTGTTGTGACTGGCTCCTGTGGAGCAGTGTCCGCTCCAGGCGGGGTGCTTCTTAGGGACCATGTTTCCATGTCAAGCCACGGTCTTTATTTCTATGCTCTGCAGCGTCTAGGCGGCCTGAATACTGAGCGCAAGCTCATGCCTCCTCTTTTCCTCCCAGAAGCACCTTCGGTGTGTGTTCTCTTCAGCAGCTGTGCTTGCGCGCTCTCTGGGCAGTACGACTTTAAAGATTCCTTTTGCCGTGTACGTCGCTTCTTCCTCCGTGGAAGCAGAGCTGAAAATGTCTCCATTGTATAGCATTTCCTGCAAAATACCATTAAACATTCTCACCCTCCACCAGCTTGGACTTGTGGCATCACTATTATTTGCAGAGTGCTAGGCGAGATAATATTTTTAGAGAATTTATTGTATGAATCCACCATGTTCATAGAGAAGCCAGCCTGTATTGCCCCCCTTACAAAAAAGGGCCAAAAAGAAAAAAGTATTGAAAAAAGTGATCCAGATTTGTGTCCCCTCCAGTCAGCGAGAGAATGTAAAAGCTGTCTCGTCATAGAAGAGACACTGAGAAGTAAATGCATCTTTGCATTTCAAGACCCTGGGTTGGAACGTTCCCCTTTGGTTAAATAAGCTGTGTGGTTTTAGTTAGATCTAAAGAAGGGTTTACACACTGACAGGAGCTAGAAGACGTTTGGGTATAGAAATTGATCAGAACAAATCACTCGGTGCATGTTGAGAAGTAACACTTGTTCAAGATTAGGTGTAGGCTTAACATTGACATTAGGAACATTTTCTTTCCTAAAGTGTTTACTTGTGAACAGATAGGTAGATCGCTGTATCTCAGACTTCAGAAAAAAAGCATTCAAATACTTCCTGTTGTAAGCCAAGTACGAAAGAGGTCGTGTGATGCTGTCTGGTGGAGACTCTCTGTGTTGGCGTGGGGGCAGGGAATGGGGCTGAGGTGTCCAAAGCCCACTGCTTGCTACTTCGGCGCTGGTGCCAGGGACAGTTACACAAAGGAGTTTGGAGACCTCCGGTGTTTGAAATCTCACCTCAGTGAGCTGTCAAAAGTGTTGTCCTCTGGTATCTAATCTGAGGCTGTTAGTGCCTGAGAATAGAGCTCCTTCTGTTTAGTTAAAGAAATTGTGACTTCTTGCATGTTTCCAAGTCCCTTCCATCATTTGTCTTGCTGACTTTGTTTTTTTTATGATGACTTCTTAGAATAGTTGATGTCCTTCTTTGTATGATGTAATGTAGTTTGTGTATTGGAGATGTTCTCTACTACCCACAAAAAATGAGAATTTCCCCCCAAAAGAAAATAAGCTAAGAACATCCAGAATCCCATTACCCCCACTGTTTCATCTAGTGAGTTATTTCTTAGGAGACGGTCATATCCAGGCAGAAATAGTACACCTGAAACTGTCATTTAGGGGAGCCGAGGATCTGATGGGACACTTGCCCGAGACTCCCTCAGAGGGTCTCGTGATCTCTGAGGCAGACGTGTTGATGGGTATGCCAAGAAGCGGGGCCTTCCTCAGTGTGACACAGTGGGGTGCTTCCCTACGTGGTGGCACGAACCCTGGAAGATGACCCTCTGGAGAGATGTACACAGGGGCTGCCGCTCGCCCAGACAGTGCTGAGCTACCCCCCTCCCCCCCCCCCCCGGACTGTTTGCCTAGGGCTCCTCAGCTGTANGCTACCCCCCCCCCCCCCCCCCCCGGACTGTTTGCCTAGGGCTCCTCAGCTGTAAAACAGAGACAGCGTTCACGTGGGGGTGCAGCGTGGTCATTCAGGACTCTGGGTCAGGTAGATCTGGGCTTGTTTTACCACCTGGTACCGCGAGTCAGTCTCAGTCTCGTAACTCGCTGCACCTCACCCGTCAGTGGCAGCACTAATGGCCCTCAGTGCTTAGGTGGGCTGGCAGTCCTCCTCGCCCTACGTCATCAGCACCTCCGCTGTGCTGCTCTTGAGCTGGGTGGTAGGGGGCGCAGGTGAAACAAAAGGTGTTTTGTAAAGTACAAAGTATTCTCTAATTCTGAGAAATCTCTGTTACGATCTCATGTAATATGCGGGTGGGTTTCCAGGTCTTGCTGATTTTGAAAGTCAGGCACAGTGACTTTCCCAACACTGGTTTCTTCCCAGGGTAGGGTTTTGTAAGTATGTCGTCTGTTGACCCCACTTTTTCTCACCTGTGTCCCCAGGTAAAGCAGGCAGAGCGCAGCGAGGCGTCTGTCGCTGCCGCCATGCCGTTCCCTTTTGGGAAGTCTCACAAATCTCCAGCAGACATTGTGAAGAACCTGAAGGAGAGCATGGCCGTTCTGGAAAAACAAGACATTTCTGACAAAAAAGCAGAGAAGGTATTTTGGGGGCTTTATTTTATATTTTTAATCTTTTGATAAGGAGCAACTGTAAGACAAATTCTGAGCTGGTTTTAAGAAATCAGTAAGTTCAATTTGCTTTTATTCGGGGCTTTTAAAAGTGGCATTTGCTGCTGCTGAAGCACAACAACTCCTGCACTGCAGTGTAACAGGTATTTCTGATTTTTCCTTAGTTTTTCATTTGAGGTTTTCAAGTTTATGTTTTGTTGTTGCATCTGACATGTTGGAATCTGTGCTTCACCAGCATTCTTCCTGGGGAGACACCGCTCCTGGTTTTCTGTGTCCCCTGCACCCGTGATGAGTGTTTCCCTCCACCCAGTCACCAAATCCCAAACCTGCCTTGGGTCCCAAGTTTATCTCCCTCATCATTCACCAAATAGCATGAGCTCTCACTTCTGAAGGGACGAAGACCCCTGTGACCTTTTCATAGACGTTAGCGGTGCGCTTTCCTAAGTACCTCCCTCGGCTAGCCATTCAGTGCAGACCCTCATGTGGCACACGGCGCTCTGCGCAGCTGCTCTCTGCAGCGTTAGGTGGGTTTCCCCCTTCCCTGGTTTTGTGTGCGCCAGCGCGCTCAGCTTAGCTCTGGGCAGTGAAAGTAGGTAGTCGGCCGCAGAGTCTGTAATGCCTTTTTCTTCTTCTCCTCCCCTTTCCCTTTCTACCCCAGCACCCATTCATCTTTCAGAGCTACATTTCTTTGACCTCGATGCCCAGAATACTCCCTCTCCGGTCTCACTTTTGCCCCATAAAACAAATCAATTTTCACTAGCCACCTCCTTTAGAAGTGCCAGGATTGCCTCCACCTTCAGCCTGTTTCTCTTTGTGCTCTGTTTTCGTCTCCCTTACCGTGAGAGACTCTTTGAACCCTGGGTCACTTGTAGCCAGCCTGGGCACCCATACCACCTGGCGCCTGTCTGCTCTTTAGTGAATGAGCATCTGATCGGAATGAAAATTGCCACCTCATCATTTTAAGAGGTTGTTTTCTGTCTTGGGCTGAAGTTTATCTTTTTAATTTTAAGACTGGTTTACCTGTGTTTTCATAAGGAAAAGACGTTTATACTAATGGGATTAGGACTTGTGATTACAGAATGTTGAATTAGTATCCATTTCTGGCATTGAAACCATTCTGCAATTAGTAAAATTTGCTATAATTCACTTTCACTCTAAGTCTTATGTAAAAGTTCCAGATAATTTCTTGCATGCCTATAATAAGAGATGTAGTTAAACATTAATACAATTAACCTTTTTTTTTTTTCAATGTCTGTGTTCTGTGTGCTAGCACGTTATTTTGGTCAAAGTATAGATAAATACTCTATGACCTCATGGGATGTTTAGTTGTAGTGTACTGGCATCTAATTAGTAGAGGCCAGAGATGCTGCTGAATATGGGACAGCTTCCCCAAACAAACAGTAATCTGGCCCAAATGTCAGTAAGACCAAAGTTGAGGATTGCTTTAAACCTCGGCATTAATCGACCTTCTGCTGTTAGGATGAACAAGCAAAGAAGTAAGGTTGAATTTCTGAAAAACAGATTTCATCTCAAAAGAAGGGAACAATTCTGAAGAGCTATCCATGCAAATTTCTTTTTCTGAAAATTTTTTTTAAAGATTTATTTATGGATACAAGCACTAGGTTACAGGTCAGATGTATGGGGGTAGTGAGAGGATTCACCAGAGACAGAGTGGGGAGCAGAACAGCAGATCAACGGAAATACACTGCTGAGGAAAACAGCAGGTGAGGCAGGAGAGGTCTGCCACGCCATGTGGGTCCCCTCCCTGGCCGGCAGCAGGGATCGAACTCATGCTGCAGTTTGCTTCATAATGAGTTGTTTAATCCATTGCACCACCAGGGAGGTCCTCTTTTTCTGAAATTGATAAAAAATACAGAAATCTCTTAAGCCAGAAGGAAAAAGAAAAGTATTGAATTGTTTCACTAATAGGAAGAATGTAGGGGAATTAACTAAGGAACCAGGATAATAATAATACAAAGTAATAATAATAAAAATAGTAGCAACCATAAATTAGACATTTTGCAAAGGAGGGGAGGAAAAGGGATTAAAATAGGGGAGAGAAGAGCACAAGGGACTATGAGTATGGTTCACACGTAAACTGGTGCTAGGAACTTTACAGGAAATACACAATGATGTAAAAGATATAAGTACTAAAAAATAAATTATAAAAAAACCCAGAAATTTCTGATTTCGTTGTTGAGATTGAAAGGGAAATAGCAAATAATGCAAATGGTAAGGGGGAACGAAGACTTGAAAACATGGAAAGATGGGGCCTCCCTGGTGGCGCAGTGGGTGAAGCAACGCACTATGAAGCAAACCGCAGCCACTGCAGCACGAGTTCGATCCCTGCTGCCGGCCAGGGAGGGGGACCCATATGGTACAGCAGACCTCTCCTGCTGTGCCCGCTGCTCCCCTCAGCAGTGTGTTTCAGTTGATCTGCCTGTTCTGCTCCCTTCTCTGTCTGTGGTGAATCCTCTCACCCCCCACACCTCTGGCCTGTACCCCAGTGCTTGTACGCATAAATAAATAAATCTTTAAAAAAAAAAAAAGAAAAAGAAAACATGGAAAGATGAATACTTAATTACTGAGTTAAAACCATGAAAAACAACTTTGATATTATACCTATGAATTAAAATTTGAAGATAGGCCCATTATAAACCTCAGTGCTTGCTATGATTTGTTACTTAGCGTTGTCCTGGAAAGGCTAGCTGATGCATTTGGAAATAAAATATATAACTTCTGCAAATAAAGAGGAAAGAGTAGTGTTGAAATAGTCTCACATTCTCTCAAAATACAAGGAAATCAGTGCAAAAACAAATAGCTAAATGAATACAAAATACATAGCTTTCCTCAGTACTAGTCACAGCTGCCTGGAAATTGTAACTTTTCAAAAGCATTTCATATACAGTAGTAACATAAAAAATTTAAGATGTCTGGGAATACTTTCATCAGGAAGTATGGAGAATCTATATGAAGAAAACTGTAAAAGTACTTGGTCTATATTATTGAATGGGGTATAGATAAGATGCTGTTTCTTCTTTCTTGTACCTTGACAGTGATTCCGAAGTTCTAGAAGAATATGTAAAGTAGCTCCAAGAATATCTAAAAATTGCAAATCAGGGTGGAATTGAAGGAATATAAACCCAGCTTTGTATTGAAGCAAAATATTCTTCCCACACCTATTCACAGCCTTCTAGCCATGTGTAGTGGAACTCATCCTCCTCATTTAGGCCAGAAGACTTGGGGACTCCTTTCACACTTTCAGATACGTTCATTAGCAAAGCTAGCGACTTTATCAGATTTTTAACAGAAAAGTAGAAATCAGCATCTAACCACTTCACCCCATTTTTAAATACTACCCTGGTTTTAGCTAGCAGTGTCTCTGCTCTGGATTACTGCAGTTCAGTACTTCTAGCTAGTTTCCATTGTCTCCTGGAAGCCACAGTGATTCTTTCAAAATGAGTTAAAAGCCAAAAAAGAGGAGTAAAAGTCAAAATTCTTACAAGAGCCGAATTAAGTTCTACAGGCCAAGTCCTGCCTGGATCTATTTTTGTAAGATCTGTGAACTGAGAATTACTTTCACTTTTTTAAAGGGTTGGTTTAAAAACTAAGGAAGAATATGCAACTGTCTGTCCTTTCACGGAAAAATTGATCCCATTCTTGCCCATGACCTTGGTGGTCTCTTCAGGCTTTCCCCTCCGTTGGCTTACTTTCTTCATACGTTTCAGTCCAACTCCTGCCTTTAGACCTTTACATTTAGCTGTTTCCTCTGTCTGAATGTCCTTCTCCCCAGCTCTCTGCTTATACATTCATGTCACTTTTACCCAGTGCCCTATTTGAAATACAACCCTGCCTTCTGGCATTTCTCCTTCCCATCAGCCCTGTCCTGGTCTATCTCATATAGCACTAACATCTTTAACATATTTAAAAATGTATTTGTGATTTGTTGCCCTTGTTAGAATATAAGCCTCCCAAAGATAGGGTTAAATGACTATATTTATTGAAAATGAACTGCACAACAGTTAATATGAAATGCTGGCACCATATCATACTTCTGGAATCTGTTTGCTACTGATGAGGATAAAATAGCTCTCACTGAGCGTACTGTAACAGCATTTGTGACTTCAGCGGAGGCACAGTAGCCAGGTATCTTCTGAATAGCAAGTGTCGGCGTCACGTGTGCATCACGTTCCTCTTCGGTGCCACCACTCACTGAAGTAGGGAATAAATGACTTCTCAAGAGGTGTTCCCGGTTGCCCCAGCAATGACTGATGCGTGAATCACTCTTTGCTTTAGGCAAGCTTCCAGTGATTTGCAGGGCACTGTCCTACACTGTTTGACATTTGTTGTCATTGATTTATATGAGGAGAGTCCCAAGCTTCATCAGTAGAGTCTGTGAATGTCAGAAGTCGGGGGATAGCAAACTTGTTGAATGACTGAATCAGGCTCCAAAAAATGGGTCACTTAACAGGGAATAATGGAGGGAGGGAGGGGAAAGGGCATGACCGTAACTGTTAAAACATGGTATGAATAAAAGTATGGTTCTGGGCCTCCCTGGTGGCGCAGTGGGCTAAGTAAGCAACACTCTATGAAGCAAACTGCAGCCACTGCAGCACAAGTTTGATCCCTGCCGCCGGCCAGGGAGGGGACCCACATGGTGTAGCGGACCTCTCCTGCCTCGCCCGCTGCTCCCCTCAGCAGTGTGTTTCAGTCAGTCTGCCTGTTCTGCTCCCCGCTCTGTCTCCGGTGAAACCTCTCACCACTCCAGACTCTGGCCTGTACCCCAGCTCTTGCATGTATAAGTAAACAAATCTTTAAAAAAAAGAAAGTATGGTTCTGTATTGGTATTTAAGAAAACAGACTAGATGCCAACAAAGAAAATGAAACTGAATCACTAAAAGTAGTTGATAAAACAAAAAAGAGGGCATAAGGAGAAGAAAGGGGGTTAAAGAACAGGTAGGACAAATGGGAAACAGATGGCGAGACAGCAGACTCAAATGTGTCACACCAGTAGTCACATTAAATGGCCTGAACACCCCAACTGAAAGGTGAAAATTTTCAGATTGCATGTCCTAACTATATGTGCCTATAAACAATGTAATTTGAAGATAGTGACACAATTAAGTTAAAAGTAAAGAGATGAGAGGGCCTCCCTAGTGGCACAGGGGTTAAATCTCAGCGCTGTCAAACTATTGGCAGCCACTGTGACATGAGGTCAATCCCCAGCCCCAGCCAGGGAGCTGACCTACATGGCACAGCAGACCTCGCCTGTCCCACCTGCTGCTCCCCTCAGCAGTGTATTTCAGTAGATCTACCTGTTCTGCTCCCCACTCTGGTGAATCCTCTCACCCCGTACCTCTGGACTACACCCCAGTTCTTGTATGCATACATAAAGTGAATCTTAAAAAAAAAAGTGAAAGGATGAGAAAAGATATCCTGTGTTAACACATATCCAAAAAAGTAGAATTTTCCTACTACAATAGATAGAATTGATTTCAGAGAGGAATATTACCAGAGATATAATTATTTCATTATTAAACAGGGATCAGTTCATCCAAGAGATCGCATAACAGAGTTTTGAGTAAAGCAGAAACTGTAAAAAGAATTCGTTATATCCACAATTATAGTTGGAAATTTCAGTAACCCACTATCAATAATAGGTAGAGCAAGTAGGCAGAAAGTCTCAGAATTTTCTAGACCAAAATGATTCTAGCAACCAGTTTGACCTGACATTTAGAGTACCTTAACGAACAACAGCAAAACATTCCTCAACAGCAAAACATTCCTACCACTTTGAAGTACACATGGAATATTTTTAGTAAATGTAGACCATATTGTAAAAGAATAAATTTATATATTCAGTCTTGTGACTAGAAAGTAATTAAATTGAACATCAATAACAGAACCTTGGAAAAATTCAAGAATGTTTAGAAATTAAATGTCGTACGTCTAAATTAGAAAGTATTTAAGTAGAATAAAGGTGAAAATACCTGGGCCTCTGGTGGTAGGGGTGGTGTAACAACATACTTTTGTAGCGATATGGCCCTGTGTTCCTAGAATATATATAGTGTTGTAAACCAACACTCAGCTCAGTAAACAGAATGAAACAGCATCTCAGTGTTAGTGAGCTGTTACTGAAGAGTTGCTAGAGAAAATCTTATAGCATAAGGCCGGAGATTTCTATCTGAAGGAACTAGAAAAAGAAGCGCACAAACACACAGTGGCAAGAGAAAGGAGATACATAAAAGTCAAAGCAGAAATCAGTGAAAGAAAAAACTAGTTCTTTAAGACGACAAAATTAATAAACTCTGGGCCTCCCCTGGTGGCGCAGTGGGTTAAGCAACGCACTACGAAGCAAACCGCAGCCACTGCAGCACGAGTTCGATCCCTGCTGCCGGCCAGGGTGGG
>JAGFMF010011501.1:23620538-23735592 GCA_019455555.1 Galemys pyrenaicus
TCACCCCCCTACACCTCTGGCCTGTACCCCAGTGCTTGTATGCATAAATAAATAAATCTTTAAAAAAAAAAAGAATATGCTAATGTTGCATTAAATATAAAAAAAAATTAATAAACTCTAAGGTCGATAGGAGAAAAGTTGAGAAGACAAATTATCAGTATCTGAAATGAGAGCGTCATTATAGAGTCTATAGAATTCAAAGGGTAATAAGGGAATATTATGGAAAACTTTGTCAAAAAAACTCAACAGCTTACATGAAATTGACAAATTTCTTGAAAGAAATTGCCTAAACTCACTTAAAATGTAGATAACCCTAACTGCCCTATACATCTTAAAATAATTCAATATTTAGTCTCCTCCAAAGCGAGATCTAGGCACAGACAGTGTTACTTAGAGGTTTCTAGCAAACATTTAAAGAAGCAATAAAAAAATTGCACAAATTTTCCCAGAAAAAAATTTTTTAAAGATTTATTTATTTATTTATGCATACAAGAGCTGGGGTACAGGCCAGAGTCACGGGAGGTGAGAGGAGTCACCAGAGACAGTGGGGAGCAGAACAGGCAGACCAACTGAAACACACTGCTGAGGGGAACAGTGGGCAAAGCAGGAGAGGTTTGCCACACCATGTGGGTCCCCTCCCCGGCTGGCAACAGAGATCGAACTCGTGCTGCAGTAGCTGTGGTTTGCTTGCTTCATAGCGCGTTGCTTAACCCATTGCGCCACCAGGGAGGCCCGTAGGCGCAAAAATTTTAAACCAAATTTTAGCAAATGCATCTAACAGGATAATACGTCATGATTGAGTGCAGTTTGTACCTGGAATGTGCGGCTGGCTTAACTTTATAAAATTAATGCAATTTGTTGTATTGACAAACTTCACATCAGTAAAAGAAAAGGAAAAAAGGTTTTCTCTGATTAAGGCAAACAAGTAATAGAACCTCCTTAGCCTAATGAAGGGTCTCCAAAAACTCTCCAGCAATATTACACACCATGGCAAAAGTCTAAATGATGTAGCCCTAACAGTTGAAACAGATTTCTATTTTGACCATTCTTTTCAACTTTGTATCTTAGGTTCTAACATATAAGTCAGGCAAGAAGGATAGAAGGCATGGAAACTAAAGTAAAACTGGCCTTATTTTTGGTTGCTATGATCCCCCATATAGAAAATAAAAGTATCTACAATTAGGAGTTTACCAGCATCACAGGTTGTAACACCAAAGTACAACTCTTATTTCTGAACTGTAGCAATAAAAACCAAAATTAAAAAATAAATTTTCACGGAAGTAACACTGCATTGTACCATTATATAAGTTTCAGATGTTTATTGCAAAATTAAACTTTAAAAATATCATTTGAAATACTATAAATATGAAACACTTGTATAATTGGACAAAAGAAATGAAACACCTGTACAATGAAAACTATAAAATATTGCTGAGGTTAAAAAAGGAAAAGACCTAAATAACCAGGAAATACAGCTGTTCATAGGTTGGAAGAGTCAATGTCTTTAAATTGTGAGTCCTTTTGGATTTATTGCAGTCCCAACAGGCTTTTTTCTTTTTTTAAATAGAAATTGACAAAGGGCTAAAAATAAATTGCATGAAAATGTCAAAGAATAGTCAGAGCAACTTCAAACAAAAACACAACTGAAGGGCTTAAAATACCTTATTGCAAGAATTATAAAGCTACAGTCACTAAAACAGTGTGGTCAGCATAAAGCTAGACAAAGAGAGCCATGGAACAAAATAGAGAACCCATAAGTACACCGATACATTTCTGGACAGTTTTGACAAAGGTAACATTGCAACTCAGTGGAAGAAAGATTCCTTTCAATAATTGGTGCTGAAATAGTTTGATAGCCACTTATGCCCACATTCCCAAAAAACTGTTGCTTCCATGCTTCATGGCATATATAAAATCTAAAAATTGTAACATTTCTAGAGGAAAACAGGAGAAAGTCTTTGTGATCTTGGACTAGGCAAAGAATTTTTATACATGGCTTGAAAAGCCTACGCTATAAAAGAAAAGTTGGGTAAATTGGAATTCTTAAAAACTAAAATCCTCTGTTCTTCAGAAGACACTGTTAAAAGACTGAAAAAAACAAGCAACAGGCTGGAAACAATTTTTGTAAAGCATATGTCTGATAAAAGATTGCATCCAGAACATAATAAGAACTTTCTAAATAAAAACAAATGTGCAAACGTCACCAAGACATCCAGATTTCAGGTAAGCATTTGAAAAAAATGTAATCATTAACCACAAGGGAATTACATGATCAAAGCCCATGATGTGATACCACTGTATACCTGTTTGAATGGACAGAATTAAAAGTGTGGACTGAATGGAATGTTGGTGTTGAGGCAGAGCAAGTAGAAACTGCTGGTGGGAACACCAATGATGTAGCCACTTTGGGAAACATTTTGACAGTTTCTTAAAAAGCTAAACTCCTATCTAATTGTTTTACTTCTAAGTTTCTATATATGAGAAAGAAATATATCCAGATCAAGACTTACACATAAATGTTCATAGCAGTGTTATTTACAATAGTCTAAAACAGGAAATAACTAATGTGCATGGATAGACCAGTATCTCCTTTAAATGGAATACTACACATTATTAAAAAGAATGAACACCAGGGGCTAATATCTAAGATCTCAGATAACCAATACAACTCAACAAAAAGAAAACCCAATGAGAAAATGAGCAGAAGAGCTAAATAGACACTTCTCCAAGGACATACAGATAGCCAGTGGGTACGTTTTAAAAAGTTGAACATCACTTTTCAGGGAAATGCAAGTCAAAACTACAATGAGATGCCACCACACTCCAAGGAGAATGACCCATATCAGAACAAACAAAATGCCCAGTGGGGTACTGTTGGCAGTAATATAAACTGGTCACTTCCCTATGGAGGTTCCTCAAAATGTTTAAAATAGATCCACCATGTGACTAGCAATTTCACTCCCATGAATCTACCCCAAAAATGCAAGAAGGGATGTATTCACTCTTACGTTCATTGCAGCACTGTTTACAATAGCCAAGTTATGGAAACGAATTAAGTGCCCAACAGCGGAGGAGTGGATTAAGAAGCTGTGTATATATACAGTGCAACGCTACTCAGCTAATGAAAGAAAGATAGACTCTTGCCATTTTGATAACATGGGTGGAACAACTAAGGGGTGTTAAGTGAAGTAAGTCAGGAGAAAGACAAATCCGGATTATTTCATTCATGTAGAATATAGAGGGGAGAAAAGGAACAGAAAAAACTAACACAGAACGAATCCTAGAAATACGATTGCAGAATTGAGGCTGCTAGACGCCGGTGGGGCAGACGAGGTGGGCACAATGAAGGAGGGCTCAGCGGGCTGCGCAGAGGGCTGTGGGTGACTTGGTGGTGGGTGTGGTGTGGTGATGCGCGTCTGAGGAGGTGTGAGCCTGGTCTTCTAGATCATACACAGCAAACTAGTGTTACCACAGTTGAAAAAAAGATGAAGTTAAACGTCATGGTCTGCTATCCACAGCAGCAGAAATCTCAAAATATGTTGAGTGGAAGAAGCTGGGCTCTGAAGAGTGTGCGACGTAGGACATGATTCCATTTACACGAAGCGCTAGAAATGGAACATTCCTAATGACAGCAAGCAGATCAGTGGTTGTTGATTGAATTCGTGGGGATACTGATTAAATTGTGGGGGTTGAATTGGAGGGTAAAGGTGGGGTTGGTGGTGTGAGGCAACTGCAGAGGGAAGCAGAAGTCTTACGATGGAAAGTTCACTGTGTCGGTGTTTCACGGATGTGCACACAAGTCCAGACTTCTCAGCTTGGACTCTCTCTGTGTGCTTTGTTGTCTGTCCGTTATGACTTAATAAGAAAAGACTTTCCCTGTACCAGCTGAGTTGGAGGTGGTGTGGAAACCACATATCTCCACCTGGAGAATAAATCACGTAATAAAACACCCAGAGAGGTTATTGGAAGCCTAGGTTACAGTAATAGAAGTGCGCTGTTTAACTTCAAAGCGATCATCATCTGCTCTGGTTTGACAAGTCCACACTTGAAGTGTAGAGAAGTGAGAGGGGCTTGAGGGTAACGACCAGGGTGGCACAGAAATTCCAAAACTTTGGTGAAGAAAACTGCCGGTTGAACAAACTAGCAGTATGCTAGGGAGAGGCTAAAATGTGAGCAGTGTAACTTTGTAGGGTGAGGGAAGCTCTAGCTTGAGCCCTGAGCAAGATGTCAAGGGAGCCTCTCTGAAAAAAGGGACAGTTTCAGACAGTGGCAGGAGATAAGATTAAGACCTACGAGTCGGGGTCGGGGGGAGAGTGTCAGTTTCATCTTGACAGTAGGAAGAATGACCGGTGGAGGTGGGCACGGCCAGCAGGGTGGCAGTTTCCTGTCTCTGCCAGTGTTGACCTGGGTTGGGCGGCCACTTGGCTGTTGCCTGAGGAGTGCATGGGCGCCGCATCCTTGCTGTGACACAGCCTTACTTTGCAGGGCAGCTCGAGACAGCCTCGGTTCCTGTGGAGGTAGAATAGTTTCCTGTTCGTATCCTCAGGACCCACACGAAGAGAGCTGCTGTGTGCTGGGGACCCCGCCACACAGTCAGAGGTGGGGTTTACTTCCGGCTCTGCCAAACCCAGGGCACAATTGTGTCCGTTTCTGCTTTATTCCTTTTATTCAAGGACAGTTTCTCTTCTATTTCTTACGGTCTCAGAGACAAAATAATACACATTTGAGTGTTTATTCCTTTATTTGTACTATTTCATATTTTTACTTGTTTTGTGTGGTGTAGTTACTGTATTAAGACAGGTATAATTCAGATTATGCCAGCCCTTTGAAATAGAATTTGTAGAAACCGACTTTCCTCCTACCTTTAGAAAAAATGATTTATCATACCATCCTTTTTTTTTTTTTTTTTTTAAAGTAACTGGGGCACTGGGGGTGGAGTGGGGTAGGGTGGAATTGGTTCTTTCATGGCTGTCACCACACGGATCTGGTAAATGTGATGACTATTTGCACGCTTGCATGCTATATAAAGAAGGTATGGCTGCCTCCCTTAGCTCGTACTTGCCTCCCTTCGTCACCGTGAATGCATGTGTTCACAGAGTTGAATAGCGACATTCACTCACCCATGAGAGGAATAAATTTGCAGCATATTTAAGAGGGGAGGGAGCAGCCTTTTCATAGCATAGCCATTCCGCAGTGACTCATGGTTACTAAACTTGTTCAGCGTAATCTTTGACACCAGAAGGTTATTAATAGGTTTTTCTTAGCCCATGATCTTTCAGCTTAGAATACTCAGACATTCTTTTCAGCAGAGGGCATGTATGTGTAGGGTTTTAATTTAGTACAGGAATGAACATGATAGTGGAATTGGTCTCATCATCAAATATTGGCACCAGCAGTATTTCTCTGTGCTTTTGGATTCCATCTCACATCCTTTACTTCAGATATTTTGATTTAAGGACTTCTTTTTTTTGGTGAGGTCATTTAATAGATCCATTTTAAGAGTGAATTTATATTTAAGGCAATAAATATGGGTTGGTATACATTTAGAGGACTCTTGTTGGAGATGATTATATTGTTAAAAGAGTGGGTCTAAAGAAACTCAAGGAAAATGTAAGACAAAGTAGGAACTGTCTGGGCTCTTTGAGGCATTTCTTAATAATTAGTTACATGTAAATTCTAGTAATCACTAGCCATTGGTAAAAAGAACCTGAAAATTCTGCTTAATATCATTTCAAAATTATTTCTGAATTATGCCTCCTTATAATTGTGCATAGTAGTTGGAAGGACAGTCTTTTGGAAACAAAGACAATAAAAGTAACTGCTGTCATTAACCCTGTTGTCATCCTGGCAAAAGATTCTCAACTCGATGGACTCCACAGACATTTTAGCGCCTTCATATATATGGGTAGGTAGGCACATGGATCAAATTTTATCACTGAGTTTATAATCTAGTAAAGGAAATCGACATGTAAATAATGTGGAGACTAGAGAATATAATGGAATTTGTGGAAACCAGGGGGATAAAGCAGTTAATACCTCTGTCAGGTAGAGAGGCAGCACTAGTTTTGAAGTGACACTTGAGCTGTCTGTAAGGAGTTGGGCAGGCAGAGAAGGAGGGGAATGGAATGTGCTGCGGCCGAGAGTGTGGTGTGTTCAGACAACAGTGGCAAGTTCTAGGTAAATCTACTAGTCGAGACAGAAGAGACTGCAGGAGGTGATACTGTAGATGCAGATACAGATGTGGAAGATTGAAAAGGATCTTATATTCTAACTTTAAAATATACTGAGGAAGCTCAAGTTGTCTTTTGTTACTGTTTTGCTTAGTTTTAAATATTTATCTTATATCAGTTACTAATTCTTAGGAAATAAGTAATTTCCTGTAGGGAGAATCCGTATTTCCTCTAGTGGGTAACATATAACTACGTATAATATGAAGACCAGGAAATTGACAGATACAGTCCAAAGGCCTTATTCACATTTCACCAGTGTGTGTGTGTGTGTGCGTGTACATGTGTGCATGTATATGTGTGTGTAGTCATGTTACGTGTGTAGCTATGGCTATGTGGTTTCTTTTACCCACCACCACAATCAAGATACAATATTGTTCCTTTCCCATGAGGCCCCCTCTTGCTGGTCATCTGTCGCCACCCCCTTTTCCTCTCCCTGTCTCCCTTACCGTTGCTGGCAACCACTAATCTGTTCTCCAAACCCATAATTTTGATATTTCAAGAATGTTTTAAAAATAGACTCATATAGTATGTAACCTTTTGAGATTGACTTTCTTTCACTCCACTTAGTCCCCATGAAATCCAGGACAGTAATTGAATCAATAATGTCCTTTTGCTTACTGAATAGTATTCTAAACCCTGTGTGTTTAACCATTCACTATTTATAGGACATCTGTGCTGCCTCTAGTTTGGGGCTATTAATAAATAAAGCTACCAGGAAAGTTTTTGTGGAACATAATTTTCCTTCCTCTGTGATAAATGCTCAGGACCAGGTGGTGAGTGCCTGCTTCATTTTATAAGAAACCCCCAAACTCTTTTCCAGAGTTGTTGTGCTATTTTGCATTCCTACTAGCTGCATTTTAGTTAAGGATTGCATGCAGTTCCACATGTACTGGGAAGACAGACATGATGGCAGAGGATGAACTTCGTACCAAAACTCTGGCAGCAAGGAAACCCAAAGGGTGAGGAAGAGAAGCAAGATACCAGACTAGATTTTTGAGGGGGAATTGAGAGAAGGGAGAACTTGGAAAATATGATGGTTTTCTACAATTAATTCCAGGTTCACGTATCCTATGACCTATCTTCTACCCATCAGGTATTTTCCAGGGCATAAGTCAATAAATTGTGCCCCACGTCAGCCCATTACCTAGGTCTCAAAAAATAAGTTTTTATTAGAACACAGCCATGGCCATTCACTCACATGTGGACTGTGGCGACTTTCCTGCTGCTGTGGCAAAATTGAGCAGTTGTGAGAGAAACCGTACCCAAAAAACATCGTACTTACTGATCTGGAGAAATTGATAGATGCTTCTGATGAGGTAGCTCATAGCAAGGATCACTTTTAGGGTTAGAAATTGGAGAGGTCCAGGGCAGGGAGCGTGTGTGTGTGTATACATGTGCGCATGCATGTGTACACCTGTCTTGCTATCAATGTTCCACATCTGTGCATAGGAGACCAGCGAACCAGCTGGGCCGTGCTTTCGGGTGCTCTTTCCCCTTTTATCTGCTTGTTTATTTTTATGTTATCTTCCTTGGATGTTGGCTTCTCTAGAAGACTTGTTTTGAAAAATGATAGTAAAGAGGCGGAGCAGGAATAAGATATTATGACTCCAGAGTGCTCAAAAGCCACTGCTTTAAATAACCTCTGACATTTCTCAGCACCGAAGATGCTTTGACATACATCTGAAGGGGTGTGACCCACACCTCTGGATCACATACAGTGCTGTAAAATAATATAAAATAATGCTACTCAATTTAAAATTAAAAAAACAAAAGCCTTTCTTAAGAAAAGACACTATGATACAATACTGTGGCAACACTTCAAACACAATTGAGTCAATTCAGTTAATTCCCCTGCCCCAGAATTGGCCTCTCTCTTCCTGGCTGGCTTGAGAATATTGCTTATACCCACCTGGCTCAGAACAGTAAGGTCAGCAGGATCTTTCCTACTTAAGCAGCTTTTGTGTACAGCCCTGTTCATTTGAAATCCCAGGGTTGGGGAGGCGTGGCCTTGGGGGGTGAGGAGACTAGCGGCTGGCTGCTCCCTCTTTGTCTGCTCAGGAGCACTCCGCCTTAAGTGGTGTGGGCTGCCTGATTATGCTTCCTTCGTTAAGTCCGGTCAGTGTAACTTATTTCTGTATCCATATGGAGCAGTGTGCTCTGACATACGTTCATTCCGAAAATTCAGAAAATACAACAAAGGAAAACATGAAGCTCATCGTAATTCACTGCAATATGAGATGACTGCTAGTAATTAGCCTAATGGAATATATTCTCATTCATATTCTAGGGCTCTCTCAGTGGGGAAAGTAAGTAAATGAGCTTGGAATCGCGCTATTCTGTGGTGTGGGCTTATTTTTTAATTTAATGCTACCATCCAGCCTGTCACTCTAGGCCCACTTTATTTCCATTTTGCCAGAGTTTTCCATTTTTTAGAATGCACCACCATTTAACTATTTCAGGGGAATACTTTTTATTTTGAACTCAATGCATTGTAATTAACACTGCATGAACATAAATCTTTGTGTAGTTAATTCCCTGAAGATAAATTTCTAGAAGCACAGTTGGTGCTTCAGAGGGATTTACCTTTTCAGTCTAACAGTCTCCCAACTGAGCTACTTGCAGTGGGGGATGGGGAGCAGGGGAGGGGTGGGGGAGAGGGTACCTTTGAGACATGATGTGAAATTACCCTACAATAAAATTGTACCAATTTATTTTTCTACAGTAAATGCGTCATCTAAAACTTTGCTTCTGATAGAAGGGGGGAAACCCTCTAAAATTACTTGAAGATTGTTGTTATAAAGTAGACGCTCTTTTTGAGGCTATTTACCTTTAATTTGATTTTTCCACTTCCAGCGTATCATCTATTAATAGAAGTCTTTTTGCCTCTGATAGAAGGAAAAATAAATTTAATTTTTAAAGTTTTATATTGAGTTTATTATTATTGAAGTTATGGATAATAAATTTAAAATATTCATTATTATGAATACTAGAATATCCTTTAAGTATATTTACCTTTTAATTTATGAGCCATTTCTATATTTTAACCATTTTATTCTTGCTATGTTTCTTTTTAAGTGTACTTTATAAAGTTTCCGCTTAATCGTTAACAATTGGAGCAAGGGAGAGCAGGCCCAGTCTTAGCCCCACCTGACAGTCCTGTGCCTTCATCTGTTAGCGGCCATTCTGTTACCTTCCACCTCCCGCGAGGAGGCCACTTTCAGCTCTGCCAACTAGCTGGCGTGTCAAGGTCAGAGGCGGAGAAGATGGTGAGGGCTGTGAACCCTGTGGGGCACAGTCTGGAAGCAATGGGTATTGCCTTGACTCTTCTAAAATTGTATTTTTGCGTCACTACTTTGTATCTGAGCTGTTGCCTCTGAGGTTGGTAAAATAGGACAGTGATGGGAACTGTGGGTTTTAAGACAAGAGATTAGAAATTGAAACGTGAGTTTTTGGAAGTCTGAAATACTCTATTTTTGTCATTGTTTGCCTTCCCACTTGCTTGATTTTCTACCTCGCTTCATTTTTCTGGTGGGAAAGCAAACAGTGAAAAGTCTCGCAGCCGTCGTTCTATTTGGAGAGGTTATTGCAGACACTAACCCTTAAAAATTTGAAGTAGTTGCTTGTCTCTCACCCTGAGAGGGGAATATGTTTCTTATGGTATTAGTGAGACAAACTCTGAAATACCGGTTACGCTTAAGTCGATCCTCTTACTAACAGTTTTAAAGTATTTTTGAAGATACTAATTAAAAGTAAAGTTATTACCAGTCAGTTGTGTGTGGAAGTCAGTGAGACGTCATGATACAGGGTCTAATGGCCCAACCCCTGGCAGGTAGGGACCCCACTTCTCAGCTCAGCCTCAGCTCTGATGAGAAGCTCTGGCCAGACCCCCTCCCCACTCCCTACTCCCCACTCTGCACTCGCACTCCCCATGTGGCTCGCTCTGCCCGCTGCCCCAGTCTGTGGGTTGTATGCTCTCGCTCTCATGGGGTAAGCCCCTTCTCAAAAGAAAACAACTGCACCTCTCACCCAAAGGAGTCAGCTGAGAGGGAGGTGGTGAGGCCCGAAACACATCATTTTCTAGTCAGTGAAGGGGCTTGCCTGGGGGGGAGTTATTCTCCCCCACACTTCTCTTCATGACGTGTATTTATAACGCAGTTGCCTGCTGTCTGTCGTCTGTGCCCTTGAAACCCAATACGAGGCTTACTGACCACACAAGTATAGCGCCTGCGTCTCAGAACACCGTGTTCACTGACCAGACACCTGCACAGTCCGGGCAGTTGACAGTCATGAAGCCGGGCCCTGCGTAAATCCCGCCTCAGGCCCGGGCGGGCTGGTGGGTGTACGAAGTGTAAGCACACCCTCACGCCCTTCGCAGGGCCCTTGGGGACATGTCAGGGAAACAGACCTATGAGCGAGAAGCTGTGGCACTGGAAGGCCGGGGCCTGAACCAGGGTCAAGAAGGAGGAGGGGCTTTCATGAACGCAGGGACTCCAAGCAGGAGAGGACAGCGAGAGCATCCAGGCTTTCAGATCCCTTGAGCAGAGACAGGGATGTCCAGGGTGAGAGAGTGAGGCTCCTTACAGTTTACAATTCGTGACCTTAAGAGTCATGTGGACCACGCAGAGTTCTCATTTCGCGCACCCACACCGTAGCATCAGACTCAGGAAGCCAACATTTATTAACTCCAGGACTGCGCCTTCCATTTAGTTGTAGCTTGTCCTTTGTTCTTGTAAGTCTTTAATCTAGAAAAATACCCCAGTCTTTCTTTGACTTTCGTGATCTCGACACTCCTCAGATGTACTGCTCAGTCATTTGTAGAATGCCCCTTCATTTCGGTTTGGCCGACTTTTCCTCATAAATCAATTCGGATGATGTCTTTTTGGCAGGAAATTCTTGTATGTGATGCTCTGCCTTCATGGTGCTCCTTGTCAGAAGACTCGTGAGGGCGGAGAGTCTCCTCAGTGTTCACTTTGGTCGTGGGGTTCAGCTGGCGGCTTCATGTGAGGGTACTGTTCTTTTTGTCTTTAAGGAGTGGGCCTCGCTTTTTAAAGTCCTCCAAGTGATTCTGATGTGTCTCCAGGGTTGAGACAGAATGGACAGAAATATGTCAAGATGGACTAAGGAAGTAGGGGATGTTTTTGTAGGATGTCTTGGAAAGACATCTGGAAAGAATGGAGCTAGATGCTCAGATATGAAGTGGAGAAAGAGAGACTAAAGTCTCTTGAGGAAAGTGAAGTAATTTTTAAATACTTGCTGCTAGGTGTTACTATGGTTGGAACTCAATCCACTTTCAAGGGTTTTCTGGCCACATTGCAGACAGTCGAGCAGCATGAACTGGGGTGAACCAGGTATGCACTGGTTCTAGCGCTTTCTATAGTGCCCACAACCCAGGGAGCTGAAGTGGCGGAAGGGTCCAGTAAACGGCACCCAGCACCATTGAGGAGAGTGAGAGCCGTGGACCTGTGCGCGTGAGTGGTGCTGTGGCCAGCAGCTTAGCAGCACAGGTAACTGGCCTCAGAGAGCCCTGCGGTTAGGTGACTCCACGAGCTCAGTGGCTTGGAAGGTTCAGTGTTTGGGGGAGCTGTAAGCGTGAGTAGCTTACTCAGTAGGTGTGGGGGCACAGGCAGCAGGTGGCAGACTCGGGGGGAACATGGTCAGAGAGGTGAGCAAGCACACTGCTGCAGTGCAGGCTGGGGCTGACGTGTGCCTGTGAAGGCAGCCAAGCCAGAGCTGAACAGAAGCAGCCACACTTATTTGTTCAGAGAGTGTCTTCATTTGGCAGGGCCATTTTGAGAAACGGAAATTGAAAGCTCTTTGTGGAACTTCAAATTCACATGTAAAGCCCCCTTCTTCCTTTTCAAGAGACAACACTGTCACCTACATTACAGGTGGGGAGGAAACGCCAGTGGGATTCTCTCACCTGGTAACCATTACACTCGCCTACCTGTCTGACCCTCTCCTTCTGGGTGCCACTCACCCCCCGCCTTCTGAGGGAATCCCCTGTCTTTCTGGCATGTCCCCCTCAGTTGATTTTTTTTTCAATTTAAAAATGATTAGATACTCAACTTCTTAAACTTTTTGATCATCTTTTGGTAATATTTTAACATATTTCTTTCTTCCCTTTTTTTTTTTTTAAAGCTTTTGTTTAATCAGCTTGTAATTGTCCATGTTATGGGTAACAGAAATCTCACAAATACTTGAAGTAAGCCCAAATATAAAAGTCATTAATTAAATATGAATTTAATCTCTTATCAGGACTGCTAGTACTTTATGATAAAGTTCATTAATTTTGTTTTTCTTACATGGCCTTCTCTGATTACCTCACAGATGTCTGGTAACTGGCGGTGGGAGGGCGCCACTGAAAGTCTCTGCCCCACCGCCGAGCTCTACGTGTGGCTCATTTGAGTCAGTTTTACATCTAAGCCCTGTTCCAGTCTTGAGGTTTTTTGGGGAAATATCTGGGGGCACTTTCTTCAAGATGTGGTGGGGAGACCTACTTGTATATATACAGACGCACCTAATTAGCTGTCACAAAGCTTGTCTCGTAAGCTACCTGTGCTAAAGGAGCAGAAGGAGACAGGCATTAGTCACAAATCACGGGGAAAAACAATTAAACACAACCGTGGAAACACTTCTATAAAGAAGAATTTAAGAAATGACTTGCTTAGAAGGACTTCTCTTCGGAAGCGGTCGCTGAGCTGAGCACGGAAGGAAGAGTGAGAGCCGGGCAGGAGTGGGGCAGGATGTGTGCACAAGGGCAGTCCAGGAATCGGAAGCGGCATGTGCTAGGGCCCCGAGAGACGAGCGGTCTGCGCAGAGCACCGGCGGGAGGCAGGCGCGGGCTGAGGTGGGCCAGGCCACACCGCATCGCACAGCTGGTGGGAAGACTGGACTTTCTCTGGGCTGAGAGCAGGAAGGCACGGGAGCATTCTAAGCAGAGGGACTGTGCTATTTGTATTTGTGTTGTGACGAGGTACACTTTTGGTGTAGGGGATTCAAGGAAGCCGGTCGAGAGGCAGTGAGTGCACTTGGGAGGCGTGTGCTGACTTACCTGTTGGGATGGGTAAGGAAGAGGGAAGAACTGAAAATGACCCTCCGTGTCCCATCTGTGAACTCCGTCATCGCGGTATCCCTCCCCGAAGTGAGGCGTCGGCAGGAACACCGGCCTTGGGCACGGTCGTGACACCGTTCTCAGTGACCAGTCGGAGGTGCCTTGAGACAACCACGTGGAGATATTTCAAGCAGGGTGCTAAATGAACTAGTAGGAGAACTGGATTAGAGATGGGAATCTGGGAGGCATCTGTATTTAGGTGTTAATTAGAGTTGTGGGCGTGGGTGAGATCACTTAGGAGAGAGGATCCTGTGTACCCTGTCTTAAGGACTGATAGTTAAGTGTCCTAGTCAAGGAGAACGAGCTCAGAATGAGACACAGGGAGACAGGAACAAAGCAGTGCCACAAGGAACAAGGAGGCGTGGTTTAAAAGACTGCTTGCTGTAACAGAAGACCTCAGATCTGCCAAGAGCTCACATGGAATGAAGACTGAAATGTTAATGGCAGGCAGGTCGCTGATGACTCAGGGCTGTGAAGTGCTAAGTGTGTGTTTGGGGGCGGCTGAAGAGTGACTAGGAAAGAGATGTAGTGGGTCATTAATTCAGGCAGGTGTTTAGAGAAGCGTAAAATGGGAGGTGGGCAGTAGGGCTTGGGAGGTATGGGAGGGCTTACTCAGTTTTGTTACTGGGAGTCTTAATCATATTTTAAAACTGGTAGACAAAATCAACTGAGAAGGGAGCTGACTATATGAGGAGGACATGCCAGAAAGACAGGGGATTCCCTCAGAAAGCGGGGGGTGAGTGGCACCCAGAAGGAGAGGGTCAGACAGGTAGGCGAGTGTAATGGTTACCAGGTGAGAGAATCCCACTGGCGTTTCCTCCCCACCTGTAATGTAGGTGACAGTGTTGTCTCTTGAAAAGGAAGAAGGGGGCTTTACATGTGAATTTGAATTCAGGTAGCTGTTCAACTCTGAAGTTCCACAAAGAGCTTTCAGTTTCTCAGAGAATAGTTTTATAGAGCTGTAACTCACATACCATACAAGCCACCATTTATTTTTTTTTTTAAAGATTTATTTATTTATGCATACAAGCACTGGGGTACAGGCCAGAGGTGTAAGGGGGTGAGAGGATTCACCACAGAGAACGGGGAGCAGAACAGGCAGATCAACAGAAGTACACTGCTGAGGGAAGCAGCGGGCAAGGCAGGAGAGGTCTGCCGCGCCATGTGGGTCCCCTTCCTGGCCGGCAGCAGGGATCGAACTCGTGCTGCAGTGGCTGCGATTTGCTTCGTAGTGCGTTGCTTAACCCACTGCGCCACCAGGGGAGGCCCCACAAGCCACCATTTAAAGTGTACTTTAAAGGTAGTTTTAGTTCATTCACAGATATGTGCACCTATACCCATAATTGTAGATTTTCATCGTGTTTAAAAGAAACCTGGACTCATCTTTTGCGCTCAGGAGCAAGTATAGAATATGGTCTGAATTCAGGTTTAAAATGGAATAATGACTTAAAAGAAGAGTATATATAAACTGAGGCAGTGAAGAGTTGCTGAGAGTCTCAAAATTTTAATCCAGCAAGAGATGGGGGCTGAGAGGCCCCACCAAGGGTCACTGGTGTAAAGTCAACAGCTAATAACTTGGGAAACCTAACTAACTGTCAAAGAGAGTCTCCAAAAAGTGAAGATTAATAAAATAAAACTGAAGATGCAACACTTGTAAGTATGTAGATTATAAGAGAAGACTTAAGATTTTGTCTCTTGGCCCAGAAAAAGTACATTCTGGGATACTTACAGTGTGTCTGGGTTGACATCTAGGCATTAATACAGTAGTTGAAACAGACGAGTTCCTGTTTAGGTTTCATCGAGTGATTTTTAGGAGGAGGATTTATGAACATTTAGTAGTAATAGAAGTCAGCTTAATTTACTACAAAGACTTCATTTTTTGATAGAAAATATGGGGGAAATATTTTTAAGCATTTATATCAAAATATTTAACAAAAACTTTCTGAATGGGACGTGAAACGAGGCGCATGTGTAAGTGTGCGAGAGCCGAGCCAGGCTGATCCGGTCCTTGCTAGAAGGAGCAGGTGACCCAGGCAGCACGCAGCCTCGTTGACAGTTATTTCTCTAAGCATTTGGTCATTGTTTGAGGCCAGGGGAGGCATCCCTGTCAGATTTTAGAGTAGTGCTTGTTTAAGACAACTTTAGTCGGGGCCCGCATTGGTGGCGCAGCGGGTTAAACAACGCACTATGAAGCAAACCACAGCCACTGCAGCACGAGTTCGATCCCTGCCGCCGGCCAGGGAGGGGCCCCACATGGCGCAGCAGACCTCTCCTGCCTTGCCTGCTGCTCCCCTCAGCAGTGTTTCAGTCAGTCTGCCTGTTCTGCTCCCCACTCTGTCTCTGGTGAATCCTCTCACCCCCCACCATACACACACTCCTGACCCGTACCCCAGTTCTTGTATGAATAAAAAAATAAATCAATCTTTAAAAAAAAAAAACCACTCACAATTAAAAAAAAAAAAAAGACGACTTTAGTCCATGCAGAGCTCTCTGAGCATCAACTGTAATAGCACAATCTCTTAGCAGTGCCCTCACATGGCGTCACCATCTGTGACGTGCAAGTGAAGGTGTGGGGTCTTCTGCAGCGTGCCACTCTGCATAGGGCCAAGACCTCCTGCCTTTCTTAGGAGGAGGTTTGTGGCGGACGAGAGTACAGCAAGCTGCACGGAGGAAGGCGAAAGGTTAGGATACTGGCCAGTCCGCAGTGTGCGCCGGGACCAGCAGGCAGTTTAGTGAAGTGCTGGTTGTCTCGTAAGGTTTTCTAATAACTGATTCTGAGATTTGCTAATGCTGAGTTGCTGGAGGCAGGAAATACTTAAGATGAAGCAGCGTGATCTTTGGTCCTAATAGAAAGTTGCAGAAGAAAGGACCATAGACAAGATGAGTCTACACACCATTAACTATGATGCTCTTTGATTGTATGGTGAAGCATATTTCTGATCTTGACTGCCTTTGTTAAAAAGCTTTTTATGACCTTTATATTTGCACATAGCTTTAATGTCCTGTTGCTACTCGAGTCTCCTTTTTGGTGTGGGTGGGTTTTTATCCCCTCTAAATGCTTGCCTAGGACCAACAGCATGTATCTTTAACTTACGGCAGTCTATCCTCAGGACATTTTTATTTTTATGTATTTGTGCATACAAGAACCGGGGTGTAGACCAGAGGTACTGGGGTAGAGCGGGGGTGAAAGGATCACTGGACGCAGAGGGGAAGCAGAACAGGCGGATCTGCTGCAATAATCACTGAGGGGAGCAGCAGGCACGGGTCGAACTCATGCAGCAGCGGGCCAGATAGTGCTTGATAATGCTGAGACTTTAGCAGACCCTGTGCCTCCAGGGAGGCCAGTCCTCAGGAGACCTTGTACTGCGTCACGTATCAGAGCCTAAGGACGCAAGACTCCGTGCACCACTTTGGGCTGTGGTTGCTGTGTTTTCATTCTGCGTGTTCATTACCTCAGAATAGTTATTTTTTTTTAAACAGTTTTTAGACATTTAAAATATAATGTAAAACAAATACCCTGTTTACCACACGTCTAGCTCTAGTGTTCTTCATAGCTTCGTGTGTGCGCAGATTTTTATCTTGAATCATTGTCCTTCCTCATGGGACTTCCCTAACCACTCTCCTGTAGTGCAGTTTTTCTGGTGACACAATCTCCTAGATTTTCTGTGTCTCCAAAATTCTATTTCACCTTCAGTTTTGAATATCTTTTTGCTCAGTGCAGAATTCTAAGATGTTCTTTTTTTTCCTTAGAACTTTCATGATGTCCCTCCGCTATCTTTTGATTGGCCTAATATCTGTCAAGAAAACTTGTTATTTTTTGATTCTTTGTAATATTTTTCCCTCGGATTGCTTTTTAAAATTTTCTCTTCACTAAATTTAAGCGATTTGATTATGCCATTCCTTGGTATATTTTTCTTCCTCACTTGTGTTTAGGATTTTTGAAAAATTCTTGGCTGCGTGGGATTATAGGTTTCATCATGTTTGGAAATTTTTCTGTCACGTATTAATACACTTGCTCTCCCACCCCCCAGCAAAGTGCCCCCGAGGGCTGTGGTTACACACACCATACACCATTGGCCTGTAATCCACCAGAGAGGCCTCCCGGCAGCCCTCCGCCACCCCACCTTAATCCATCGAGGAGTTCTACTGCCGCCTTCCTGCTTACTAATTTCTTCTGCAGTATCTAGTTGCTGTTAATCCCACTGTGTATAATTTTTGTCTTAGACAGTGTAGTTTTTATTTCAAAGTGTTTGAGTCTTTTAAAACTGTCTTTCATGCGATTGATATAATTATAGTAGCTGCCCATGTCCCTGTTTATTCCTTACACCATCTCTGTGATTTGCAGGGCTGCTTCTGTGGACTGGTTGTTCTCATTACTGGTGTGTTTTCCAACACGCTGGTGTGTCTTGATCCTTTCTGCACTTGCTTTTAATGTTGTGTGGGGCCAGAGCAAGTGTCATCCAGGTCTACTTTTGTGTAACAACAGAGGCAGAGCCCTGGAGCGCACACCTGTGAACTGTCCCCGCCTCCTGAATGCTCACTGATCCTGTCCCCTGGCCCTGGGTCGCCCTCGCGCACATGAGCTAATCGGTGCTCAGCTGAGGAGTGCCTCTGCAGGTCTCTGTGCCCACTTGTCTCTGGCCCCTGCCCATGGAGTCCAGTCTCCTTGGCCCCTGCAGGCCCCAAGTCCTGTCTCCTCATCACAGAGACCACCTGTGCACCTGGCTCTCTCCTCCCGGTGGTGTCACCTGGACGTGCTCCCTCGGCAGTAGCTGGGGCAGTTGTGCGCGTCACGTCGCTCCTCTCCTTTCTCTCAGAGATCATGGTCCTGTGCTGTTTAAAGTTCATTGTTTGATAGGTTTTCTCCTGTTCTTGTAGTCTGTTTCATGTGGAGTGGTAAATTGAGCTCTGTTCCTTCACCCTGGCCAGAAGTGGCTTACTATCTATTGCTAGCGTTTCGGCTTTGCGTTCACTTCCTGCTGCACTCCCTTGCCCCTCTGTGCCTGTCTCTGACAGGTCCAGTGCTTCTTCGCTCCTCATGCTCGGCTGTTCCTATAAGTCTCCTTTCCCCCAGTACTGGCAAGTCAGCATCTCTCTGCTCTCGGGCTCAGCGCTGGTGCCTCTTCTAGGAAGTCTCCTTTCCCTTTGAGGAGAATTGAACCTTCTCTCCCCCGTTCTCTGTCCTCCGCACACGTTAACTTCAGTGTTCCAGTGTACAGTTTTCCCTGTTGAACATGCATGTTGGCCCCCACATATGCACACATGTTAAGCTCCTGAGGGCAGGAATGGGGTTTGCCTACCTTTGCATCTTGTGTGTGGGTCCATGGGCACATAATATAAAGATAAGGTATTCGACAGATGTTTATATGTTTGTTAAAATTGTTTTTTTTTTTTTCTCCTCTCCCCCAAAATCAGGCTACAGAAGAAGTTTCCAAAAATCTGGTTGCCATGAAGGAAATTCTGTATGGCACAAATGAAAAAGAGCCGCAGACAGAGGCAGTAGCACAGCTAGCTCAAGAACTGTACAACAGCGGGCTCCTTAGCACCCTGGTGGCTGATCTACAGCTCATCGACTTTGAGGTAAGAAATCGGTTTCTTGCTTTTCAAAAACCGGACCCTGTTCATGGTCGCCTTCCGTGTGTTCTCTTCTTTGAAGCATCTCGAGGTTCCTACTTGCTCCCGGCTCAGGATCCTGTCACCGGCGGAGATAGGCGGGACTCGGGTGTTTCAGGCATGGGTGTTCCCCCACTGCAATGGAGGTGAAGCTGCTAGTTTAATAACAGCTGCTGTTTTTCACATAGGTCACTGGTCCTTGGCATTTAAGACATAATCTAAAGAAGACCATGCAGGGTTAGATTTTAGAAGTAGATGAGATCTTAGAACGTGCACTCTTTTTTTCTTTGAAGCCTGTTAAGAGCTCATTGTAGCAGCGATCATTTGTGTTTTGTTTGCGGTGCACTGCTTTCGAGGTTTTGAATCAGGATAACATATAAATAGCAGGAGATTTCATACACAGTTCTGACATCCTGCAAAGTCTGCCCGCCACGGCAGCTCGTAGCCTCCGCTGGAGCAGAGCGCGCTCAGCCGCAAGGCTCTCGCACTTGACATGCTGTGGCTGGTGCCGTTTGCTCTTCTGTCTCAGGGCTTCCTTTGCCCGTCTGCATCTCCCGCCCAGCCCTGGAAGGCCTTGGAGATTGTTGCCAAGCTGATGTGGCCAAATGTTGTCAGTCTCGATATTTATTCAGTGAATTCATTCAGTGAGAATAATAGACCTTGCGTCAGTCTGACCAGGCTAGTCTGAGAAGCCGTCTCTGACTTTGTCATCAGCCTGTGTGCTTGGCTGTCTGTGCAGGTGCTTGAGAACCTAGGAGAGAAAATGATGGACATAAAGCCAGCTTCGATTGGGAGCAGATGGGATGATATGGCTCAAAGATTACTTAAGTATAACACTGATACTTTCCACTCTGCAGAACAGATCAGAACTACGACGTTTCCCTTTATGGTAGCTGGCTTCAGAATATATGACAGTGCATCAGATTTTCACAGATTTATTTCCTCTGCAAAGTTGGTAATGGCGTGGGACACCCAGTGCCTTTTTCCACCCATCCCACTCCTCAACCTGGACCCTAAATTTAATATGCGTTTTGGACTTCGAGGACATACATTTAAAGGAGGTTGTGCCCTTGAAACTGGTTATCACAGGTTGTCACTGCTCCTGACCTAGAGTGGGCCCCGAGGGTCTCCGCCCTGGCTAGCTAGCCGTCCCCTCGCTCACCCCAGGCTTGGCAGCCTTGAAAAAGTGACCATTCTGAAATACCCCTGGGAGTCCAGTTCTCCATCTTTTATTTTTTGGTGTAGTTGTGTATTTATCACGTCTCCAGTACTGTCCATCTGTTTTGCTAAGTAAAGTACAGGGAAAGAGAAGTCCTTGTCTGGGCTGCTGCCTGTGTGACGCTTGAGCCCCCCACACTTACTCTGTGTGCCGCCTTCCCGAGGTGCCGCGTGCTTACTCGCCGTTCAAGCTCTGCTTCTTACAGAATTCCTTCTTTTTTATTGTCCTGGTGGAGTACAGTTTTCCTCCCACCGCTGCAGAGGAAAGTGTATGTATTGTTTATAACAGGAGCACCCTATTCGAAGCTGCTGGTTCCCCGGGGGCGGGGAGATCAGACCCCTGAACACTGCAAGCCCGGAGCAAGGTTTCGTTTCACACACGCTTGAGTCAGCATGACTTTGAGAGTCAGAAATGGTTAAAATGAATGCAGTGTGATTTCTCTTAGTTCATGTTAAGGATAGTGTCACATTAAAGCAATACGATTTGGAATGAACCAAAGTAAGAAAATTTAATGTCTGATTATTTTTAAGTCAACTAGTTAGTTATAAGTATCCGGTGCCTTGATTTAAGTTATTTGGGGGGGGGGGGGCATTTTTATGTAATAATTCAGGTAAGTGTGCTAATGATGTATTTCTAATAGGGCAAAAAAGACGTGGCTCAAATTTTCAACAATATTCTAAGAAGACAAATTGGCACAAGAACTCCTACTGTGGAATACATCTGCACTCAACAGAATATTTTGTTCATGTTATTGAAAGGGTACGTATCATGTGATAAGATTCACCTTCTCAGTTGAAATAGGGAAGATGGTCTTGGGCAAGACCAGGATGGCAACCACGGGAAAGCGTGTTCTCACAGTCTGTTCAGCGCCATTCCCGTGGGCCTTGAGCGCGCCTCCCCCATAGAGCCAGCCCGCAAGCCAAGCTGAGCTTGAGAATGTCCATGGGAGCGTAAAGCTAAGTGGATTGTGAGCCTTTCAGCTAGCGAATCACACGTGGCAACATCTGAAGAACAACACAGACATAGTAATAGAAAGAAAGAAAAGTCATCTGTGGTCTTATTTCTCTTCTCTAAGAGTTTAATTCTGGTTATCAACTTAAAGACATCTTCTTTGGACTTTAGATGCACCATGAGGCGGTACGTGCCGCCCAGCAAACGGGGCTTGGATGCTGCGTTGCTTAACTTTGCCCAGTTAATAAAGTGTGTGTTTGCAAGGTAGAAACCTTTGCTTTTTACCTGTATGTCCACTCTCTTAACGCACCGACTTGGTTATGCTCAGTGCATCCTGCTCAAATTACTGTTGGACTAAACAGGCATTTATGTGTGACATACAAAACCCTAAAAATAAAACTTCAAAAATAAAGTCCTTCTCCCTCGTTGCTGAGCCTCCCTGGCTGGAAAGCACTTCCCATTGTCTGAGCCCAGAGCTGTGCGCCAGCTCCAGCTGCGGGTGCATCTGCCCGTCCATCCCCGCATCTGTCAGCAGGCAGACGTTTTACTGGCGTGACCGTGGTTGTGAATCAGCCTGCTCTTCTGCTCCTGGCTTTCTAGCTTGCCTCGCTCTGATTCACAGCTCTGTGGTTAACACTTCCCCCAAGTTCAGGCTTGTTTAGACAAAGCCTGAGTCAGTGCGTGCTGGATGCCAGCATTTTGTTTCCTTCTTTCTATTACTGTGTTTGTGTTGTTTCTTTACATGTTGCCACACAGAACTTTTGGCGTCTGATTTTTATTGCATCAACTGGGACTTGCATGTGTAAACATGTAGTGAGGATTCTCAAATTTTGGTGTCTTAGAGCAATTTCCGGATGCCCCCGTGTATTTTTAAAGCCAGTATTTCCTTTTCTGTAGAAAGCAATGGTTATTAACCCTAAAGTTAGTTAAAACCCGGTCGACATTTTCATTAAGAGTAATCAGGGTATGATAGGAACCTCAGCAAACTCCATGTCAAGTAAGACTTTGAGATAGAATTTAAAGAAAGCTTAAAATTGCCATCTGAGCTGACCAGAGCAGAATCTTGAGCTAGGTAAGAGAGGTGGAGAAGCAGGGAGAATATACAGCATAAACTGTAAGCAATAATGTAGCAGCTCTTTTCCCTCCCCATCACCAGGCTGTCGTCCTCGCCTCCTCTTGGTCTCCTCACAGGTCACACCACTTCAGCTAGTCTCTTTGGCGCGTGGTACATACAGCACTTTTGTTATTTTCTAATCATATCACCACTTACACATCTCCCATTCCCTGATGCCTAGTCAGTGTTCATATGTCCTTGATTTTCGTCCCAAAAAGGTTTGTTTTCAGTTTGCTTAACTGAAGCTAATCCCCAGACTGAAATTCGTGTGCTAGGACCCTCAGGCCTCTATTAACCGATGAGAATGCCTACTCTCTTTTTAAGTGTGCCCTCTATTCATTGAAACACCTGGGTTGTTTATGCTGTAGAAGAATCACATGATCGGATCTGCATCCCTGGGGCTTTTTATGTTCCGGGTTAAGTAGCCGCCGTTTGTGTCATTAGATTGTCGCGTCCAGAGGGCTGATGAGGGGATTCAGCGGGGACTGTCTGCCGGTGCTGGGTGTGTCCCGCTTCTGGTTCTGTTCTGATGAGTCGGAGTGTCCAGGTGTAAAATGTTTATCATGAAAATAGTTTTTCATTGACCTTTTGCCTGCTGACTTTGGCACCGTAGAGGATCCAAGATCAGCTTCGAAGGGGTGACTAACTAGCTCTGTATTGCTTTTCTACATATTGGGGCTTTTTCCCCATTATCAGTGACTTAATTGCCCCAGTTACAATCTGTGTGGGAGAGACAAGATAAACGCTTAGTTCTTTTCACTGTTATTGTTTGGTATAATCATTTAGTGCCCTGGCTATATCTTTACATGAGCAGTGTGTGTGTCATTGCTGCTGTTTTAATTTCTTTGTTGTTGTCGAAGTAGCATTGTTTCACATCCTTGCCAGTGTTTGGACAGCGTAGAACTTCCGCCCCGTGTTGGCCACTGTAGATAGCCCTCCCTGCACCAAGGGACCTTGGTCCTCCACCAGAGTCCACTGCACGGTTCATTCTCTCACCCCTCCCCCCTGCCCCGCCCACTAAAAGCCACAATCTGTGGTCAGCTGTCAAAAGTCGGTTTAAAAGTTTGTCGTGGACCTTTGTTTGGGTTCCCTATATTCCATATAGAAGCAGCACTGTCCAGTATTTATCTTTGACTTGTTACCATTTTCAGCATCGTTATGAGCTCAAGTTTTGGGGTTTCTTAAAGTACATCTGATGTGTCTCAGTTCGTTACAGTCGTTATGTCCAAATTCGTAGGTGTCGTCACCCGCCAGGGGCCATGGGGAGCTCACTGAGCTGGTTCCTGCGTCCTCGTGGCAAGACCCTCGCTGGTCTCGGGCGGCTTCCGTGCTGCGTGGGCCCGGGGTCCCTGGCTCCTCTTGTCCCCATTCCTGTCTCAGACCTGGAAACAGGCTCTTCTCGGAGCCCTGTGAATGAGCTGCCTTTTAAGATTTTTGTACTTTCGTTGACTAATTAGGTTAGCCTGTTTTTACAGACAATGTGTCTTATCTGCTCAGACCATTAAGAACTTCGAAGTTAGACTTCTGGGGGGAGTTTTATTGCCAGCAATAGTATACACTGGGAATAATCTTGTTTCCAAACTCCATCTGGAGGCTGTAGGTTTTCGCTGGTGACTTAAATGTCAGTGTGCTCTGTGCTCTAGAGCTAACAGGTCACAGAGCGTAGCTGTGGCCTCGTACTGCAGCACTGGTTTACGGCTTAATCATTTAAGACAAGCTCAGCAAGACAAACTACCATCAAAACCTGCCCAGCTTGTACCCAACCATCCTGCCCTGCTTTCAAGTCTCCTGCTTATTAAAGATCAGTGAAGATGAGTTCTGTGATCAGATATTTTGTGAGCAGACATTTTAATCACCACAGAGCCAATCAGCCTTCCCACTGCCCCGCCAGAAGTGACGCAGGCATGTAGCCCTGCCGTGGACAAGGATCCGTGAAGCTGGTGCGGTAACGGAACAGGATGATGCTCGTGCACAGCGGCGCTGCAGGGCGTCGGGACAGAATGTGGGTCTGGGCCAGCAGGCAAGGGCTGGTGAAGGAGACGGAGCTGAAGGCTGACGTTCCGGATGATTTAGGGCTTGCGCACTCGGGAAAGGAGAGCAGAAGGCCGGTCGGCAGCAGGGAGGCGTGCGGGGCCAGTCAGAAAGGCTCTGTGTTCTGTCTTGTTCTTTTCCCACCACCATCCCTTTCAATATCCCTTTGGCCCTTTCCCATCCTTGTCCATCCTGACCCCCCCCAATTTCCCCACCCTCTGTCCCTGAAAAGGCCTCGCTACAGTTATTGGTGTTCACTGGTTTTTATGAGTATCTTGCCTTTTTGTCAGTCTCCCTGCTGTGTAAGTGTCCCGTATTTGTCATTCTGATTTGCTTTACATAATTCCCTCAAACTCCTTTCATGTATGAGGCAACATTTTGTCTTTCTTTATGGCTGAACAATATTCCACTGTACAGATGGACCACATCCAGTCCTGTCACTGGGCACTTAGGTTGCTCCCACCTCCTGGCTGCTGTAGATAATGCTGCCATAAACAGTGCGAGCGTGTCACTTTTTGACTTCATGGTTTATTCTTTGCTAGATGCCCGAAAGTGGGATTGCTGGATCATATGGTATTTCCATTTTTGCTTTTTTGAGGTGCATCCAGGTGCCCTTCCATAGTGGTGCGCCTGTTTACACCTCCGCCAGCGATGTAACAGGTTCCTTTCTCCACATCCTCTCCGGTGCTTGTTGCTGGGCTTTTTTCACTGTGAGCCGTTCTCTCACGTATGAGACTTTCATGACAGAGTGGGAGATGCATTGTACTAATGAGGGGACTAGTGAAGAACCTCCACATTAAACCCTAAGGTTTATCTTTCTTTGATGAACATGAAGGAATCATCCTAAGCCAGAGGTGCTATCGATGCTCCTGTGTGTTGGGTCGATTGGTGAAGACTGAGCGTGAGTGAAGGTGCTGATTAGAGGCACCTGCAGTTCTCCGGGAGTGGGTTCTCGGCAGTGGGGGTGGTCGGCGACCAGACCAAGCCGTCCGATCCACCAAGCAATAGAAAGAACTGATGACACTGAAGAGGGGAGGTCGGGGTGGAGGAAGAGAGCGAAGGTTTAGAACTGCTATCTAACAGCTCCTGCAAATGGCATGTTGTTATTTAATTTTAAATTAGTTTAAATTTAATAATTTAATCTGGTCCTATTAGCCAAAGTGCAGGCGCTCAGTAACCACACGTACAGACGTCAGCCGTTTCCCTTGGGGCAGGAGCCCCGTTAGAATGACCCAGGCAGTGTCCCAGACAGCAGCAACGCCGAGTCACAGAATAGGGAAGACAGGCGGGCATTGATTTGTGGAGGGAGATGAGATTTGATTTTTGACAGGTTGTGTTACGGTAAACTTTTGACTGAAGTTATTCAGAGGCAGCGGAAAATGCCAACTCTACTCCACAAGTGCTTGTGTGGGCACTCACCTGTGGCCAGAGGCCAGGGGAAAGGAAGGAGAACCGGGAGAGCTCTTTCTTGGAGGAGCGAGATGCTACGTGGGCCTTGTCTTTGCTAGCAGAGTGCTGGGGCGGTCTGGCGGTCTAGAGGAGTGCGGGAGTGCACAGGGCCTTAGCTAGTGCAGCTCGAAGGGAGTAGGGGATGAAGGGCCATGCGGGAGCCCAGAGGTGGCCTCCAATCCCAGACGCTGGGTGCATCATAGGAGGGAGAAGCCCACTGAGGTGTGGGGGGAGACTGAGAGAGCCCCAGCAACACAGAGAGGCCTCGGGCCCTTGTGAAACTCCTGAGATCTGGCTTTCAACTTTGTGGGGTTTGCAAGTTGCTAAGAGTCTTGAAAGCACTGTTTGGAGAATTGATGGAAACAACGCAGCGTACATGTTCTACGTAGGAATCTGCGCAGATAAGGTGAATTTGGGAAACATTTTGTTTC
The DNA here is from genome assembly GCA_019455555.1 of Galemys pyrenaicus. Classification (NCBI taxonomy): domain Eukaryota; kingdom Metazoa; phylum Chordata; class Mammalia; order Eulipotyphla; family Talpidae; genus Galemys; species Galemys pyrenaicus. Next base: position 23,646,688 of record JAGFMF010011501.1, read on the forward strand.
CTGTTGTTTCTCGATTTCATTTTCAGTTTTTCTGAAGTATTGATAGTGTCATATCTAAAATGAATCCCATTTGAACGTGTGGCCCTAAACTTTAATACAAGTTATAAACAATACAGAAAAGACAAAGAAGAGAGTTAGGAATCAAATATCCAAAGTTACCCATCTCCTTGAGGGTAAAAGCCCAGAAAATAGGATTGGCCCAAAGCAAGGCCCAAAAGCCTGCCACAGTCTAAGGGGCCTTTCAGTGGAGACCCATAGAAACAGGTCAGAAAGAGTCAGACAAATCTGGGAGGAAAAAAGCAAAAGCAAATCAAGGTAAAAGCTGCCATGGTTCACCTCCCCGCAGGTCTCTCACCCGCATCTGTACCAGCCAGGCCTAGAGCAGAAAGCAAGCGCAGTTCCTTCGCGTGTCTGCCCCACGTGCCTCCTCCAGGTCTCCTTGTTCCTCTCCATCCGCTTCCTTCTTCCTCCCTTCCGTCTCCAGTCTCCTCTCTAGCATCTTCTTATCCTTGCTCACTCCAGAGCTTTTAAATGAGCTTTTATTTACACAATGACTCTCGGGGTGTTTCTCTTCTTTGGGTGAAGCAGATACTCCTCTCTGAGAGACACGCCTTTGTCACTACCTATAGTTTCTTGGGGCCCTTTGAAACTTATTAGAATTTTGAAGTGCTTAGTATTAGTTTTAAAAGTATAATCATGTTTGTTTGTTTTACTTTTTGCAGGTATGAATCTCCAGAAATAGCCCTAAATTGTGGCATAATGTTAAGAGAATGCATCAGACATGAACCACTTGCAAAAATCATTTTGTGGTCAGAACAGTTTTATGATTTCTTCAGATATGTCGAAATGTCAACATTTGACATAGCTTCAGATGCGTTTGCCACGTTCAAGGTAACAAACTTTACCTGCAGGTCAAATGAACCAATGTGCTATTGTTCCTAGTCTCTGCCCTCTAAGTTTATACACGACTGCCCTCTAGTGGGAAGAGAGGAGATGTGTTTTATGTGGGTGGGGATCTAGCTACGGCAGGAGAGCCACAGCTTTAAGAGGATGCAAAAGGCAGATTCTAAAGTCTCTCTAAAAGGTGGAAGTCCTGTATGGTCCAAAGTGCACATTTTGTGAAATTACCCATCAAGGTTCAGTATCTGGACAACAGTGTCTCTAAAACCAGGTTTTTCTCCTGTGCAGTAACTGCTGCAGCTGTTTCTTTGGCGAGGCACCAGATGAAGTAGTTGGCTACCTTTCGGGGCCGTGGTAAATCTTATAATCCATAATCTTTAAATACTAGAACCACATTCAGGTCCGATGTCCATGTTTCGGACAAGGGTCCTGCCTTTCCTGCCTCGTCACGCCAAAACTGTGTATTGCATGTGGGGCTGGGGGGTCACCTGCACTATTCAAATCGTTATCCTCCCTCCCGCCTACCTTAAGTACACCTGTTGCATATGTCTGTAAATTGAGCACACGCGTGACAGCATACGCTGTGTAACTGGCACATTTCTGAGTTGCAGGCTTCTCTGCTCGTTGAGCCCATAGATAAAGCGGCATTCTTCTTATACTAGCCTGGAGGCTCTCTTGCTCACAGTGAGAAGCAGCCACTTTTCTGGTGAGGGTTCAGCTTTGTGATTATAAGAATTTCTTACACCTTGGTCTCTGGGTGAAATATGTGCCTCGGAGCAAATGAACAGCCTTAAAATAGAATGAAAGGCAGGCAGTCTGGCCTTTAGGGTTTCATGTTGAATGAGAATGAGATGATACAGTGAGAGGTGCGCAGGGATTTTCTTTCCTGAAACCATTAATGAAGGTATCAGAAGCCTTGGATTGAGACTTCAGGTCGTTATTTGCCAGTATACAAAACCAGGTGAAATGAACTTGAGATTCTAGCCCAGACTGCTCAATCCGGGATCTTAGGGAACTGCACACTTTGGGGCTGGGGCTTTGATCTGTTCTCGTGCAGTGAGAGGCCTGGGTCCCACGTGGGAGCAGACCCCTGAGGAGGGGGGAAGCGGCACCGTGTGTCGGAGAGAGCATACCTCCTCGCACGGAGGGCAAGCGTTCCGGAGGGGAAGGGAGACGTGCTAAATCCACGCCAGAACTGTGACTTGCATTGGCTGACGCTCTTTGTTGGCCTCACGGGTCGGGCCATCTCACTTAGCGCGGCTTCTCGAAGTCAGTTGTCGCCAAGGGATGGTGGGGTGGAGCCTCTCTGGTAAAGCGGCCTGGCGGGTCTTGGGAGGCAGAGAGGGAGGGAGAGGTTAGGCAGAGCCAGCAGGGAGTCTCCCCGGGACGAAGGGACACGTTCAGAAGGGACAGGGACATGTTCAGAAGGGCGCAGGACCCTGAGGGTCAGCTGTGGAAGAAAAAGCATCGGGAAGCCAGCTGGGTTCTGCGTCGAGCTGCACGGGAATCAGAAGCAGCACGGCTCACCCATAACCCGGGACAGGAACCCTGCAGGTCTGGGCGCCGCACGGAGACGAAGGCTGTCGGCCCTGGACACCCCGCGTGCGGGCCAGGGCGCTGCACCGGGGCCAAGTTTCTGTTAGTTTTTGGTTTGGGTTTTGGTTTTAGGAATTGGGGGTAGGCTGGGGGGCTTCCAAAAGCCAACAAATGTATTTCCAGTTTTCCAGAGTAAAAGAAGGTAGATTCTCCAGAGAGGCTGGTGGACTTGGAGCTTGATGTTACGCCTATATAAGTTTCTAGAAAATATTTCTAAAGAGATACCTGAGCATTTTAGAAAGGAAGGCGCATACCCACAGCCAACCTAGATTCAGAGTAAGTTGGGTCTTAGGTGCCAGTGGGCCGAGCGCCCATCCCCCTCCGCTGTGAGTAGGGTCCAACGTGTCAGGTCACGGTGTCCCCTAGTCTGTGTGTCGCGGGCGCAGCTGTTAGGCTTGTTCCGTTATGGCAGCGAGGAGAGGCCTCACGTGGGTAACTCAGAGACCTGTTCTGGCAGTGAAAAAATTGGCGCCAGATGGAGTTTTGGTGAGTGATTCACAGCAAATTCAACACCATCTCCAGAAGGTGCCGGGAGGCAGATGGCTGGCACCCTGAGAGAGCTCTCCCGCCTCCTGCTGGCTCTGTCCCTGCCGGAGCCAGGTAAACCTTCATGTTAATGACTTAGAAAAAGCATGTCCGCCTACTAATCTGATGTGCTGGCGAGAGCCACGAAGGCAAAGGCAGCGGCAGCGGGCAGCAGCAGGCTCTGTAAAGATCCAGAGCCCAAGAGTAACGGAAGGACGGAAATGCAGATGCCCGAGGTCTTCCCCTGAGGCCCCACTCTATCTAAGTAGGGCCTGTGGGAGGAAGACACAACAGTGCTGACTAATAGTTGCTAAGTGTAACAGCGAAATAAATGCTCTTGTCTCCTTTACAAATAAGGAAACCAAAACCTAGAAATGGCAGGTGAAGTCAGACAGTAAATGGGGAAGCCAGAAGTCGAACCTGGCAGTCTGACCAGGGGCCCAGTCTGAGACAGCCAGGGAAAGCTAAACAGCGCGACAGCCCCACGCCCGCCGACACGTGCCACGGCCCCAGGACTGTGGCCGGCCCGGCCCGCTCGTCAGGTGACTGCACACCGTCCCCTTCCAGAGCTGCACCGCGAGGCTGCGCAGACAGGTGCGGGGGCTCAGCCTGCCTCTGGAGGAGTGGCTAGCGGGCGCGTGCAGCGGGCTGGGGTGAGCGCGCTCCCTGCGTTTGCAGCGGGCCCCTGGAAGCGATTACACCTGTCTCTGCTGGCTGCCCGTCTGCGGGCTAGACTGCCACTCGCGCACAGGAGGAACTCTCTGACTAACTCGGGCTGCAGTGGGAGCCGCACAGCTGAACGCACCGACTTTCTTGTCCTTGGACGTGGCCAAGCCCAAACTCGGCGGACCTTTAGGGCTTTTTTGCAATTTAGCCCACCCCAAAAGTTGGCTGTTGAATCTGTTCGGGCTTGTAGGCGATTCCCCCTCTCCACCTCGTCCTGCAGCCCTGAGTGGACTGGAATGCAGACAGGTGGGAAGCCAGGAGTCCCGTCCTTCCGCTCTGCCGCCGGCGTCCTGACTGCATGCCCCTGCCCCTCCGTCTCTGTTGTCCTGGTGTCTGTCCCCCACTAGTTTGTGCTCTCCGGGGCGCTTGGAGTCTCGTGGCTCTGTAGATGGAGGCTCTGCCCAAATCCCCCCCTCTTTTCACAGGTCCTCATTGACTTTTCTCGATGCTGTGCTTAGTCATTGATGAGAACTTCTCTGCTAATGCCAGCTCTTCCCTGCAGCCCGGCAGGCCTTCTTAGCAAAGGACTTGCGTCCTGCCCCAGCAGCTCTTCCCAGTCTCTCCGAGGCCATCGAGGTTCCTCCGTGGCAGCGGTTTGCGGGGTTTCCTGGCCTCTTTAAACAAGGTAGTAGCGAAGACTCTCTCCCAGCTGGGGAGATGTTGGAGTCCCCATTTTGTGTTTGGCCCACTGTCGGCCCCTCGCTCTCACTTGAGATGCGTCTTTCAGGGTGAGTGGTCGCCCTGCTCAAGCCTTCAGCATGAGCAGCCGCACGGCTGGCAGAAATCCACCGGGTGCAGCTTAAGCTCTGTGTGGAAGAGCTGTGCTTCGTGAGCAGACTTTACGCGCCTTTCCCTGAGCCCAGGGACGCCACAGGCACAGGTGGGACCCCCACAGTCTAGGGGCACTTCACTCACCAGGGACCCCGGGGTTTTCTGGTCCAACTTTTCACCTTCCGGGCACGACTGACGTTCTGAGGTGCTCAGCAGGCCCTCGTCTCCCGAGGCTGGCGTGGTATTCTCTCTTCGCTTATGCCTTGTTTGTATTTGGTTCTGTTTTCAAAAATTGCCTAGAGCTCCCCAGCATCTAGAGGGCGAAGTTTGTGGGCCATGGTCTCTGAGGCGCGTCTCCTTCGGCGTCTCCCAGAGGAGGACGAGCAGGGAGCGCCGGCTTCCCCCTTCCCTGCACCTCGTGCCGGTCTCCAGGTCACTCGGCCACCAGTGGGAGTGGCGGTCAGTCTGGATCCTGCAGCCAGCCCCTGCTTTGCTCCTCCAGCTCCTCCCGCGTCTCAGTGCCGGCCCTGCTTCGGCTCTGCCCTCGTCCTTGAGGCGCCTGCTCATTAGAAGGTGGGACGTGCTCCCCACCAGCCACGCCTGGCAGCACCCTCCACGTCCCCGTGCGCTACAGAGGTGAGCCTGCACCAGCCGCCGCCTCCTTCCCTGAGTGGGGACCTCAGTGCTGCTTTCAGGTTCTGGGGTGCTCAGAGCTGACCTCTCTGGGCCTGCTGCTCAGTTCCCGAGGGTCTTCCCCTACCCAGCAGTTTGAGCACCTGTGAACCTTTGGGTGAGAGCATCCTTTGGAGACTGCGTGACGTGAGGCCTGCCCAGACACAGCCCTGACGCCGGCCCATTCACTCAGTAGCTGTTAGGTTCTCGCTTTGTGCTGGGCGCTGAATGGGTCCTGGAGAGTGGAAGCTTGGTGAGAATAGCCACACCCTCATGTTTGCAGCCTTTCAGTCCAGTGTAAACGAATCTCTCTCTTAAGAGATCTTAATCAGATAAGCCCAGGTCACTGCCCAAGCCCTGACCAGGCTTTCCTGCTGCCGGCCAGGCAGGAGGGGCCCCTGAGGAGCCTGTCGGCAAGGAGCTCTGAATTGGTGACAGAGAAGCTCCGCGCCCATTCTCGCAGGGACCTGGACCCTGTGAGGAACCAGCGCAGCGCGCCCCGCTTCCCACGTTTGTGGGCCACGGGAGGATCCAGTATTGCATTTGGACGTACTTCAGGAAACACTAGTTCGCTGCAGCCTGGGTAAACTTTCAAACAAACAGCAAAGAAAATAAGATCTGGAGAGCTCTTTTGGAGCCGGCTTCGTTGGCACTAACCTGTGGTAGGCAGCTCTCGGGGGGTTTCATTCAGAAATTTGCCAAATACGGACTGGCTGTTCCTGCCGTGACTTGTTCCGATTCTCACTCCCACCTGGTGAGACCGAGACTAGTCCAGTTCTGACACCTGGTCCTTGAAAGAGGGCCTCATCTTTTTGTCTGGTGACTCCAGCAGCTGAGCCTTACCTGGCACGTAGTAGGTGTTTTCTGGATGATCCTTGTTTCCAGGGAAGTCCATTGGGTGCAGCTGCGTAAGCTCTATTGCTGCCACATTTTTGTAGCATTATTCTGGTGACTTAGCCAGCGTTTGTAACACGGTGGGGCATTTTTAAAAACTTTTACTTTTGAAAAGGTCCCGCCATAAATGAACCTGAATGTAATTGAATTTAGGGGACAGAACATGGACTCTCCAGTACTTCTAATAGCAGTTTCTTCTTTCTTTACCAGCAGGGTAGTTGGCATTTTACCACAGTACTTTCATTTCACTTGACATCTTTATTCCATTCTTTGAATTTATATTTCCATGGCCTTCGTGTTTGTGTTTTAATTCTTCTTTCTGAGGCTAGAGACCTGTGACTAATCAGAATCGTTAAAATCACAATTTCAAATTAATGATTTTATTGTTCTCATATAGAATCAGTGTTTCTAATACAACTCCTCATAATTTCAAGTATAGGAGCAGTTTTTATCAGGTAAAATGTGGGAAGTTTTAGGATTTTTTTTTTCTAAAAGAACTTGAATGCAGAACAGTTGTAAAAATTTTATTTTCTTTTTCTAGGATTTACTTACAAGACATAAATTGCTCAGTGCAGAATTTTTGGAACAGCATTATGATAGAGTAAGTACATGTAATACTATTTTAAAATAGCAAATTGTGAGTTTTGTTTGGAAATGAAAGATTTAAATTAGATTTCATACTGCAATATTTGTTGGTTATAAATGGTATTCTTAAATGGTACTTTAATCACTTCGTTGCTGAAACAGTCTAGAATGTTACTTGGTATCTTTTTGATTGGCACATTGCCCTTCACACCTTTTCCGGCTTTAGAAGGTGGGAATAAGCCCCCTGCTGCTGCCTGAAATGTCCAGATAACATACAGGCCAAGCCGCACCTCACGCACCTGACGCCTGCATCGCCCTCCTCCCCCGCTGCTGGCCAGGGAAGGGGCGGCCGCTGGCGGGAGAGCAGCGTGAGCGGGCCAAGGCAGCAGCTCCCATCCGCTGTGTGCTGCAGGGTCTCGCTGTAGATGGCAGCGCTAGACTAGGCCAGCGAGAGAGACCTCTTCTGGACGTCTGGCTACAGGTGCTCTGGCTGACAAGTCTGTAGTCTGTCAGCGCCCCAGTGCCCCGACGGACAGCTGGGCCCCGGCCCTCCCGGGGCCTGGAGTGCCGTCCCCCTGCATCAGCCTGCTCTCCGCTGCTGCCTGGTGCTCCTGTAACTTCCACACTGTCCAGGGCCTGGAGGATGCTCCTAGAGAAGCCGTGATAGTAACAACCCGCTTAGAAACCCTCGGATGTGGCTCAGCAGCTTCCACTACCAGTCACTTCACTCTCTGAACTCCGGGCGCTACTGCTGTGCCGACTGCGCTGCTCAGCTGACCTGTAAGGTTCCTGGAGACAAAGCCTGTGCCGCTCACCGCTCTGTCCTTTCTCCTGCGTCTCTTGGCCGTCCCAGTAACGTCTCAGCGACATGCCGCGTGCAGTCAGTCCTGCAGAAACAGCCTCACGTGGCTTGAGCAGTGCTGGGCACTTCTGTTTCTGCCCTTGCGTGTGTGCACGTGGAGGTGTTTCTTCTCGCGTGTCTGTCGGTGTGAAAGGGCAGCACTGTCTGGTCAGTGCCCTGTGGTGTCAGGGTCAGAGGCGTGGGCTTTGGCCCTGGTGCTGCAGTCTGGCTTCAAGTCCCCCCACCCTGGGCTGCCAGGCCCTGGCCGCAGCCGTTCACCCCGCGCTGTCAGTGCTCAAGGAGCCTCGGGTGGCCCCACAGCGGCCCGTGTGCATATCAGCTCCTAGACTTGCACTGCCACGTGGCCCCAAAGGTTTCTTCCACCCAAGCACACCAGTGTCTTCATTTCAAGCCTGCCAGAGATGCAAGCTCACTAATTTCCAAGACATCTATCTATTACAGCAGTGACATCTGTTTAATTTTACAGTTAAATATTTTCCTTCCTGTTATTAAAATGAGCAGGATTTTTAAAAGATTTATGTGGAGCCTCTAACAAAAAAGTAGAATCAGAGCTGATGGAGGGGAGCTGTGGGCGATCTAAGTTACGTGAGGGGTGGGGACATTACCCAAAAGTGCACGTTCTAAATGTCTTAGCTGCTCAATAAAGACACAGAAACCAAAAATGAGGAGTCAAGGACAGACCGGGGACACCTGGTGGGGAGGGGAGGGGGAGGGCTGAGGGAAGATGGGAACACGAGGGACTGAGGTGATGGTGCACTGGTGAGATGGTGATGGGGAATACATGGGGATTACAATTAATGGCAAGTATATGTAAATTTTAAAATATTTTAATAAAAAAAAAATGAATGTCTTAGCTGCTTTGGCTCTGAGCTCTGAATAACCAAAGCGTCAAGGGAACAAAAGCAGTGACTAGATCGCAGTGTCTGCAGAGAGACGCATTTGTGCCTGTCACTCACAAGAAACGATTGTGCAGCGCTGGTAGCTGAAATGAACCGCCCCTTGCGTTCATGGAAGGGACACAGTCCTCGAGGCAACCCTGCAGGGAGTAAATACGGTGAGGTGCCATGTGGGCCCGGAGCAGCCCGGGAGCCAAGGAGTGGCCGGCCCCTGGGCGCCAGGCCCTGCCCTGGAGGAGGATTTCTGGCCACTCAGCTACCCTAAGAAAGGAGCCTGAAGAAGAAATTCAGCAGAAAAGCTGAATGTGCGCTGTCAAGAACTGAAGTTTACAGTCTGTGAGACTCAGGTGGTTGTCATTGTTCTGCCGGCACCTGAGGAGAGGGCAGGCTTAGGGCTGTCTTAAGAGGAGCAAGGTGCGCCGGCCTCTGCGGGCGAGCGTAGGGAGGAGTGCCCAGGCAGTTGCCGCCAGAAAACCTCCTGCCAGGCCGAGTCGGGGAGCTGGTGCCTGCGGCTCACGCCCTCCTGTCCGCTGCACTGCGGGAGCAGCCGGAAATGATGCGCAAACGGATGTCTCTGCAGCATGTGAGTGGCAAAGAAACGAAGCTCTGAATGTCTGCATCTGAAGGCTAGCGGGGCTCCTCTCTCTCCGCCTCGGCCGGCTGCATGTGCTCACCATTCAAACACTGTTCCTGTCAGGGACGCCACGTGTAAAGCTAGTGGACACTCGCCACCTCTCAGTCTGCGAGCAGCTGCGCTCTCCAGCCTTCCCCATACTGCATTCATCCCTTCCACTCCCCCAAGAAAATATTTTCCCTGTTTTTGGAAGAAGTTACCCAGTTTGAGCCCAAGCCCTGTGTTCTCTAGGACATCTGCCTGCTCAACGCAGTGCTGTATTTCCCCTCTTCTGTTCTTAACTGTGTTCTCTTCTTGCTTGATACATTGAAAGAACAGGTAACTTTTCTCCTTGCAGTTGGTTGTGCTTTGAGCTAGCTGAGTTGTGAAAATCAGTAAATTTCTAATTTAACACCAAGAAATGAGAGTTAACGCAAAGGTGGGGGGAGGCTGTGGTCGCGCATAGGGAGTGTGAAGTGACAGAATGGGACCGACGAGGGGCTGGGACGAGGGAGGCTGGAAGAGCCCTCCCCACAGACGGAACCAGCAGGGGCCCCCCAGGTGTCTCCGACCGGGGAAGGACGACCGGGGAAGGACGTGGCACAGCGGAGCTGGCCTTTGTGGTGCGGGAACTCACACTCAAGCTTTAATAACGGTGTCTGCCGGCCTTTAAAAAGAAATAACAGGGCTCTCTTGCCCCTCCCAGGCACCCTATGCCTGGAAGTCTTTATTCTTCCCTTTTTCCTAAAGGAGCCTTTCTTTTCAAGACAAAAAAAAGAAATAACACTGACATGTGTCTTCTTGTCTTTTAGTTCTTCAGTGAATATGAGAAGTTACTTCATTCAGAAAACTATGTGACGAAAAGACAGTCCCTCAAGGTATATGGATTGTTTATCTCGTGTAGTTTATTTCGCTTCACTCCCGTTGAGGTTTTTTTATTTGGGGAAAGGGCGATGTGCTGGTCTGGGTCATCGACTTGGCGGTGGGGGACGTTTGTCACCCTCAGGGCTTGTGTGAGACGACTTCGGAGTGGCCCGTGCTGGGTGCCCGCCCCCTCCCTGTGAGTTAGAAATACCAAAAGGGAACACACAGGATTTTGAAGAGACAGTATCTCTTAGCAACGCAGTGTTTTAGAATTTGGAGTTTGTTCCTAAAGCCCGGGTCTCACCCCGAAGGCGGGGCGCTTGGGTGCTGTCCCCAGGGCTGCCGCAGACTCCGGCTTAGGGGACCACTGCCACAGTGAGACGTGGCCAGTTTCCCTTAGCACCTAGAGCGGTCCGTGCAGGTTTAAAATTCCAAGATGGGTCGGCGAGCTACAGTCCTGGGCGGAGCCCAGTCACTCTGTTGGTTTTGTGAATGAAGTTGTGTTCGAACTCAGACCGCTGCGTGGACCGTGCCCGGGTGTGCCTGTCTGGCACCGGCCCCGCCTCTGGCCACTGCTGCTCGCTGGTCTCCAGACCCTCGGTTCGGTGTCAGCCCCGGTGTCTCTTCCCCGTGAGCCTCAAAGCGAGGCACCCGCTGCCGCCCCGTGGTGTCGGGGGGCTCCTCCCGCGGGTGAGCAGTGTGAGCGGCCGGTGACAGGGGTGTCTCCCCGGCCAGGGAGGCCACACGGGCTTGCTGTGGAGGAAGCTTCCAGAGGAAAACCTCTTCGTTGGGAGGAGGGGAGTTTTTTTTTTTATTTGCACATCTGAATTCTGGGGCTGCTTAGATCAGGAGCGAGGCTTTCAAGACCTTTCTGCGCGAAAAGGCAGGTGGAGCTGCGTGTGGCCACTGCTCAGCGCCCCCGTGCCATCCCTCAGCTCGTAGTACGCGGACCAGGGGGCGTGGACCAGGGGCGCTGAGGAGTGGGCATCAGTTTGTGCACCCCCTTCTGCAGTCGTGTTGCCCTCGCTCGTCCTGCACGTGTTTCACCAGCATCGTGCTCCTTGGGTGGGTCAGCAGGTCTGTCCCTGTGTCCAAAGACAGTCAAGGCTCACAGTCGTCCTTCAGATAGCCATGCTGAAATGGGCTGTCTCAGTGTTTCTTTGTGATAGGAAATGAACCGCCAGAAGGCAGCGGCCTTTCTGCTTGTGCTGCGGCCCGCAGGCGAGGACATGCCTTCGAGTCTCTCCTGAAACTGTGGTCGGATTCGAGGATGGGCTCTCCAGAGTCCTTCCTGTAAACGCTTTGTAAATTCTAATAAATCCTGCTTCCTGAGAATAGATTTATTTTCCTCCAGGTCAGGTTATCTTGACTTAACGTGACGACGTGCCCCTCTCTGGAGACTGGTTCTCTGCAGGGAGCAGCGGAGGCAGCGTGCTTGGCCCTGTCCTCCGGCCCGCGCGGCTCCCTCCCGCAGCCTCGGTGCCGCCTCCTTTGCGTGTGCTCACGTTCTCTCTCGTCCATGAGGTGCTTCCAGGCTCCGCTGTCCACTCCCATGACGCAGACGGTGAAACGGGCACGGGAAGGCAGTGAGGGGCTGCAGGCCCACAGCCCCCGCTGCAGGCTACCCCGCCCGCACCCTGCGCCGACTACAAGTCAGTACAGTGATAACGCGCAGAGGTGCCTCTGATCCCAGAAGAAGATGACCCTAGAACGACAGCGGCAGTTTTTGGGTTACAGGCTGATGGGTGCACCCAGCTGGGGCTGCACGCCGGAAGGCTCGGGTTTGCTGGTCATGTGGTTTTAGCTTAGTCAGGGCATCGATGCCGGTGAGTGGTCCCTGAGGAAAGCATGAGGACCTTCAGGGCACTTTGATTAAGGAGGACCAGCAGGGCTTTTGCTTTTATTAATCTTTCTGAATCAGCTGAGATAAAATAATTTTGGTCCATGTAGGGTGAGGATATGGGAAACGTCGGACCTAAAATTTTTTGTCCGGTGGTGTTCAGACAGATAAAATTATTTTTTGATTAAGCCACAGTTTGTGGTTCGTTAACAGGCGTTATCAGGAGCTTGCCTTCCGCGCCTGGTCTGTGGTGGGTTTTTCAGTGAGGGCTCTGGCAGCCTCGTCCGGTCTCTCCCCCACATGCCCCGCGTCCACGCCCCCCAGGGTTAAGCCCGAAAGGCCGAGGGTGTTCAGGCTCCCGCGCTGCGCTGCGATAGCGTGCGTGAACTGCTTCTTTACCTTTGTTTTTCTTAAAACCCTAATGATAATGTAAACGTGATCGTTTCACTGTCTCCTCAGCTTCTTGGCGAACTGCTGTTAGACAGACACAACTTCACAATTATGACAAAATACATCAGTAAACCCGAGAACCTCAAGCTCATGATGAACCTTCTGCGGGACAAAAGTCGTAACATCCAGTTCGAGGCCTTTCACGTGTTCAAGGTAGAGCACCCGCCTCAGGCCCTCCTCCGAGCGCTGCCCTCTGAGCCTCACGCCCCTGCCGGAGTCACCAACCAGAGAGGCTCCGGGGCAGCATCTCAGCAGAGGACCTGGCCCAGCAGCAGGGACCCCGGCCTGTTTGGGACAGAAGAGTTTGTTGGGGCGGCCCTGCACCTGGGCACCGGAGGCGGCTCTCACAGAGCAAGTGGGATCCGTCCTCGCGCTCCCCGTGGAGGTTTTCATTCCAAATCAGAGTCTGTGCTTCCTACCAGCTGCGGCATGCTCAGAGCATGAATGGGAACGTCATCTCTCTTTGTGCTAAAGCATGCGATTTTTTGCCAAATTGTAAAATAGGTCTTCTAAAGCAAAGCCTCTGAAGTGATGACCCCCTCCTCCCCCACTGGACCACAGGCCCCCCTGGGCGTGTGGGCTGAGGGACACAGGTGGGCCCATGTGTCCTGTTCTTTTCCCGCTGATGGTGCTTTCTCTCCATGCAGGTGTTTGTAGCCAACCCCAACAAGACGCAGCCCATCCTGGACATCCTCCTCAAGAACCAGGCCAAGCTCATAGAGTTCCTCAGCAAGTTCCAGAATGACAGGACCGAGGACGAACAGTTTAACGATGAGAAGACCTATTTAGTTAAACAGATCAGGGATTTGAAGAGACCAGCTCAGCAAGAAGCCTAATTTCCAATAAACACCTTAAAATATTAAATCCAAATTCAGCATTTGCTGTTAGCTATTCCGCATCAGGCACTCTTATCGATTCATGAGGAACATTACTGCTAATCTGCTGTTTAAGTGAACGGTTTTTCCTTTTACCTATTTTGTTTCTTAGTCCGAGTTGGAGAACGTAGCTGCTGCTTCCTTGCACACTAGAGCACACGTGGACTTTCCTTGATCTTTGTGTCATTTCAGAAATCCAAGACTCCGCTGCTGTGGGAGTTCGGAAGGCGGCTGGTTCCTGAAGGCGAAGGTCTGGGTGGTAGAGCGTGCGGGAGGGGCGGGCTTCACACAGGCCGTGTGTCTGCCTCTCCCTGTGAGGAACTGAGTGTGGCTTCCTGGCCAGGCTGCCCACCTTCACTGAGGAGGGACTGTGGGGGCTCATGGGGATCAGAGGGGAAGGTATCAGAGGTAGAGCTTTGGGCAGGTAGAGTTGACACGAGGACTAATGATACTGAGACTTAGCAACTTCTCAAAAGTGTGAAGCTTCACAAGGTCATAGGGGAAATGTATATATGCTTTTCACAGCTTTCTAGAATTTTTTGACATTTGATTCTCTTGAGACTCGTAAACCTGGATATATTGAAGGGTATTTGTTAATTTTACTTTCCGAAGGTATTTTAAAAGAGTAGATCTAGGAATGACACCTTGCATTTCATTTCAACAATGCTTACAGGTTTCTTTTGTATATAATTCTTAGAATGCTCATTTCTTTTAAATGATTTAATTTGTACAGCAGAGGAATGTTATTGTATTAGTATGTAACTATTACCTAATATTGAGTTTTTGCAAAAAATGAATGCTCATATGTAATTGAAATACTTCAGATCACATGAAAATGCTGATTGAACATTTAAGTACCACAGCATTAAAAGAGAAAAGTAAACCCATCTTTGTATTCAGTTACCAAGTGGGGTGCCACCCAGGCGGCCAGACAGACCTGGACTCAGCCAGCCACACTCTCCTGTGCAACGTGGACCTCACTTCAGATGAGTCGTGGGTTCGCCAGATCTATGAACGATACAGATTATGCTGAATTAATGCTGATTGGGGGTGGGGGGGTACCTGTGTAGAGCACCTTTTCTTTCTTAGAGTAAGTGACCCAGCCCAGTAGTTGTGACCACGAATGACTGAGACTGTGGCTTCTCTGAGGGGGAGACGAGCCCTTCGCAGTCAGGGTGTCCCCTGGGGAAATGTATTTTTCTTAATGTCCTGTTCCTTGATGCTGCAAATTATCAGTATTTATAAAGTAACTGATTTTGCACCTCTTTTTTTGTTACCGTGCCCACGGCTGAACAGCGTCTTCTAGAATATGTCCATGTGAAGTTATTTAGAATGGCCTCTGTTCATCGTAGTGGTACAAAGATCACAACTAACAACTTACAAATCAGAGTTTGCCAGTTCGAATTCAGCATGGCTGCAGCTGATTAAGAAATTTATATAATTATTCTTTGCTAGCCTCTCTTACTAATTGAATTATTTATCAGCCAGTACAGTGAAACCCCCCCCCCCCAAAGGGTGTTTCAGTGGGTTTCAAAACCTCCTGGGAACACCGGTTAGGAAAACTAGCACCAGAAAATACAGATCTATTTTATTCTATTTAATTAAGATGGCAGTCTGCATCACCGTTGTTTTCCTGAGACTGTCTTTACCAAAATCGGTGTCAAGTAATTCACGTTTTTCTAGTGGATGCAGGGAGTGCTGCCCGAGCAACACCCGTGTAGGGCTGGGGGCTGGGCTTCTGGGCCGGGTCCCAAGGCAGCCACGCCAGGGGGAAGCCAGTCTCCTCGGCAAGCTGGTTCTCAGAACTTGAAAGCACCTCCCTGGGCGGGGCCGCGGCCCCACTGGCACCTGGCTCCTGTTTTGTTGGGGTTTTTTTGTTGTTCATTTGTTTTTAGACAAAAATGGGATTCCAAGTTGACAAGTTGCATCTGAGGTTATGATCATTTAATATATTACTGAAACTCTTGTACTAGAAGTGGTTTCTCTTTGTGTTATAAAGGTTTAATTCTACCTGTCAGTTACTGGATGTGATTTTTAACCCTAAACAGGTGGAGATGTATACAATTGTTAACAATGCCATGAAAGCGTTTCCTTTCTCCTAAGGAAAAGTAAATTTCTTATCAGAATATCTGGCTGGCCCTGTAATTTAAATTAAAATAAAATTTTGGAGAAACAGCACCGTCCTTCCTTGTGGCGTCTTGCGTGCTCTGACAGCCGGCCGGGACCCAGGACCCGCCACAGGCTCTGTCACCGCCGTGTCACCGGGCCACTGGGCAGGCGCTTCGAGGTTTCCTCTGGAGTCAGATGTGTGGTTTCACTTACGGGGCTCACGGCTCCCCCTCCCAAGTGAGAGCCCCCACCTGGCAGAATCAGAGTTTAGACCATACTCGGGGAGCAGGTCCTGTGACCCCTGATGTTCACACTCCGGGAGAGGCCCGGCAGGCGTGGTTATGAATGACTAGAGCCAGGCGGATGCTCGGGTGAAGCTGCCTGGCCACGTGCACACGACCCCTCCCTCCATTTCTGTCGTGACCCTTGGGGGGATTTCCACCCTGGGGGAAGAACCACTTCCAACCGCACCTCATCTCCCACTTCCAGGTAGTTGCATCCCTGGGTCGTGGTCCTCAGGGGCTCAGAGAACTGCATCTGGTGGCGGGGAGGGGAGAGGACACCACTGAGTCTACTCTCTTCTAACCCCCAAAAGAGCTAAAACTTGAGGCTGCAGCCACTGAGGCTAACTGGTAGCTCTTAGCCTGCCCATTCATTTACAAGGCCCCGACAGAGATGGCTCTGGAAGCTCTGAGGGCTGCAGCGCTCATAGCCTGGCAATTCTGGAGGCCAGCACCTCCCTGTCACCTGCATCCTGCGGGAAAAGCTGCCCAAGGTGACCCAGCAGCAGAACCCCACTCATTGGCCCTGGTTCCAGGCTTGTTCCCCAGCCGTCCTGAGACCCTCCCATGCTGTCTGATGCCCTCTGGCCATCTGCTTTGCAGGGCATGGAGGACAGGCTAAGACGCCCCACTATGGCTGGGTCCTCTGCCTGGCTCCTCAAGGCCAGCCCCCAGGACGCCCTCCAGCAGAGCCGACACCTTCAGCTTGGGGAGCATGGAGGCATGCCCCTGGACCCCCGAACCACATTTCTGCCAGGGGCTGCCTGTGTCATCTGTGCTTCGGGAATCATGGTTTTTAGGTGGCTCTTCCGGAGACAGATGAAGGAGGTGTGAGGAAAGGTCTGTTTTCGCATTCTTAGGGTGGATGTGTTTAACAGGCGAGTTTTGGCTCGTCAGAAGCCTGCTCCTGGGTCACCCAGGCTGCGCCCGTTCCCATCAGCCGGATCTTCCTTTCGGTGGAGATTCAGTGGCATGGACAGTGGGTAGGGGCCTTGAGCCGGCCCAGGCTAGCCCAGGGGAAGCGTCCAGCAGCTGCCCCCCGCCGGTAGTCTCCTCCCTCCCAGTGACAGGCGCCTCACCGCACCCGCCTCACCGCACCCGGCAGCCCCTTCTGGGCCCAAATCTGTGTCCTGCCTTAGGCCTTGCTCTTTGCGGGTGAGGGGAAGGGTGGGGTTGGGTGCCAACTTCCACCACACTGAGTGTGCCCCCAACCCCACACCCAGTTAATGTCCCCGTGTCTGAGTGGGCGCCCCACACACAACTGTGCTCCCAAGTCACTTGATAGTTGGATGACGCCCCTATTACCACATTGGTGTCCTCCCCAGTACATGAGGAGGATTTGGACCCCTCGCTCAAGGCCTGGTTCTGAGGAAACCTAGAGCAAGGTGAGTATTTGACCCCTTGCAGCCCAGAAGCAGAAGGTCAGCTGGGTGGGCGCCGGGGCGCTTCACCCCCCACCCCCACCCCGGGGGGCCCAGCCGCCTCCAGCTCCCCGCAATTCGGAAAGCATCCGCCAGGTGGCAGCGGAGCTCGCCGCGCGGGGGCGTCGGAAGCACGTTCCGGGCGGAGGCCGCGGCCGCGCGAGCACCCGAGCAGGAGCGAGCCAGGGAGAGCGCGGCGCGGGAAGGGCGAGCCGCAGGTGGTCGTGTTTTCAGCCTCTCCGTTGTTTTAAAAGTTTCAGATTTACAGAAAGTCATCGCGGACACTACAGGCTGCCCCTGCCCGGCGCCCAGTTCCTCCTATCAACTCCGCGCCCCAGGACCGAACCGCCGTGGGTCGGCGCCAGCAGCTCAAGGCCCTCCTCGGCTCGCGCCTCCGAGCCCCCCACCCCGAGTCCCCGCCTCCGAGCCCCCCACCCCGAGTCCCCGCCTCCGAGCCCCCCACCCCGAGTCCCCGCCTCCAAGCCCCCCACCCCGAGCCCCCACCCCCGCGCCTTCTCCCGCGCCGGAGCCCAGCCGGGCGGCGCCGGGTGCGGTGGCCTGCCCTGAGGCGCAGGGCTCCTGGTTTGGGGTGACGGTTTGAGGGGATCTGGTGGATCCCCTCGCTGGGGCCTGCGCCTGTCCCACAGCGACACTGAGATTCCGGGTGTGGGCGGGAGACACCGGACTCGGACTCGGGCTCCGGGCGCCCACAGGTGCGGCCCCACAGCCCTGGTGAGCCCGGCGCGGCCCCGCCTGTTCCTGAGGCTCCTCTGACCGGCTGTCCCCGCCGCCTCAGCTCTACACGCTGGTTTGCTCCCCGCGGGGGGACGTGTCTCTTCTCCCCCGTGCATCACCTTCGCCTGGAAAATTCTTTCAAATTTCTGTGTGCTTGAAATGTTTTATAACAAAATGGTGGGGAGGGCCTCCCTGGGGGTGCAGTGGGTTAAGCGATGCACTGTGAAGCAGACGGCAGCCACTGCGGCATGAGTTCGATCCCTGCTGCCCGCTGAGGAAATGGCCCACAGGAAATGGCCCACAGGGCGCAGCAGACCTCACCTGCCTGGCCGCAGCTCACCTCAGCAGCGTATTTCGGTCGATTTGCCTGTTCTGCTCCCCGCTCTGTCTTTGGTGAATCCTTTCACCCACCACACCTCTGGTGGACACCCCAGTTCTTGTATGCATAAATATAAAAAAGTTTAAATAAAAAAAAGGTTGTGGCAACCGGTGGGTAATTTTTTTTTTTCTAACCTTATTCACCTGAAAAAATCCCTCAATCTTCCTTCATGCCTCTGCCACAGGGCCCCAAGTTTTCACGGTCCTTGGTCACTGCCTCCATCCCCCTTACTGTGACCGAGTGGCGACCAGGCACTTCACAAGGGTGCACCTACTTCCCCTCATCGTCTCTGCCATCCTGAACTTACAGCTGAGAAAGCAGAGGCACAGAGAGGCCAAGCCGCTCCACCACGGCCACACAGCGTAGGTAGCAGTCAGAAGTGGGGGTGTCAGGCCCACCCCCTCTGACCGGCTTTACGGAAGCGCTCGGCAGGTGGGGCTGTCCGTCTGGCACCCACCCAGGCTGGGCCCAGAGCGCGGTGTTCATGCCCCTCACCTGGGTGTCTTGGTTAGGCGTTGACCAGTCCAGCGGGCTGGGTGGGACGTCTTCCGAAGCACTCTGCGGCCTGGAGCGCCTGCGGCCTGGAGACCACGCCTGGAGTGGTGGCGGGGGACCAGGGCACCAGCGCAGCTGCAGATGTAAGACTCTGGAAGCTCCAGAAGCTCCCAGCTCCCGGGCAGGCAGAGACAGCTGAGGGCGGCACCAGCTGCAGCGCCTGAGCTGGAGCAGCAGCGGCAAGTGCTGGGGTCTCAGGAAGAGGGTGGCCTTGGACCGGGCACGGCTGGGGACCCACGGCCACAGCCACCAGAGAGGCCACGGTGGGGCTGTGGTGTGGACCAGCTTAGGGAACCAGAGGGCTGGGAAGGCCTGGACTCAGTCCTCAGACCTGGGAGCCTGAGATGCTTCCAGAAGGGAGCAGAGCGTTGGGCTGGGCTCCCCATTTCTTGTCTCCATCCCTGGGGTTCCGCAGTTTATTATTTTATGCGTGTGTTCTCCGCCCCCTGGCCCATGAGCTTCTCAATATAGGGACCAACCTTTCTGTCCTCAGCCCTGTCTCAAGTTGCGCCTGCACAATTTGGAGCCCTCCATCCCCCACCCCCATCTCCCAACATAGTATCTTTTCCAGAAGATCTGTGTAATTCCACAGAATTTCCAGCAGGTGGCAGGAGCGTCCTGGGAACGCCATCAGGACGGGCTCTCCGGGATGGAGTGAACGAGCCTGCCCCAGCCAGGTGCTGGGAATCTGAGGTTGCATGAGATTCGTGGGGTCTTTTTATTGTTTTTAATGATACATTATTATTTTTTAAAGATTTATTTATTCATACAAGAGCTGGGGTACAGGCCAGAGACAGTGGAGAGCAGACTGACTGAAATACACTGCTGAGGGGAGCAGTGGGCGAGACAGGAGAGGTCTGCTGCGCCCTGTGGGTCCCTCCCTGGCCGGGGATCGAACTTGCACTGCTGTGCCGTGGCTGCTTCACAGTGTGGCGCTCAACCCGCTGGCCACCAGGGAGGCCTCCAATTTCAGGGTCTTGAGCAGCATGACAAACCCCTCCCTGCAGCCATCCCTAAGCACCACCCTAGCTCTGGCAGGCAGGACAGCTGGGCGTCCACCCGCGTGGGACCTGGACGGTCCACCTTGTGGCCCGCGGCTGCCTGGAGGGACTGGACACACAGGACTGGTTTTGGGGGTGGATTAAATCTGGGGTGGACTGAGTTTGCCCTTGTACAGTGCTGGTCACCACCAGGCACTGCTAACTGTGGCAGTGACCGAGAGCCTAGAAAGCTTGGAGCCCTGCTGGCAGGGCCACTGAGGAAGACTTAGTGGGCCTTAGATGAGCAGGGCCAGGAAGCCTAACGCCGTGGCAGTCATCTCGGCTCCCGAGCCAAAGGCAGGCTGAGCCGGCTTGAGGTCTGGCCGCCAGCCCCGCAGGATGGTCTTCCTGGCTTCCCCAGGATGGCCCCGGGGACACGGCGCAGGGAGCCCCACGGCTGCAGGGTGAGTAAGGAGGCACGGCTGCAAGAGCAGGAGGCCGGCTGAGGGTGGTGTCCAGGTAGGCGAGACATCTGGGCTCCCTGTTCCCATCTGGTTCAGGGTAACCCATAGCTAACTGGCCAGGTCCTGGGGGAGGCTGCTAGAAGCAGAATGGGGGGCAGGTGCCTGCGAATACCTCATCTGATCTGACCTGCCCCCCAGACCTTACCCCATCTGGCCCATGAGGGGCGAGGGTTACAGAGTCACAGCAATACCCCGTCAGAGCCCAGGCCCGGGCCTCCTCCCGGAAGTGTTTGCGCAGTGAGAGCACCCTCGTTTGACCAGGCTGTGGCTCCGGGTTCCTGTCACATGTACCCAAACACCGCCCCCAAGGAAACGACCCTTGAGACCCTGGCAGGGGATTTCCTCAGTGCGGGCAGGAGGAATCGACACCCAGAAAGGGGCTTCTCCCTGGTGCCAGGGCGATCAAGAGGTTGGCATGACTGAACACCCTTTGTTCCTCAAAATACACTGGACTCTGACCCAGACGCCCCAGTCAGCTCGTGCTGCTATCACAAGTCACCCCAAGCTCGAGGGCCTCCCCACAGCAGCTCTGGAGGCAGACGGCCCAGCCGGGGTCCCGTCTCCTCCTAATACCATGACATTGGGGGTTAAGACTTAGACGTGTGACTCTGGGGGAGACACAAGCGTTCGGCCCACAACACCAGACCCGTGGTTATAAAGGACAAAGTTTTAATAATCACCTCACTGGAAGGATCTGCCAGTTTAAATATCACTGAATTCTGAAAACATGTAAGACAAATGTCAAGTTCGCACCAGAGCTTAAGTGAAGTGAGACCGCGGAGTTATGTTTCCTCTGCCCGGTCTCATCTCAGACGTCCCACGGGGACCGGGGTTTGTGAGGCCTGGACACAGCCTGTCCTCAATCAGTGCTTGTTTGGAAAAACCGTTGGGTTCACATTTTTAGCAGTGTCCTTCAGAATACTGCCTGCCTCGGTTCGTCCATCTCCCTGAGCAGCAGATGAAAGGTAAAGCGCTTCCTTGGCCTTCGCTGAAATGCCGGGCCCACCGGGGCAGCACCAGGCCCACCAGGGCAGCACCAGGCCCACCAGCTCAGGCCGGTCCCACCAGGGCAGCGCCAGGCCCACCGGCTTAGGCCGGTCCCACCAGCATCAGGCAGCGCCTCCCTGAGTCCTGGCCACCTGCCAGGCTCAGGCTCACGGGCCTATGCGGGTCAGCTCATCAAATCCTCACAACAGCCCTCTGAGCCAGGACTGGAAACAGCAAACTCGGTGTTGAGAGCGCTTATTCTCAAGCCAATACACCGGGGTGAGAACTCCATCTCAACCCTTTGCTCCCAGCTAAGATTTAGAAGGTCACAAAGAAGGAAAACAAACAAACAAAATTAAAATAACGTTGTAGGGTAAGTGGAAGTTACCAGGGTTTTCCGCCCTCCCGCCTTAGGCATTAGTGACAGACACCTGCGGTCCTGCATGTGCCTGCTGGGGGCCCCTGAGGGCTGAGACAGGGTGTAGAAGGGCATTGTCTCGGGGACACCAGCAGGAGCAGGAGAGCAGAGGCAGAAGTGGCGGAAGCAGAGGCTGGAGAGTCCAGAGTGAAGACTGGCCGGGGCTAGGAGGCCTGCCAGCCTCCTGGCTCCCTGTCCTCCCCACCGGCCGTGTCCCTGGTCACCTCTGATGCAGAGAGATCAATAAAAGCCTGAAAAAGCCACCGAGGGCTCCGGGCCTCCTCCTCTACCTGTCTGCCCGGATCACAGAGAACCTGCCCCGTGCCCTCCTGCCCCGACAAACGTGTCTGTGAAGCCAGCGACAAGCGCCGCACACGGGAAGACTTCATGAGCTAGATCCAGAGCACTGACACATTCCGAGGTGAGTGGGGAGCTGGGGCGGCGTCCATAACATGGAGGTGGTGCCGGCGCAGGTCAGAGCGGTCCTGGAGCTGCAGAGAAGGGGAACTCGGTCAGGGCCTGCAAAACACCGTGGCTCTGAGGGACGGGTGGACTCCGGAGAGAGTCCCAAACACAAGAACAGCTCACTTGAGCCAGAGTTTTTCTCCTCTGAGTTCTGCCAAGAAACAGAAATAGGGTAGAGCCAGGCAACCGCATGATCCCAAACATTCTTGTGGTAGGTTTGGGGGCCGTGCAGATTTTAGCGCAAAGATACAGAGTTTAATTCACAGGTAGACCAAAATAGCTGAAATTAGCGCCCACGGACCCCACGTCAAGTGATAAGACCAGGGAAGCAGTGGCTCAGGAGACTGGGGGTGAGTTATCCAGGGAGAGTAAAATTATATTAAATTTAGTTCAGTTAAAACTGAGCCCAGTCAAAGCTCATCCTGTTCTTGAGGAATCTGAAGAGTCACCCACGCACCAGATGGAGGAAAGGGCTCACACTCAATGCAATTGTATGTGTGTGTATACACACATGTATAGATGTGTGTGTGTACAAGCATATACAAGCCTTGCTCTGCACACCCAAGAGAGTCAGCAAACCCCAGTGAGAGCCACGCAAAGACACCCACATAGTGGGGTTCCAACTATGTTGAAAACTTTGAACACACCAAGAGCAAAACCAGCCATCAGGGGATGACAATAAAATGAATGCCCGACTTCTGGCATCTCGGTGATGGCAGCCAGAGGCAGCGGTAAGACACACAGTCCTGACTGCTTAGTGACTTAGCAGTGGCAGATCACACAAGGACTGTGGTCTCAACGGCTGCACCACAGGCGTGTGGGCAATAACCATTTAGGTTTAAAAGTCCCATCTGGGACATTCTCGCCTAATGATATATCTATCACTTAACGTGTCCCTGTTAAGTGATGAGGACCATGTCCAGAGCGCTACAGAAAAAGCTGTCAATCAAGAGTCCTAGATCCAGCAACACAATCCTTCAAAACTGAAGGTGAGATGAAACCGTGTTCAGATACATGAAAACTGGCAGACTTTACTGCAAACAGAACTGCATAATGAGAAATACTAGAGAAAGTCCTTTAGGGTGAAAGGAGGTGACACCAGACGCTATCTTAAATCCACAGGAAAAAGCAGAGTATACAAGAATGGCATATGTAGGTTTATGTATCAGGAAAATATTTTTTTCTCTTCTAGAATACTTAAGTTTGTAAAAAGCAATAACAATGATACTGTAATATGTTTATCAGAGAGGAAGACAGATTATCTAGACAATAATAGCACAAAGAAGAGGGGAAGGGAATTGAGCTATAATGGGGCAAATTTTCTGTTTTAGCAGAATGGAGTCAGTATTAATGTGAAGTAAACTGTGGTAAGCTAGAATACAGGTTATAATGCCTAAAAAGCTACCAATGACAAAAACAACCACTTAAAATATCATTTTAAAAATCAACAAGAGAATTAAAAGGGCATACAGAAATATTTATTAAACATAAGAGTAATGAAGAAGAGGGGAACAAAGACAAGAAAGGAAGAATGAAAATGGCAACTATAAATTCAAAATATATTATTACATTAAATGTGAATGGTCCGAACACCCCCAGTCAAAGAGCTGATAATGTCCACTGGGCCATAAAACCAAGATCTACTGGATTCTGTCTATAAGAGTCACACTGTGGATTCCAAACATAAATAGGTTGGAAGTGAAAGGAACAAGAAAGATAAATCATGCAAACCACTGCCATACATTTACCATATTTTCCAGCAATTCTCCTCCAAGAAATCTCCCCCCTCAATGAAAACATGTTACATTATTATGTTACTAATAACAATGAAATCCCTGGAAACGTCCATGTCCAAAAACTAGAAATATACAAACACAATGTCAGACTCATTTAGCGGTATTTAGCGGTATACTATTCAAAAGAGACAACTACTAACCCATACTACGATATGGATAAGCCTAAAAAACATTATGCAAGTTGGAAGAATTCAGAGACAAGAGACAACACATTTGATGATTTAATTTTATAGGAAATGTGCCAAATTTATGAGACAGAAAGCAGAGGAGTAGTTGTTTAGAGGTGAGATTGGAAGCAAGGACAAAATGCACAGGGGCAGGAAGGAACAACTTAAGGTGGGTGGAATGTTCCAACACTGGACTGTGAGCATGCTGCTCAGTTCTGTATGTTTACTAAAAACTATTGAATTGAAAAAAGGAGTACTTTGACAAAAAAAAATTGACAGACTATTTTGCTTCTATTTTGCTTAAATTTTGGGCCTCCCTGGTGGCGCACAGGGTTGAGCTCCACACTGTGGGGATTCTGCAGTCACTGAAGCGCTGGTTCGATCCCCGGCCAGGGAGGGGACCCACATGGCTCAACAGACCTCTCCTGCCTCACCCACTGCTCCCCTCCACAGTGTGTTTCAGTTGATCTGCCTGTTCTGTTCTCCCCACTCTGTCTCTGGTGAATCCTCTCACTCCTGACACCTCTGGCCTGTATCCCCAACTCTTGTATGCATAAATCAATCTTTAAAATATATATATAAAGACACAGAAAAGTTAAAGGTAGAAAGATAAAAGAACACCACACAAACACTAATTTCAAGAAAGCTGATATAACTATAAGTAGACTTTTAGGCAAGAACTATTGCCAGAGATAAAAAAGGGTATTTTTTAAAGATTTATTTTTGTATGCACACAAGAGCTGGAGTACAGCCTAGAGTTGCGGGAGGTGAAAGGATTCACCAGAGACAGAGTGGGAGTAGAACAGGCAGATTGACTGAAGCGTACTGCTGAGGGGAGCAGCGGGGAGGCAAGAGAGGTCTCCTGTGCCACGTGGGTCCCCTCCCTGGCCGGGGATCGAACTCGTGCTGCGGATGCTTCACAGTGCAGCGCTCAAGTGCAGGGAGGTCCCTAAAGGGTGTTTCTTAATGATCCACAGGTCCATTCATCAAGAAGTCCTAACAATCCAGAATGAGTCTACACCTAATGACAGAATTTTAGAATACATGAAACAAACACAGAACTAAATGGAGAAGTAGATAAACCCACAGTCATAGTTGGAAGTCAACCTCCTGTGTTGATGGCCTCCAGACAGTCACAGCCAAGTCTTCCAACCTGCAACCATGGCACGCCTTCCAAGTACCTGAGCTGTTTTCCGCCTACTGAATCCAGACAATATTTGTGGCCTGACTGACTCACAAATACAGAAGAAATGACTCTGTCAATTCCGGGCATAGGCTTTAAGAGGCATGGAAGATTCCCTTTCATGTGCTTGGAGGCCAGCTGCCATGTAAAATGCAGCCATGTAAAATGGATTAGTACTTGCAGGGAGGGGCATCTGAATGGAGAGGAGCTGATGCTGTTACTGGGCTACAGAAGGCAGGAACAGATATGTGTGCTGCTCCACTACAAGTTAGTGTGACAGTTGCTCCTCTGAAACCTTTTATGTAGCAGTGTACTGCCTGGATCATGGAATGGACCAATCGGGAGTGAGCCGTGGGTTGATTGATGCTTGGTTGCCAGGACTCCGCCTCTCACCACAAGTCAGTGGTGGCAGAGCACTTTTGTGTAAATTGCACTTCCTGAATTATGGAACAGAGCAATCAGGTACAGGATTGAAAAATGGTCCAATCAGACTGTGGAGTGGAGGCACCCTGAAAGTGAATATAAGCCAGGGTTGGAGGGAACCTGGGGGATTCATTCAGTGGAGAAGCATTGATTCAGTGGGATTCATCAGACAATGGAGCAGCAGCAGCCCAGCAACAGCCCAGAGGAAGAAGGGGTCCGGAGAAGTGGCAGCCCTGAGGAAGAGCTCCTGCAGAGGAAGAGGAGAGCCCTGAAGAGGAGAATAGGATTCCAGCCTCCATAGAAAGGAGGGAAGCCTCCAGCAGCCACCCTCTGAGCAGGGGAGAGAGGCTGAAGGATTCTGCAAAGACTGGGCCTTGGTCCTGTCTCTGACCAAAGAAGGAGCAGCAAAGGCCCTGGACCTGGTGTCTCAGAGCTGTTCATTGTTGGTTTAAACCAACAACTCACAAGAGCTGTAACACTGGGTGTTCCTGAACATCACCTCTGCAGGCCACGTAGTGGTCATCGCTACTGGCCAGTGCTGCCTAGCACTCCTTGCAACCGGTGACTACCAATACTGATGCTGTCTGGATGAAACAGCCAGCCTCTTGTGGATACATAAGTGTTTTTGTTTCCCCTGTTTGTAAATAAACCCCACTATTGTTGTTCCTGTAGCCTGAGGTCACTTGCAATTGTGTGTGCAGGTGAGAACCCATAGACAGTGACCTGTATCAGGCACTGTCCTCTGTTAGGCTATAGTCTCTGTTGCTATAGCCCTTGATTCTGGTTTGCAGTCTTTTGGCCTCTTGGGGGGCTCCCTGGACTCAGAGCCTCCTCCACCCCCTGTTTCAATGCTTCCCCACCACAGCCAATATCAAGACCCCAGACACGTAGGTGAGGCTAGCACTAACTGGGCTTCCAGATGGTGATACCAGCTGACCCCTCAACAAGCAGAACTACCATGTAGACCCATGGAATAGTAGGGGGGTGTTTTAGTCATGAAATTTGGGGTGGGGTGGTTATATGACATTAAATCATTGAAACGTGCCTTTCTCAGTAAATGATCGAACAACACACAAAAGCCAGGGAAAACAGCTGCTCACTTCCAGGGGACAGTGCCCTCTGTGTGTCCCCACACTTTTCTGGAACTGCCCAGCCAAAGGGAGGGTCAATGGCTGTGAGAAGTAGAAGCCAGATTAGGTAAAGAGCAAAGTGTCCAGTTGGCTGGGATTCTGGAGCTCTTGCTTCCAGCTGTTCTTCCAGAGTAAAAGGTAAGGACTTGTAACTTTGGACAACATATAGGGGGTTGACACAGTGCACCAGTATGTGTAATGTTGATGTTGGGTTGATCGTTCATGAAAACTCTAATGCAGTGTAGTCAAAACTAACTGTAGCAGAAAAATTGGTCCCAGTCCTGCCCAGGGTGAAGTGTCCACACCATCAGAAGCCCCATGGGACTGAGGTTCCCCCTCCCCATATTTTCTTATTGCTTAGTGACTCGTAAGGTGATGTGAGCTATAGAAACAAAAGAAGAACTGGGTCCAAACTCATCAAATTGTATATGTGACCTATGCACAATTTTCTGTATATCAATTATACAGAGCTGGAAGAAGGAGGAGAAGAAATAAAAGGGGTGGGGAGGAATAAGGGGAGAAGGAGGAAGAGAAGGAGAAAGAGAAAGGAGAATTGGACTACTGCTCCTGTTCTCCCTACTCAGTTCTTCCCAACTTGATCTATAAATTAAATATCATCCTGATGAAATAACATCACATTGTTTTGTGGAAAACAATGAAGATTTTATGAAGAGGGAAAATACCCCAAATATCAACGCATTATTGAAGGAAAACAAAGCTGGAAAACAGACACTACATTTCCTCAGCCCTTACTATAAAGTTAGCAAGGCAGTGTGGTACTTAGAGAAAGAAAAGACAAGTAGAGAACATAAGAGAATAGAAAAGTCAGGAATAGACCCACAAAATATACTCAAATGATCTTTGATAAGGAAGCAAAGGTAATACAATGGAGTATTTTCTACAATGGGGCTGGAACAACTGAAGAGCCACATGCAAACAAGAAAAAAGAATCTAACCACAGACCTTTCTCCCACCTATTAAAGCATCATAGATCAAAATGTAAAATGAAAAACCATAATATAGAAGAAAGCCTAGATGACCTTGGGTACAGTGATGACTTTTTAGGTATACCATGAAAACCATGAGGAATACCTGGTAACGCAGGCTTCATTACAGTGAAAACTTCTGCTATACAAAAGACAACATCAATATAATAAGATAAACCTCAGACTGGGAGAAAACAGTTGCAGAAGACAAACCTGGTAAGGTAATATTATGCAAAATATAGGGCCCCTCTGGTGGTACAAGGGGTTAATTACCACACTATGAAGCCTCCACAGCCATTGCAGCACAAGTTCGATCCCCGGCCAGGGAGAGGTAACACGTAGTACAGCAGACCTCTCCTGTCTCCCCACTGCTCCCCTCAGCAGTGTATTTCAGGCAACCTGTCTGTTCTATCCCCACTCTGTCTCTGTGAATCCTCTCACTGCCCCCCACATGTCTGGCCTGTACCCCAGCTGTTATATGCATAAATAAATCCTTTAAAAAATAATAAACAGAACTCTTAAACTCAGCAAGAAAAAGAACAACCTAATTAAAAATGGGGTAAAGACCTTAGCAGGTTCCACCAAAGGAGATTCATAGATGGCAAAGAAGCATATGAAAAGACACTCCCCATCAGGTGTCAAATGAAAATTAGACTAATGTGGTTCCACTACATAGCAATGAGAATGGGTAGGATTTTTTAGAATTCTCTGGGCAGTGAAAATACTCTGTATGATACCATTACAATGGCTACGCCATCATAGTGGGTGAAATGTCTACCACCAAGAGTGAACTTAATGCAAACCCTGGACTTTGGAGGATTAAAATGTGCCAATGTAGGCTTATCAATTCTAACACATGTACCACTCTGGGGGAGGGGTTGATAAGGGGGGAGACTGCGCGTGTGTAAGGGTGGGGGTCTGTGGGAAATTCCTCTCAATTTAGTTATGACTTTAATACTGCACTAAAAAAAAAAATAATAACGTCCTAGGAAAAGAAAAACTGGAGACCATTCACAAAGAGCTGGAAACCACAACTCTTCACTTGGGCTTAAAATAGAACTTTTAGAAAGGACAGATCAAAGAGAAATGTGAACATTCAGAAAAGCTAAGCTGACGCCAGCAGTACAAGAAACATTCTGTTTTTAGAAGATGTGTCAAAACACAACATCAAGTAGTTGCTGCAGCTGCAAACAGCCTTTCAGATACACCAGGCACAGCAGACACATGGATCAGTAGAAAGGAGAACCCTTGAGATGGTACCAGAAGATGCTCTGGATGAAAATGACAGTGGTCAAGGAAGTACGAAGCTGCCTTCACAAGAAGCCAAAGAAGGGAACGAAAAGGTGAGTGAACATAAATTTAAAAGATTGAAATGTTAGAAAACTGAGGACAGCATGAGCCTCTGGGAGACCACTGGCCGCAGGGAGTAAGCGGGAGGTACTCTCGCGAGAAGCTCCCAGGGATGGCGGGAAGTGCGCTAGAAAATGGCCACTTCCTATCAGAGGGATCAGAAGGACTTTTGAAGAAACTGATGGACGTCACTGGATGGGAAAGATTTTATAACGTTCTCAAAGAAGCTGAAGAAGGTGAAAGAACTGGTGCGCTTGCATTTAAAGGCTTCACACTGAGAAAACCTCTCTGAAGTTCGAGAAACAGGACTCAGCGGCCTCAGCAGATGTGTCAAGTCCTTCCTGAATGACAGCAGAAAAATAAGTGAAATCCGTCTAGAGAGGACTTGCCCTTTTACTATTCCAGGAGAATCTTTCCAAAGCAGATGGCAGGATCGGGCGTGCTGGGCACCGTTAGGACCAAGCCAAAATCGTGTCAGAAATGTTCCAGGCTTCATGGGCTATTACTGAAGCCAGTTCATTTCCCAAGAGAGAAAAGGTTCATAATAATGGGCTGTGAGCGCTGTTGACTGGTTAAAAAACAAAAAAGGACCATTATTACATCAAACAAAAAATATTAGGGGGAGAATTTCAATATTTTGAAGAGGCTCCATCTTCCATGTCTCCCAAATGGACAGAGACCTAAGGACCAGTAAAGAGGATTGTCAGATAAAATGCAGGATGCCCAGTTACAGTGCCAAATAGTCCCTCAGTCAGGTGGCCAAGGTCAACACCAGCAGGTAAGTCATGGTGACAATATGGATCCTTGATTAAATGGGATGAAATAGCCCTTACCTGCGTAGTCTGCCATCCCAAACCCATAGCCCCCATCTAATCACGAGAAAGAATCAGCAAACCCCCTTTAGAGGAACAGTCTACAAACTATCTCAAAACTGTCGAGATCACCAAAAACAAGGAAAGTTTGAAAAACATAGTCACAGGATCCTAAAGAAATGAGAAGACAAATTGTGGCATCTGGGTGAGACCCTGAAATAGAAAAGCACATTAATTAAGAAGTAAAATAGTCTGATAAGGGCCTCCCTGGTGGCGCAGCGGGTTGAGCTCCGCACTATGAAGCATCCATAGCACAGCGGCGCAAGTTTGATCCCCAGCCAGGGAGGGGACCCACATGGCGCAGCAGACCTCTCCTGCCTCGCCCGCTGCTCCCCTCAGCAGTGTGTTTCAGTCCATCTGCCTGTTCTGCTCCCCGCTCTGTCTCTGGTGAATCCTCTCACCTCCCGCGATTCTGGCCTGTACCCCAGCTCTTGTATGCATAAATAAATCTTTTTTAAAAATAGTCTGATAAAGTATGGGCTTAATAATGTATCGATATGGATTTATTTGTTCTAATAAAAATCACCACACATGTCAATAATAGGGGGAATTGGGGAGGGGGCATGTGGAATCCTGTACTATATTTGAATTTTTTTCTGTCTACCTAAAACTGTTCTAGTAGGGGTAACCCTTCTGAGCCTGTTTTAACATTATTTCTTACAGTACGCGATTTATTTCAACCACCATATTTTGATCTTTTTAAATTTCTTGCTAAAGATAACGTTGATCCAGATGTATTCATTTGCTAGGGCTGCTATATTATTATTTTTAATAAGTGTCAGAGACTGGCTTGCTTAAACACAGCGATTTATTTTTTGGAGCCTAGAATTCCAAGATGAGGGTGTTGGCAAGGCTGACTTCTGAGGCTTCTTGCTTAGCTTGTAGCTTGTCATCTTCTTCCTGTGTCTTCACATGGTTTTTTCCTCAGTGCCTATCTGTGTCCTAATCTCTTCTTATAAGGATAGCAATCATACTGGACTAGGGCCCTATAGCTACTTTTTAATGTAATTATCTTTTTAAAGATCCTTTCTGCAAATGCAGCCACAGGCTGAGGTGCTGGGGGGGAGGGTTGACTCAGTATATGAGTGAGAGCACAGTTCAGTCCACAACACTACTTGTTGTTAATCCTTAAGATTTATCTTCTCTTTTGTGGTAACAGTAATTACAGCAGAAAAAAATCTCCTTTCAGTCCCAGACGACTTTGTAAGGTTTAGCTGAAGGTGTAAAGGGAAATGCCTCCCACATCCAGGCCAAAGCCGCCACCATCTTCCTTCCCTAGACAAGAACAAGTTGCAGACTCTGCTGCTCGCCGTGGACAAACAGGAGCTTACCTTGAGGGTGAGCAGGAATCTGAAACTGCACCATAAAAGAGCAGCAGGAAGGGACAGGTAAGGCAACAAGCACGCATGGAGTCCACCTTTTTCTTGGTGGAATATCCACTTCTATAAAAATAGACTCTGGATTTGACAGGAGTGGGTCACCTCCAGCACACCATGGCTGCTGGGTCCTCACTCAGCTCCCACTTCTGAGGCGCTGCCTCAGAGAAGCCCACCTCACTCCTCGTGAATACTTCAGACCCTGTTCCTGGGCACACAGCTTGCTGTCCCTGTGTGTGTGTGGGTGGGGGGGGGGGACTGACGTCATGACGCCAGGGTTTGTGAAGAGAAAGCTTTACTGGGAATCAACTGGCAAGGAGGCAGGTGGTAAACTGCCTCCAGACNGGGGGGGGGGGGGGGGGGGGGGACTGACGTCATGACGCCAGGGTTTGTGAAGAGAAAGCTTTACTGGGAATCAACTGGCAAGGAGGCAGGTGGTAAACTGCCTCCAGACTAAGACAGGGAACCAGGTTATGTGGGTTGTGGGGAACGGAGGGTGGAGAGTAAAGGATTTAAGTTTTATTGGCTAAGGAGTAAGTTAGGGGCAAAGAAATGTGGACTTGGCTGAAGTTCATGGACCAGTTCTAGGGCAGTTCACACATGGAGGGGTGCGAAGAGGTTTTCTTCAGATAACTGGGGTTTGAGTTTCTGTTGGGCTGTCTCCCCTCTGGGTGGCCCACTCCCCTGTTTGCAATCTCCCGGCTCCTGCTGACCTTGGGCTGTGCGCTCAGGCTGTGTCGGAGGAGAGACAGCGTTAGGTTTGGTTTTTGGTTTTTTCTTTTGTGAATTCTGAGAGCAAGTTAACCATTTAGCCTGGTTTTCAACCCCACTAGGAAATGCCTAGACCATAAGATGCACGCACACAGTAGGTCCCTTATCTGTCCGGGTTTACCATTGAATTCCCTGAGCTGGCCCATGAAATACCCTCCGTCAGAGGCTTAGAATGAACAAATAACTGCTACATTTCTAAGAATCAACAGGGCTTAAGGATGACTTTTCCACATTTATCTTCCAAACTGTATTTTGCTGGACCTAAAATGTTCAAAGCCCTTTGCCTTCCTCCATGGGAGGTGATTCAAGGGCCAGCACAGAAGGGAAACCATGGAAGTGCTATTAAAGTGAAATTGAAAACCAGCACAAGCGTGGCCTTGGGTGGCCCCCAGAGGGCGCCATTGAACCTCTGCTCCCCCCATCCCCACCCCACCCCACCCCCACCCTGGCTAGGCAAGGAGGCTCCCAGGAGAGGCGGGCCAGAAGAGAGCACCATTCCCTGTCAGGGGCAGGGGGGTCTCCCCTATTGTCCACTGCCGTTTCCGGGTTCTTGGTCCTTCAAAGCACCTCTTGCTCCCTCCTCGTACCCCAATACCCCAGGAAGAGGGAGCCAGTGTGCCGTGGTGTCCCCAGGAGAAAGGGTAGCTGCAAAAATATTCCCTTTTAAAGTAGCAACTGCAAATCTAGAATTCCTGGGACTCAGCTTTATGACTGATGTGAAGAAAGGCACAGAACTTTCTGGGGGGCACAAAGCATAAAAGACGTGGAGAAACCACAAACCCTGAGGGGCGTGTTCAGGCGCCTCCAAAGAAACGCCAATCCAGCAAGTCCCAAGAGGTTTTTGTCGGCAAGTAGAAAATCCTTGAAAAATGGGTCTTGAGAAACCCGCACATAACAACGGTCAAGAACTTTATTTATTTTTTTTAAGATTTATTTATGCACACAAGAAGTGGGGTACAAGCCAGAGGTGCAGTGTGTGTGTGTGTGTGTGAGAGGACTCACCAGAGACAGAGTGAGGAGCAGAACAGGCATCTCCACTGAAACACACTGCTGCGGGGAGCAGCGGGGAGGCAGGAGAGGTCTGCTGCACCATGTGGGTTCCTCCCTGGCCGGAGGCAGGGATCGAACTCGCGCTGCAGTGACGGTGTTTTGCTTCATAGTGCTGCGTGCTGCGACTTAACCTGTTGCGCCACCGGCACTAACGACTGGGCTGTTTCCTCTGGCAAACCACGCCCGAAGAAAACACCGGTGGCTCCCAGAGTTCACAGAAGGGAGAACCTTTGCCGGGCAGGAAGAAGTCAGAATGGAATTTTTGAGGGACTTGTATATTGAGAGTCCATGAATGCAGTGACAGGGCAGGCCTGGAACTGGAAAATCCCAGGGACTTCCTGGTGGTATTTCTTAACATACAAAGCAGTCTTCTCCGGTTTTTTCAAAATGCACGAGGAGGAGCGCGGGGAAGGGCCCAGCAGGACCGGGAGGAGTGGGGTCCGCAGGCCTGGGGGGCTGGGGGGGTTACTCTCGAAGAACCCCGAGGCCGGGGGCCGAATGCGGAGCGGGTGTGGACAGAGGCCTGCAGGGTCTGGGTGACAAGTCGAAGTGCGCCCCCTGACGGCGGCAGGCAGGATAGCGGGGAGGACCCAGCCGCGGGCGAGGCGCGAGACCGCGCGCCCAGGTTCAGGTGAGGCCGGCTGGGCGCAGGCGGAGACCTGGTCTGGCCTGGGCAGACTTGGGGGGCAGAATCTTGTGTACTTACCGGTCGATTCTCCGCGGGGCGGTGAGACAAAGACAGGCGCCACGGACTGCAAGATTTGGCCCCAGCTGCCAGAACACAGCTGTCCTTGCAGAAATGTCAGGTGGGGGAAGCGCGCAGCGGGGGCCGGTCGGGGATGGGGCGTAGGTCGTGGCTCTTCAGAAGGACATGAGGTCGATATGTGTCTCAGTACTTTGTAAGCTGCAGGCCGTTTAGAGCAGCAGATCCACTGGCAGCAATTTATCTTGGGAAAATGACCAGCCAGGAAGCTCGCTGCACACAAGATCACAGGCTGGGGAAAGCGAAGGCTGGGACCGCAAGCATCCCTCCATCAATAAAATATGGTCCAAAAAATAAAATATGGTGAAAGAAATTGTGGATCCTCATTAATATATAATCTACATTCTCTATCCTCGTTAATACGTCAGCTTCTATATCTGGATTCTCATCAATATGTAATCTGTACTTGATGCCATGGAAAAGGTGTTCAAAACATTTTGTTAAAAACAGATTAGAAAACTACATTATACCATTTTTCACAAGATAATTTAGTGAGTGGGGCCTCCCTGGTAGCGCAATGGGTTAAGCAACGCACTATGAAGCAAACCGCAACCACTGCAGCACGAGTTCAATCCCCGGCCAGGGAGGGGACCCACAGGGTGCAGCAGACCTCTCCTGCCTCCCCGCTGCTGCCCTCAGCAGTATTTTTCAGTGGATCCGCCTGTTCTGCTCCCCACTCTGTCTCTGGTGGAGCCTCTCAGCCCCCTACACCTCTGGCCTGTACCCCAGTTCTTGTGTGCATAAATAAAGTTTTAAAATAAATATATTTCAAATTTGTATGCCCCATTCATATTTTTGTTTTCTGAGATGTATTTTGAGAAGCACAGACAAAACAGTAGGACTGTTTTAAGTCATTTAAAGGGGACATCCCCCTCTCAGTGGGGAGCTGTGGCAAGGAAGCAGAGTCCTGTTTGAGGTGAAGTCCTTGTGGGGAGACCGAGGAGGTTCCCAGGAGTGATGCAAACAGTCACAACTGGATTGCTTGAGGCAAGACATCCCCGGGTTCTATAATGTTTATTATCCCTCTAAGCTTAATTGTGTCATTTCATCATTCTTCCTGTGACATTGTTTTTCCACCAACTCGGAGACAGAGGTGAAAACAATGTAAGAAAAAAATGTTCATCGCAGGGAAATGAGCAGAACAAACATGAAGAATAGAGGTGGAACTAACTTTTAAGGCAGAAGTGAAGTCATTAGAATACAGAAAAAATAGCTCTTTGAAAAAGTTATATGTTTAGCATGAAAAGACTGACAAAATATTAAAACGTGTTCTTATCTAATTAAAAGGCAACGGTTTCAGGCCTCCCTGGTGGCGCAGCGGGTTGAGCACCGCACTGTGAAGCATCCACAGCACAGCAGCGCGCGAGTTCGATCCCCACCCAGCCAGGGAGGGGACCCACAGGGTGCAGCAGACCTCTCCTGCCTCCTCGCTGCTCCCCTCAGCAGTGTGTTTCAGTAGATCTGCTTGTTCTGCTCCCTACTCTGTGTCTGGTGAATCCTCTCACCTCCCGTGACTCTGGCCTGTACCCCAGCTCTTGTGTGCATAAGTAAATACATAAATCTTAAAAAAAAAAAAAAGTCAACGGTTTCACTAAATGTTGATAAGATCAGAGTATGGCCGTTTCGCTCTCATATGACTGATGATATGTTAAAAAAACCACTTCTGGAGAGGAATTTGGCTTATGAAAAAGCCTGTGAGAAGGGGACAAAGATTTGCAAATATGATAATTTTTTAATTTTTTAAGTGGTGATTGACTAATTTTTAAGAACACGGGAAATTTTCTTTTGAGGTGACACTGGCTTACAATACTGTATATGACTGAAGGGTACGGGGTCTCATCTCCTCAGATGTATGTCACTCACCACACCCACCACCGAGGGAGGC
This sequence comes from Galemys pyrenaicus, assembly GCA_019455555.1. Taxonomy (NCBI): domain Eukaryota; kingdom Metazoa; phylum Chordata; class Mammalia; order Eulipotyphla; family Talpidae; genus Galemys; species Galemys pyrenaicus. Next base: position 23,682,363 of record JAGFMF010011501.1, read on the forward strand.
TCCATAGCCCCTTAGCCGAGATCCTTGCCCCCCTTTGCTCCTCCCCAGCTCTCCTCCCCAGTGCCTCATGGTTCAGTCAAGGAGCATGAGAAGTTGTAGCCCAGAGACACTGTCCTCTGTTGTCCACTGTGCTGTCATGTGTTGTCACGAATAGAACAGCGGCATGACCGCCAGTCCAGAGGGCAGCTCTGTCAGAGCGCTCTGCAGTCTCCTCTGCTCCTGACCCCCAAGATCAAACAGGGAGGTGGCCGGCGTGGGTTCCTCATCTGGAGGCTGTTACAGGCAACCCCCGTGTGAAGGGGGTGGCCTGTGGGGGTCCTCACCCGCCGCTTATAGGAGCTCATAATGAGACTCAGCCGCAGGCACACGAACGGGGGAGCCGAGGGCTTACGTACAAAAGGGGAAACGAAGAAAGGAACAACTCGGGAGAAAGAGACAGAAATCGGTGACTGTGTCCGGCCAGTTCCGCTGAGCTGGCCCAACAGCAGGCCGAGAGCCACGAGAGTCGTGAGAGCCGCGGGCCCCCCCACCCCCAGCTCCCGGCTGGCGACTCCCGGCCCGGCTGGCCACCCTCGGGCCCAGGTCCCGCCTTGGTGCTGATGACATGGTGGGATTTGCAGTCCTGGGCGCCTCAGGTCTCTTTGGTCTGGGGCGGGGTGGGGTCCCATAAAACCTCCTTGTGGAGTTTGTTCAGGACGACTTTTACCCCCAACAACTGGGGGAGCAGGGAGATGAGGGGGAGCCCCCCCACATCTCCAGCTCCTTAGCAGCGCTCCCTTGGCTCTGCCTTCTAGCTGCGAGCTGGGCGCCCTCTCCGCACTGGTGTTCCCTGTCCTTGGTCTCCTCCCCATCTGCAAACCCTCGAGGCCCCCTCCCAGCCTCTCCTGCCCTGGGGCTCTCTGAACCTCCCCTGGCGCTGCCCACGTGCTGGACAGCAGCTCTGCTTCAGGGTCTCCTGGATCTGCCTGCCCTGGGCTCACCATCCAGGCCTTGTAGCTGATCACAACTGAAGAGTTCTTTCCCCAGCAGGGAGGCCGAGTAGGCCCCGGGGCAGGAGGCAGGGGTGGGACACATTCTGTGCACCCGGACGGGCACCCTGAAGGGACAGAGAGCAGGATGTAGGTCAGGGCATCGCAGCCTTGCACCGCTGACCTCTGGGCACGGACGCTTGTCGTGGGGACCGGCCTGCCCGTCGCAGGGCCCAGCAGCGGCCCTGGGTTCTGTGCACTCCAGGCCAGTGCCACCTCTCACCGCCCAGGTGGGACATCTCCAGACGCTGTCAAGTGCCCCCGGAAGGGGAAGTCCCGCACCCCCCACCCCCGCTGAGAATGCACACACTAGCACACTCACACACAGTAGCACACTCACACACACTCACACACACTAGCGCACTCACACACACTAGCACACTCACACACTAGCACGCTTACGCACACAGGCTCACACACTAGCATGCTCACACACTAGCACACTCACACACTAGCACACTCATACATACAGGCACGCTCCCACTGGCACACTCACGCACACAGGCACACACACAGGCATGCTCACACACACACAGGCACAGCCAGAATTGCAGTCCTAGTTTTGTGGGGAAAAAAAGAAAACATAACACACAGAGTAACAAACCAGGGAGGAAAACTAAGGCGCTAACAGCAGTCATTGTGAGCCCGGTCATAGCACGTGTCTTATATTCTTTATGCCTCTCGGTGCTTTTCGGGCTTGAGTAGCTATTGCTTTTAAGCATTACTTCACAAGGCAAGTTCTCCATAAAATCTGTGGCTTTATTTGTAGGAGAATTTCTGCTTGATGACTTTCACTGTGCTTCCAGTGGCCTGTTCAATTTTTTTATCTCTATTCATAACTTTAATTATGTTTTTCTCTCTTATTTGTCAGGTTTTTGAGTGAGAATATACAATCGATGCCTGAAATTAGCCAAAGCATTCGTGAAATTAGCTGTTCCTAGCTGGAAAGAACCCCCTGTCCGTGCCCTGGCTGCCCAGAACCATTCTGCAAGATAACTGCCCGAGAAGGTTCCAGCAGTCTCCCGATTACAGGGCACGTTCTGCTCCGTCTTGAGTCCATCTTGGCCATTTGGACTTCCCCATTGGACATGACCTCATAGAAAATCTATCACAGTTTGTCATTCCAGCCCCACCTCCGGCCCATCCCCCCTCGTGGACCTCTCGCAGCAGCCCCCACGGAGCGCAGCAGCCCCCACGGAGCGCAGCAGCCCGGGCCCCGCCAGGCAGCCGGGTGTGGCGGCCAGTCCTCGGTGGTCATGCTTGGGGTGTAGGCAGAAAGAGAGAAAACGTGGTAGTTTTTGAGACACGTGGGTCAGGTCTGAACCCGGCCAGTGGCATTTATTTATTTATTTATGCATGTAAGAGTTGGGGTACAGGCTAGAAGTGCAGAGGGTAGGGGTGAGAGGATCCACCAGAGACAGAGTGGGGAGCAGAACAGACAGATTGACTAAAATACACTGCTGAGGGGAGCAACGAGGAGACAGGAGAGGTCTGCTGCGCTATGTGGGTCCCCTCCCCGGCCGGGGATTGAACTCGTGCTGCAGTGGCTGCAGATAGCTTCATAGTTGTGCCACTTAACCCCTTGGACCACTAGGGAGGCCCACCTGGCCAGCTCCTGCCCACGACAGGTGCACTACCGGGGTTTTTGAGCTGGTTTGGAAAGTGAACCGGGTCCAAGCTCCCGCTAATACCACTTAGGGTCACACTTCCACCCGCACCAAATAAGTCTTAGAAACTGCCGGTTTGGAAAATGGGCCAATCAGATTGGACAGTAACCTGGAGGTTACGCAGCTTGAGGGCTGTTGGTGGGGGGCAGAGAAGGCTCCTTGGGAAGGGAGCTGCTCGGCAAGGCTGGAGCCAGCTTGGGGGAGAGGTCTCACTTGGGTTGGGCAGGCCTGGCGGGCTCGCGGGGGCAGTCTGGGAGGGCCTGGGACGGTCAAGAAGGTTTGACTCTGCTTGGAGGAAGCCTCAGAGAAGACAGGTTTCAGGAGAGCCACTCCCGCGGTGTGGCTCGATGGCGCTGCGCCCACCCCAGCTGCCCAGGCTAGCTGGGTCCTGGCCCACCGCTAGCCCACGAGCCCCAGCTCCAGACTCTCATCAGACAGGGCTGGGGATGCTCCCAGCCACCCCCACAGCCCCGGGCTGAGCTTCTGCCCCTGGGCGCTACATCCTGCATGAGCAGCTTTTGCTGGGCTACTGGATGCTCTCTGGGGTAGGACAGCCGGCCGCTCGTGCCTTGGAAACTCTCCGTCTCGCACGCTCTCCTTCGTTAACAGACCCTGTTGCTGTACCCCGAGATTGAACCGCGCCTTGCAGGCGTGCGTGCCCAGTGATCATCCCCCCAAATTTTGGTCTATTTCACTCAACCGGATTGAAAAAGACATATGCTGCCTGATCTCTTCTATCTGTGGAATCAAAGGAATTGAACTCCTAGAGCCAGAGAGCAGAACCGTGCTTTTCACGGGCTGGGGGGCAGGGAATGAGGTTCTGACCAGTGGCCCTGGGTGCTGGCAGAACCACAGTGGCAGGTCACGCTTTCCAACCTCTGGTTCACAGATGCCCCAGCAAGACAGTCCCTTCTTGCCCGCCAAGATGGAGGCCTAGAAAAACTCATTTATAGGCTTTTGTTGAAGTTTGCTTGAGAAAGTTGAATAATTTAGTCACTGGAAATGACTGACCTACCAAGCGGTTTGAATAGCACAGTGATTAAAAGGGGGGCTCTGCAATGGGAGCCCTAGTTCAAAACTCGATCTGTTGCCTCTTGTTCTGTGATGCTGGGTTTACACCCCCGTTTCATGGCTCATGTTTCATGACAACGCATCCGTGACAGGGGCTGTGATGAGAACAAGGAAACACCTGGGAGGAATTTGGAGGCATCCACGAGGCCTCGCTCGGCTGGGGGCTGTGTCTGGGCCTCTCTTTCCTGACACAGGGCTCAGCACGGTGCTGCCCGCAGGGGTGCATGGACAGCGCTTCTGAGTGGAGGAAGAATGTGGGGGGCCAGGTGCACACCTGGAGTTAGATTCCCCAGACACAAAGTCCCACCTAGGAGTTCTGAGAGATCCACCAGCAGGGCCCCGTGTTCTTTGGCCCTGTCCAAACCAAATCCCTCTTCACCCTCTCCAAACCTTCTACGTCCCCATTATCCCTTCCCGTGACCCCCCCAGCCCCAGGCTGGGTTCATCCAGACGGAGCCAGGATGGTGGGTGTAGAATGTGGGCACTTGGGTTCGTGGCCGCCACACAAGACAAGGCAGGAGGGTCGCTGGGCGAGCATGCACTGCCCTCCGTAGGCTCCCATCAGCCAACGGGAAGCTGTGTTCAGGCCCAGCAGTGGGGGCTGGCTGGGCGCTATCCCCAGCCCAGTCTGCAAGGGGCCAGCAAGGAAAGATGCAGGACCCTGGTGCCAAGAGAAGCCCAGCAACACACCCTGCTCTTCCCAGCAACTGTGGCTTTTCAGATCTAGGCCTTGAATGGAATCCAAGTTTCTGGACACAGGCCCAGGGCCCTGGGTGGCAAGGGTGAGTGCCACGCCCATCCTCAGTAGCTGAGACCACACACAGCAGTCAGAGAACAGGGCTGCCCTCGTTTTTCTGCTCCCGTGTCTTCTGCTTGCAGCCCCCGACCCTCAGGAAGCTTCTGCAGGAAGCCTGGTGGGGGTGGGAGCGTGGAGAATGAAAGGTGGACGTCGGCTGAGGGCAAGCGTCCGGCCTGAGTCTTCTCCCTGACCCAGGACAGCGAGAGGGAGCCACGCAGCAGGCAGTGGAGGCTCCGGGGTTCCGAGAGGAGGGTCTGACTTGGGGTAGGGACGGTGGAGAGCTGGTCTCCAAGCTGCATTTGCCTTGCAAACACCGGGTGCTGTGGGGTGCTGGCCTTGGGAGCAGGCTGGGAAGGCAGAGGCAGAGAAGCGGCTGAGCCGCGTCTGGACGACGGAGAGTGGGAGGGTGAGGCGGGAGAGGGAGAATGGGAGAAGTTGAGGGAAACAGGCTTCCTCGCCGAGTTACAGCAGCGCTCCCCGCACGGCTTCCGCGCGCCCCGCGGACGTAAGGGGGCGCAGGCGCGGCGCGCGCCAAGGCCCTCCCGGGGGGCGGGCTGGGGGTGGGGTTAGAGCAAAGGACTCGAGCTGCTCCAAACTTCCGGTGCCTGCAGAGCTGAGCGCGGCGGTGGCACCGTCAGGGGTTGCACGGGCAGAGGCTGCGGGGCACGGCGCGGCCCGGCGCAGCCATGGTGAAGATCAGCTTCCAGCCCGCCGTGGCCGGCGTCAAGGCCGACAAGGCCGACAAGGCTTCGGCGTCGGCCAGGGCGCCCGCCCCGGCCGCTGAGATCCTGCTGACGCCGGCTCGGGTGAGAGCGGTGGGGAGGGGGCTCCGGCGGGGGTGGGGGCGCGCGCCCGCGGCGCGCCCCGCCGGCCCTGGGGGCTGCCCGAGGCGCAGCGGACCCGAACCGCGAGCGGAGCGGGGCTGTGGGTCCCGAGCGGATCGCCCATCCCAAGTTGGGGTCCTGTCCTGCGCGAGTCCACAGAGTGGGAGGGGTCCGAGTCGCCGGGGCGGGGTGCGGCCGCGCCGAGGTCTCGTCCGAACGCGCTGCGGGCGCGGGGCGCGAGGTAGCGGGCGGGGGGGCGGGGGTAAGTTCCAGGAATGTCGGTGGGGGGTGAGCGTCTGGTTCCAATCAAGGGGGAGGGGCCGCGAGTCGGGGCTCCAGGTGGGGGAAGGGCGGCCGCCCGGACGCCGTGGCCGTGGGTCTCGAAGGGCGGGGAGTGGGGGGTGTCGTAGTACCGGCGAGGGGGTGGGCCCGTGGACTGTCCCAGAAGCGGACCTGCGGGGTCACCAATGCCAGGTTGGTCTGTACCCGATTTGGTGGACCCGAAGGTGATGAAGAGGAAATAAACCCGAGCTGGCCCGGCTGCACGGCCGGGATTCGAGGGCCGGCTACGGGGTTACGAGGCCCGGCACCCCCCTCGCGCCCCACGCCTGGCCTTCTCCCCTCTTCCTCTCTCCGGGCTGCACCCTGAAACCGGCGGGGATGACTCCCCTCTTCCCCTCCTCCCGTGCCTTCCTGCCACCCGGGCCGCGAGGCTTTGTGGGGGCGGGCCTCGGTGCACCCCGCCTCCTCCCTCCTCCGCCTCTCCTCCTGGGGAGAGAAGGCATTTCCGCCGTGGAAAGCTGTCCGAGCAGCGTGGGGTCTGGCGGGGGAGGGCCCGGAGCGGGCTGGACGCATGGCCCACAGGGAGTAGGTCCTGCTGGGCTTCGCTGTGCGGGGCCAGAAGGTCTACGCCCCCGCCCGGCGGCTTGGGGGCGCACCCCCCCCAGGTCCCCACATCGAGGCAGGGCTTGGAGAAAGTCTTGACCCACTCCTTACGCTGCTGGACTCGGGGGCCCAGGCCCCTCCCCAAGTGTTTGGCCCCGCTTAACCTAGCAGGCTGTTGGGGGGGGAAGAGGTGGGGGGCTGGTGTGGGCCTGAATAGGGATGCTGGGGCTGCTGGAGAGGAGCCTGGGGGGAGGGGAGGGGGCTCACAGCTGCAGGAAAGACCCTGCGAGGAGGAGTCCGAGGGCCCGGCCCGCTCCCTGCTCCAGGCAGGCACACACCGGCCTGCGTTGGGGAGTTGCAGGGGCATCCCGCGGCAGCACCGGCTGGGCTTTTCCCGAAGTTTGCAAGGGACTCTTCTGAGAAGTGGCCTCTCACCCCGGAGGAGCAGAGGTGAGGGCCTCCCCTAGGAGGACACCCCCCTAGGCCACCCTAAGGACCCGCTCCCCAGCTGGCGCTCCCCGCTCCCCAGTGGGCGTGTCTGCGGCGCAGCCTGCCGCGCGGGCCAGCCTGATGCCAGCGGGCCAGCCTGATGCCAGCGTGGTCTGGGCAGGACTGAAGTCCAGCTCTTGGCTCCCCGCCTGCCCGTCCTCCTTTCCCCTCACCGGCGGCAGAAATGGAAACATCAACAGCTCCCTGTGCTGTGTGGAGCCGCGGGCTCCTCCCCCAAACCTGGCGGGTGGGCAGCGCGGCCCCCCCCCCCCAGGAGGAGGAGCAGAATCCCAGCCCCTTGGGCAGGCCTGCCGGCTCCAGGTGCCCGCTGACCGGGCAGAGGCGTGAGTGGGCTTCTGGGAGCGGCCTCTGGCCTGCGGGCGCTTCCCCAGGCCCTGGCTGGAGCAAGCCCAGAGGTGCCAGCGAGGGCCCTGGCGCTGGGCATTCACTAGGACACCCCAGGAGTGGGTGTGGGGTTGGCAGGGGTGCCTCGAGCTGCACAGGACTTGGGGTTGACCGGTGCTGATGGGGATGTGGGGGTGACCAGAGCCCCTAGTGGTCACTGCACTGGGCTCACAAAGAAGACTGAAAGCCAAGGAGACCCCTGGGTCACCAGCACCTTTGGGTGCCTGTCAGCGGCGCCCCGGCCCTTGCTGTGGTGTCCACTGAGCAGGCCCCAAGGGGGTGCCAGCAGCTCCTTTGCAGCGGGCTCCCCTGCTTCTGAGCAGACGCTCAGATCTGGGGTTCGGGTTTGTCCCCAGACATGCTGCTGGGAGAAAGGGGCCTGGGGGTGGGCAGGGATGGACCCAGCTGGGCCTCTGCCACCTCCCACATGGCCTGCCTCGAGCCGAGTTAGTGAGGAACCCTGCAGAGGGGCCTCTGGCCAGAAGCCAGCTTATGGGCTGGGTCAAGCACCCCCACTTAGCATACATCCCGTCTTTCCCCTTGGAGGCCCACTGGCCAGCCCTGCCCGGCAGCCCAGCTCCCCTCTCCGGCTCCCCAGCCTGTTCTGCCCACGCACACACCCATGCGCACACACAGCACACCAGGCACGCACTTCTGGCTCCCTGGGGCTGGGGCCGCTCAAGGCAGTCAACAGCCCCCCCCCCCCCCCCCCCCTTNAGGCAGTCAACAGCCCCCCCCCCCCCCCAGCCTTTGATAAAAAGGCCCCTGTGTCGCTCCTCCCCCATCTGCACACCTGGAGATCGGGTTTCAGTCCCAGTCCTGGCCTCAGGCTCTTGGCAGGAGGAGCTGCGACTCTGCGGAGGAGGGTTGGGGGAGGGTGGAACCGCTGGCCCTGTGGGCCTGCCCAGCGCCCACCAGGGCCCGGGCTGGGCGGAGCGGCCCCTGGGTCTGGCCCTGGCTTTCCCTGGGAGCTTGGGCCGGGCACACACCGCCAGGACGCCCCTGCCCCATGTTTCCCTCCGGTCTGTTCTTCCATGGCCGGTTTCAGGGCGTCTGTCTCCCACTGCCAGGGAGTAAGAATTGTTTCTGGTAAGATGGGCAGCGCCTCCCCACCCGCTGCAGCTCCTCCGGTCCTCCCCAGGGCCTCTGCTCCTCCTGGAGCCTGTGCTCCCTGGAGTCTGGCCTCCTCTGTCTGGAGGGGCGGGGGGTTCTTCCCAGGCAGGACAGAGGGGACAGGGCTGTCCTTAGCACTTGCTGACTTGCTCCAGCAGGTGCTAAGGGTGAGCCCCCCAAGCAGGTGCTAAGGTTGGACCCCCCCCAGCAGGTGCTAAGGTTGGGCCCCCCCCAGCAGGTGCTAAGGTTGGGGCTCCTTCAACAGGTGCTAAGGTTGGGGCTCCCCCAGCAGGTGCTAAGGTTGGGGCTCCCCCAGCAGGTGCTAAGGTTGGGGCTCCAGACACAAGCCTCAGCTGCCCTGTGTCTCAACCCAACTCTACCTGCTCCCACACCCCAAAAAGACCCCTCTCACCCTGGGAAGAAGCTGCTGGGAGGCGAATGGGGTTGGGGGTGCTGGGTACCTGGCTCCCCGTCAGCCCCTCCTCTCCCAGCAGCCGCAGTTGAAGCTCAGCCCCAGGCAGTCCGGGGGAGGGGGGGTGGCTCCATTTTGCTTAGTTACCCTCGCAGCTCTCACCTGGGGGAGGAGCGCGTTGGCTGACTTCCCTCGAAACTGCCCCTCACGCGGCCCCCCTTGGTGCAGCTCTGAAAGCCCAGTTGCCTTGGAAACCGCAGTGTTTCTCATGTTTCATGTGGAATTCCCACACCTGGTGTGGTGACTGGTTGGGGGGGCAGCGGGGCTATCTCCAAAGGCTCCATCACAGCGGGGAGCTCCCTTCCCCCCACGGCCCTCTGCAGGGTGAGCTGGGCAGCCCAGGACCCAGGGACCCAGGCTTAGCTCAGGCCTGGAGGGGAGGGGAGGGAGCCTGGGTCTGGACCCCAGTGCTGGGGAAGCCAAAGGCAGCAGACTGGGAGGACCTGGGCCCCCCACTGAGGAGGCCTTGGCCCCAGAGCCTTGGTCTGTCCGGTCTGGCCCTGCCTCTGCCCCTTGCCTGGATCTTGGGGGCAGGCAGGAAAGGGGGCAGGGAGTGCGCCAGGGGCCTGGAGAGGGTGAGGCCGGGAGCCATGTGTAGGCCTACCGCTTGGGGGGGTAAGTGCAGGGGATGGAAGGTGGGAGGTCCCAGCTTCTGCAGTGACCCCCAACAGCCACAAGAGCGAGGGGTCCTGGCTAAAGGCTTGCTCAGGGTGGGGGGTGCACTCCAGCCCCCCCATCTTTCCCCACCCCTCCCGCAAGCCCCTCCCCCACACGCTGCCACAGGGCCCCTTGGGAGCAGGAGGGTCCTGAAACCCACAGGCCTCACCCCTTGGGGACTGTGCCAGGCTCTGGTGTGCCCTGGTCCTGCAGACCCCCCACTGTTTTATTACTTTTATTTATTCTTAAAGCAGCCTCAGGAGAGGAGCACCTCCCTGCAGCCCAGCAGCGACCCGAGCTGGCTCTGGCAAGGAAGACTCCCTGACTAGCGGCTGCTATTTTTACCCAGCACTTTATCCTTTTCAAAGGGATTTAGACATTTGTCTCCTTGCGCCTGGGCGAGCCCTGCCAGGGAGGGAGCTGCTCTTCGAGTCACATGGGAACCCCAGCCCTGGACTTGGGCTTCACCCCCCGACTTGGGCCTCACCTGCTGGGCAGCTGGGGCACTACAGCCCCCCCACGTGGCACCTGGGAGAGCTGGGGACTTGTTCTTATAGGCTGGACCTCAGGGAGCTGGCTGCTCTGGGGAGTCCCCTGGACAGGCCGAGCCGCAGCTGACCAGTGGCGTTTGCCGGCAGCTGTGGCCCCGGGAGCTGAGGAGATGCCGGCTGTCTCAAGCCTGCTTTTCCAACTTGACCCCAGAACACCCGCGGCAGGGCCCAAGCGGGAGAGGCCCCCCTGTGGAGGGCTGGGGCAAGCTCCGAGGCAGGCCCTGGAGCTGCGTGGGGAGCCGATGTCCACCCTGCAGTGCACGGGCAGGGAGCAGGTGGGGGGCCAGCTGGCCTGATGCTCGATGTGCCTTGTGGGGGCGGGGGGGTTCTTGTCCTTTTCCTGGGTGTAGGGAAACCTCCACGTGGGAGGAATCCCCTGCTCCGCCCAGACTCTTCTCGGCCTGCCAAGACCCTCACGCCCCTGCGGGGAGGACTGAGGCACACAGCAGGCCCTGCACCCACAGCCGTCATGCGGCACCCCTCTGCACACCCCCCCCCCCGCTGTGCCGAGCGATGGCGTCTGTCCCGGGGTCCTTGGACCTGGGCGGTGTCCCAGTGTGAGGGCGAAGGGAGGGGCGCAGCACCCACAGGGCTCCCGGACAGGCGGAGTGTCCCCCGGCGCCCCAAGCTGCCCTGGCTGGGTGGCCGTGGCGGGTGCAGGCCTGGGTCTGGGCGGGGTGGAGGGCACAGGCCGGTAGGTCTGGGCGGGCGGCACAGGCTCGGCCCGCGACTCGGTGGCTCCTGAGTTCCGCTGCCGATGCCTCCCGCCAGCCCAGCGCTGCTGCCTTAAGCTTGGGTCCAGCTCCCAGAACAGGATCCCCCAGGAGCCAGGGCCACCGCCATGGCCACCTTTCTCCTGGCAGCCTGCTCGGCCCTGCCCCCATTGCTGCTGTGGGACCACGGCGGCCGCAGCGGGCTGGGCGCCAGCCATGTGCGTTGGGGGACGACCCGGTGCCCAGACCCCCAGCCTCCCAGCCGTGTCCCATCGGCCGGTGACTGCTCCCCGCCATGCCTCCCGGTCTGCCCGTGTTCCCGATTCCTAGGGGCCGGCCTGCGTCCCTGCTGACTCCGCTCTGCTTCCCCAGGAGGAGCGGCCCCCCTGCCACCGCCACAAGAAGGGGGGCTCCGTGGGCGGCGTGTGCTACCTGTCGATGGGCATGGTGGTCCTGCTCACGGGCCTGGTGTTCGCCTCCGTCTACATCTACCGATACTTCTTCCTGGCTCAGGTGAGGCTGGGCCGGGCGGTGCGGGGCGGGGGGCAGTGAGCGGGGGCCGGGGCTGGCGACGGGAGGGCTCCCCCCGGGAAGCCCAGAGCTGCCTCCTTGTAAGGGGTGTCCAGGACCGGCCCCTCCTCCGATCTCCCCAGGCCTGACAGCGGGTCCTTACTCATTGTTTTCAGACGTGCCGGGGTCACTGGGCGCTTTCCCTGCAGGGGCAGGAGCCAGCCCTCCCGTCACGGGCACAGGCCTCCCCTGCCCCCCCTTGTCTGCACCCCTGCCTGCAAGGGTGGGCCCACATTCCAGGCTGGCTTCCCTATTGCGGGTGTCCCCATTGGGAACGCCACAGCCCCCTCAGAGGCCAGGCCCTAGGTCGGGTTTTAAGGAATTCGATCCATGCTTGACCTCTGGGCCGAAGCAAAGGCGGCGGTGGGTTTGGGGACCGTGCGGTCCCCTTCTCAGCTCGCCCAGCCTGCTGGCACTGAGCCCCGGAACCTGCCACCTGGGCAGCAGGCGTGCCCCAGCTCAGGACCGGGGCGTCACATTAGCGGGACTAGGAGAACAAACGCGCTGGCGGGACTGTCCCGCTCCCAGGGGAGTTGCCAGCGTCCCCGGCTGGGGGCCTCCCACCACCAGGCTCTGACCTGTCACCCAGTTTTTCAGTGCTGGAAATTACTGAAGAGTTTGCGCTCCGGGCTGCCCCGGGAGTGTCCCCTCCCCTCCCGCACGCCCTCATGACTTCTGCTTTCGTTGTGACCTCCTGCTCTCCACGCCCCGCTTCCCTCTGCGGGGAGTCCTCGCCCGCTCCCGCCACCCCATCTAGCTCTGTTGCTGCTGCCCAGTTCCCAGGGAGCAGGCACCGCAGAGCAGCCTTGGTCCGTGGGGTCCGTGTGTGGCGGGTGATCTGGCTCCTGAGCGTGTCCCCAGAAGTCTGCTTCAGCCCCGTCCACTGTGCCCCTTCCCGGAGGGGTGGGCAATGCCTGCTGAGCCTGGGGGCCGGGGGAGGTGTGGGGCTCCCGAGGCTGGGCGTGGAGTTAGCATGGTGCTTCCGCCATGATCTAACGGGGCTCTCAGCGGCCCCCACCTCTTGTGGCCCCTCAGGGTCTGCAGGGCCCTGCAGCAGGGGAGCAGGAAAAATGGGGAGCACCCCCAGCTCCGCAGCAGCCCAGCCTGTCCAGCGCAGTGCTTCTGTGTTTGCCCCAGGGCCCTCCCACCGCCCTGCCCTTTCCAGCTGTCCGTCCCCCTGTCGGGGCACCGGGGACTGGGTCCACCCATCTCGGCCACAGGCTCAGGCTAGACGAGACGGTAACCTCGAATGGCAGAGGGGGAACCTGAGGCCCAGGGAGGGCACCCACTTCGGAGCCGTCTGGCCCTCTCCCATTCCCCGGCCTTCAGCGCGGGGCCACGCCGGGCGCCCGTGACCAGTCTGCCTGTCCCTGCCTCGCTCAGCTGGCCCGAGACAACTTCTTCCACTGCGGCGTGTTCTACGAGGACTCGCTGTCCTCGCACATGCGCACCCGCGTGGAGCTGGAGGAGGACGTGAAGATCTACCTGGAGGAGAACTACGAGCGCATCAACGTGCCGGTGCCTCAGTTTGGGGGCGGCGACCCTGCAGACATCATCCACGACTTCCAGCGGGTGAGCGCCAGGGGCTCGGGGCCGCGGGTCTGGGCCTGCAGGACCCAGAGCCCCTTCCTCAAGACTCCCGAGAAGGGAGCGCCGGCGTGCTGCACTGCGCAGCAGAAGCTGGGCGTGGGGGCCGGGGCTGGGAGGCTGTGCTGCCCGGTGGCCAGTTGTGCAGCTCAGGCCTGCCGGGCCCGGCCTCCCCCTGGGTGGCTGCTGGGGCCAGGCCAGGCTCCTTACGCAGTGACTTCACGCCGGCATCTCCCCGGCTGGCACCCCTGCACCAGGTGCAGGCACACACATTCACGTGATGCCAGCAGGTCAGGACCCAGAACGAGCCCCGCCATCCAGCCGGTCCCTGGACGCCTGCCAGTCGGTCCCCCGGAGGTGACCGGTCTTTGTCCTGCTGTTGCCAGCGAAACGCCAGCTCCTGCTCTTGCCCCACGGCCTCCCGGGGCTGCACGGGGCGTCTCCCAGGCCTGGGGGTTCTTGCAGCAGCAGTCCCCAGAGCAGCTGGGACGGGCCCTCTCCGGAGGCCCCAGACCACCCAAGGGATGCCCAGGCCTTGTGGGCTTGATAAAATGCACCTCTGGGGTGCTACAGTGCACCCCAAACCTCAGCTCGCAAACCCAGGAGAACCTCGTAACACCTGTGCATCGACACCGCTCCCCCAGGAGGAGAATCTCCTCCAATAGATTAGGCGGGGTGCAGGGAGAGGGAGCCACCTGGGTGTTAAGGAATTTGGGGTGCACATGCTGCACCGGGGTCTGTGCCTCAAAGCCCGGCAGGGCCAGACCCTCTCTGCAGAGACTGATGGCCCTGCTCCGCCCTCGCTAGGGCCTCACCGCCTACCACGACATCTCCCTGGACAAGTGCTACGTCATCGAGCTCAACACCACCATCGTGCTGCCCCCTCGGAACTTCTGGGAGTTGCTCATGAACGTGAAGGTGCCGGGGGCTTGTCTGGGCTTGCCCTCCCTTCCTTCCTCCCTCCCTCACTCCCTCTCCTTTCCTTCCTTCCTTCCCTTCCTCCCCTCTCTCCCTCCCAGCCTGGGGTGGGAGCCAGCAGAGGTGTTGGCTGAGTAGCTGATCCTCCATCTCCTCCACCCAAACCATGGGGGTCAACACCTCCTTTTCTGCACCCCCTGCACCCCCATACTTCCCTCACTCATGAAGAATTCATCTGCCTTAGCGGTCACAGCCATGTCCACGTAGGCAGTGCAGGGAAGAGGCGGGGTGTGCCCTCTGGGGGGGGCCAGACCTACAGGCTCGCAGCGGGAGGTGGTGCAGGCACAGGCTCTTATCACAGACGGGGGGGGGGGGCGCCTGGGGGGCAGGGGTGAGCGGTGGGGCCTCTGGGTGAGGGCAGTGGGCACGTGCTGTAGGACCCCAGCTGCGGGATGGCGCCCGGGGTGGGCGAGCCCTGGGCTGACCCCCACTCTCTGTGCAGAGGGGGAGCTACCTGCCGCAGACGTACATCATCCAGGAGGAGATGGTGGTCACGGAGCACGTCAGTGACAAGGAGGCCCTGGGCTCCTTCATCCACCACCTGTGCAGCGGGAAGGACACCTACCGGCTGCGGCGCCGGGCCACCCGCAGGCGTGAGTGGCCCTGGCCCGCCCCAGCTCTGCGGCAGGACGTCCACCGGCGTCCGGTCGTGAGACGGCTGTGGGCGGCCTGAGAGCAGCGGGGTGGCGCTGGTGCTCGGAGCGCCTCTCACAGCCTGAGACGCCCGTTCCCGCGCCCTTCTTAACGCTGAGGCGCAGGAGGTCCAGGGCTCCCCTGGTCACACGGCAGGAGGTGGGCCCCGGGGCTCTGAGGCTGGGCCTTGGCCCGGCCGCTCCGGCCAGGACTCGGCCTCACCAGGGCTCTCTGTCCCCCAGGGATCAACAAGAGAGCCGCCAAGAGCTGCAGTGCCATCCGGCACTTCGAGAACACCTTCGTGGTGGAGACGCTCATCTGCGGCGTGGTGTGAAGCCCCTGCGGGCCCTGCCTCGTCCTTCTCTTCCCGCCACTCTGGCCTCCTCTCCCCTCGCTTAGCTTGTACCGTGGACGCCTTTCCTTAGATGTGAGTGTCTCCTGGTCCTCGCCAGCCCCGCCCGCGTCCCTGTGCCACACCTTGACCTTGCGAGGCCCCCCTTCTGCGGGCCTCCCGGTCGGGGGATGGAGGGACAGCCCACGCTGTCTCCGCAGCCTCCATCTTGAAGCGGGTCTGCCAGGGCCTGGCCCACAGCCGCACGGGCAGCCGAAGGGTGAGAATGGGGGGTCCTGGGGAGGGGGGTGTGAAGGGCCTCAGAAATACCTGCACAGCTGGGCAAGCCCCAGAAGACGACTTCGGGGGACCCCCTCCCCCCGGGGCACAAGGGAAGGGGCTGTCCTGGGGCCTCCCGGGGCACCTGTCAGTGCCTTCAGCCTGGAGTTCGGGTTTGGGGTTAAGTCAAGCACAATTGTTGTCTGCGTGGAACCAAAGAAGAGGGACCTGCCTGGCGGGTGCTGAAGCTGAACCAGAGCGGCCGTGGGTCCTGCCCAGGGCAGAGATGGCGGCTCCAGCCGCAGAGCCCGAGGGGGACACCTGGCCCAGGGCACTCCCTCCTCTTGTTCTCACATTCCGTCCCCTCTGCCCTGGGGACCCCGCGTGCCCGCCGCCTCCTCCTCACTTTTGCATGTTTTTACTGAAGTTTCGCTAACCCACCTCGGCCCGGCTCCTGGCGGGGACCTGGGTCCTCCAGTCAGGCGGTGTCCTCTAGAGATGAAACTCAAATGCTTTGTATATTTTCTCAGTTAGATCTTTTCAGAAGCGTCTGTAGAACAATAAAAGTGTTTGCCTTCTGACTCTGACTTGGGAGAGGGGGTGGCGCTCCTGGGGGCTGCGGGGCCGTGGGCTCGGGGTGCCTGGTGGTCAGTGGCTTGTGTCCTGGCTCAACCCAGGCGCGACGTCCCCTGTCACCTCCAGCCGGGCCGGGCAGGCGCAGGAGCTACAGGTGAGGGAGGAGGGAGGGCTGGGAGCACTTACGTCATCTGTCCAAGGTCAGCCTGCCTTTTAGTGCCTATAAACCTCCCCGTTCCGTTCTGCACGGAAGATGATATCATTATTGCTTGTCCTTGAAGTGCCTGGATGGTGTCATGTTCTTCTACAAGTTCTGTGCAATTCGTAAGCATTTTGGGGGGTCTGAGCAGAGGAGGCCTGGCAGGAGACGCAGGGTCACGTGCTACCGAAAGTGGCACGAGCTGCCCACAGCCGTAGCTTAGTGGACACCGGAGTGGGACCAGGTCCTGACCCCGCGGGAGTATGGGAGCCTGCACCCCGGGCTCGAGCCTCAGATCCAGCAGTGCTGAGAGCAACGCCTCTCTGGGCCCAAAGGCAATCCTGCAGTGACCCTGGCTTGTTACCTTGCTAATCTGAACACAGTGCAAGTACCCTTAAAATGCAAGCAGGATTTATTTTTAATTTGGCATGTTCCAGGGAATAGCAAGTAATCGCTGAAGAAAGGGGCGAACGACCTAGGCATGAAGCGCTGTAATTACCGACAGAGTGCCTGGTGGCCCAGGAAAAGGTCAGCTAGGGTGGGCCTGGAGCTGACTTAAATATCAGGAAATTGGTGGGGTGAGAGGAGCACATGTGGGTTCTTTTTAATGGAACAACTGGTTAGTGTTTTGACAAAACATTAACCTGGATCCTACTTCCCTGTAACACAATTCTCATAGGTCAAAGGTATAAGCATGAAATGAAGCCATAAAAGTACTTGATGATTTCGAAGATAATCTAAGAAGAGGAAAACGACTTCTAAACATGATGCCTGGCAAAGACAGCTTGCATTTTGAAAGATTAGAGTTTATATACAGCATCAGATGCCCCACAGTCAAAAGGCATGATTGAAAGCAGCTTTTTTAGCATTTTATGTTATGAAACATACCAAATGCTGTATGTCAGTCAGTAATATGTAAGTGATGTTGACTAAGGACGTTCTCAGTAGTTCATGAGAGAATCAAAGCGAGGATGTGAAGCACATTGCACTCTTGGAGAACGGTCCCCACAACCACTGGCTCGTATATATTTGATAGACAAGCACAGTGAGTCATTGGCATGTTAAAAAATGCAAGTGTCCTTGCTGGGGGTTGGTTTCCTCCAAGTTTATTAGGTCCTCCATTTCCCAGGTTATCTTTACCTAAAGAAATGGCACACGGCGTGCAGGGGACAAATGCTGGCATTTGGTCCCATTCCTGGTTTCTAAAGAATTCGAGGTGGTGGTAGGAAGGCAGGCTGGGCAGCTCTTGTTTACATCTTTGTCCACACTGTCTCCCCATGCCCCACTGGGGGCGGGGGTGAGGCTGGTGCAGCAGGGCAGCAGGCTGCTTCTCGCGGGGCAGGGAATTGTCCTGACCTGGATGCAGCCTCCACAGGCCACTGCACTCACCCGCTGGGCCCGGGAGGGACACTCCCAGGATGTTCAAGTTAATACACAATGACAAATGTCTGGAAACCCACTAATCAGCTGAAGATAGCCCTGAATCCATTGCACAACCTCTCCCACGGCCTCTACCAGCACCCCAAACTCGAAGGGCTCACTCCACGGTTTCCTATTTCACCCTATTTGGGATGGTGATGACTTCAGCTGCGCTGGAACTGTCCCGGCTAGGCTGGCCGCGCCCCCTACTTTGCAGTCTGCTGGGGGCTTGGCTGGACCCAAACACCCAGGACAGCGCCTCCCTGCCCAGGGCCCCGCCCAGCCTGGTCTCCAAGTAAGAGCGCGGCCTTCCTGGCAGCTCGTACCAAGCTCCAACAGACTGCGAAGAGTGCCAGTCCTCGTAAGGTCCGGAACCCAAGTTCTAGCACGTTACTCCACGGCAGTGCTGGTCAGAGCGAGTCACAAAGCCGGCCCTGATGTAGATGGAGGCACAGGGCATCTCTGGCTGCCGAGGAAAGGCCGTGGCCAAGAGGCGAGGAACTGTTGCTTCCATTCTCAGCGACCCCCCCACGTCCCGGCATCTGCTCCCCAACCCCAACCCCTGTATCTTGTGAGGGACGTTAAATACACACCTATTCTTCGGTCCAGAGGCGATCAGATCTGTAATGCACAGATCTGCTAAGTTCTTGGGTCTAAGGGGAATTCACCCTAGTTCAGTTTTAACCACAGATACCTGGAGAATACCCTTTCTGAATTAGAGAAGGTGTCTCCTACCTTTTTTTTTTTTAAAAAGATTTATTTATTTATGCATGCAAGAACTGGGGTGTAGGCCAGAGGTGTATGAGGGGGTGAGAGGAGTGACCAGAGAGTAGGGAGAAAAACAGGTGGATTGACTGAAACTGCTGAGGGGAGCAGCCAGGAGGCAGGAGAGGTCCACTGCGCCCTGTGGGTCAGCTCCCTGGCTGGGGATCGAACTCCTGCTGCAGGGGCTGCAGACAGCTTCTTAGTGCTGAGACTTAACCCCTTGCGCCACCAGGGAGGTCCAAATTTTAAATTTTCAAAAGCAATTTGTTGGCTCGGCAATGTCGCTGCTAGGAAATTGTCCTGTGGATATATTCTAGCCCTACACAAAGCATCTTGATTGCTGTAATAGCAAGAACTAAAAACAAAAGTCCCTGAACTGGGGACTTGGTTGTTTTGTAAGAGCAATATTTTGTTGCCATGACAATACTCAGGCAGATCGATTTGTGCTGATGTTCTCCAGTTCTCTGAGGTCTATAATTAGGGCAGAGCAGGAATTTATATCCCCTTTGTGCATTTTCTAAAAGATAACTCTGTGGATGTGTGTATATTATTTCTGGAAAGGTACTCAGAGCCACGTGACACCAGCTGCACGGAGACAAGGATTTTCGATCCTCTTGTGTCATAAACATCCTCGTTACAAGGTGAGCGTGCGTGTCTCAGCACGGCAGCCGCAGGAGGACGGAGGGGCGCCCCTTGTCCGGGCACGGCACACGGGCTCACCCGTTCCCTTCCGACCCTTGCGTCTGCCACCCGTCCTGAAGTGAAGCCTTGTACTAGGCTCGGGCTTGGCCTGAAGAGAAGAGCAGTTGGAAATGTTAAGTTGACATAAATAGGAATCTCTGTAGCCTCCTGCCAGTGTTGCTATGGAAACCGGAGCCTGGGCGGTCTCCATGGAAACCGTTCTCAGCCTTCTGCCTGAAGGAGTTACCACCCACTGGTGCTGGAGTCTTACTTGCTGGGGAGCTCAGCCCTGCCACAGATGATTAGGGAGGCCTGGTCCCTGAGTGCCCCTCGGGTGCCTGGGGGCTCAGCACCCCAGCAGCTCCCTGGGAAGGTGCCCAGAGAACATGCCCTAGTGGCTCAGCACACACCACGCAGACTCAAGGGGGCGCTGCTGCGGTGTCCCAGGGGGAGCAGGGGCCCCCGCTGGAGGTCTTGGGGTCTGGACTCTGCCCTGCGTGGGGCAACTGTGAGGGGCTAACACTGTGTTTGGGTTCTGTCGGGCCCTGGGAGAAACTGGGAGTTTGCCGGTTTCTGTGGTCTCCCCTGTGAGCCCCCTTTCCTGGCAGCCCCCTGCTCGGAGGTGGCGAGAGGACAGGGTCCACCCTGGGGACCTGCCTGCGCTTGGAAGGGTGGAGTGGGGTGGGAGGGGAGACAGCAAGGGAGAGAAGCCCCGGGCAGGGGATGGGGACCCGCGTGTCAGGCCCGTCCCCTGAAATGCACGTGTGGGCCAATGGGAGGCTGGAGCCCGGGTGCGGCCCCATGATGCTCCGGCCCCGGCTCGCGGCCCTGCTGTACGCCCAACCTCCCGGCCAGGGCCACCCCACCTGCTGGACAAAGCCTGTCACTGGGAGCCAGGTGTCCGGTCTGCACGCAGGACAGGTGACTAGGGGAAGGGGCGCCCGGGGGCAGGGGGCGGGGAGAGGGCAGAGGCCTGAGCCCGTCCTTTCAGACGCCTGCTGGGTGTGCGAGGCTGTGTTCTGTCCTCTCTCGCCTGGTGTCTGGGCGAGTGTGAGCCTCACAGCCTCAGGTGCAGAGTGCAAAGGGAGCGCGCTCCAGTCGCTTGGGCGTGGACAGTGGTGCTTCGGTTTTAAGCTCAGTCAGGCACAGTCTCGCCCTTTTCGCAGACTGAGCTCTCTCCCCTGCTCCCCGCCCCTCCCGCCAGACCCAGCATGAGTCAAGTGCCTGTGCTCAGGGCCTCCCACCTAAGGGCCGGGGTGGCAGGCCGCGCGGACTCTGCTTGTACGTTCTAGAAACACAGCAGCAGTGAAGACCTTGTGCCAGCGCACAGCGGGCGGGGGGGGGGGTGCGCTGTCCCCTTCATTCTGCGCCCCGTCTGGCCCCTAGCTCCCTCTGTTGCCCCCAGTCGCTAACGCTCCTCTCCCTTCCGCTCGTGGTCCTCAGAGCCACCCGTCAATAAATCCCTTTCTGTCTCAGTGAGCCAGAATCCTCCCTGTTGCACGTGTACCAGCAAGCGGGCCTTGTGGGTCACAATGAGAAAACCACTCAGTTCGTCCTTCTTTCTTCACACTTGCAGGGCAATTAAAAAGACAAAGCATTTTATTTGAGATCAAAGACTTGCATTTTTGGGTACACAGATTCAGGGAGAAAATCTAAATGTGGCCCCGGAGGGACAAAGTCGGGGTTCATGGGGAGGAAAGAGGCAGATGAGATAAGGGGTCAAACGCCCGGCTGGTTGTAGGGTAAAGGTTGATCAGGTCTTTCCACCTCCCACCACTGATGATGGACACCTGGGGTGCTGCGAGCATTCCAGGGTGGGCGTGCGCAAGTGGGCGCACCTGAGTCGGACACGGGCATAAATGGGCGGCGTCATGAGGACACCAGAACTGTGAGAACTGCGAGGACCAACAGACGAACTGTGAGGACCGAACCGACCGAGAGAACCGACAGTAGCAGCAGCAGCAGCAGCAGCGGCAGAGAGAAGCAGCAGCCGAGAGGGTGAGACGCGCCGGGGGCTGGGAGGCCCCCCGGCACCCCTGCCTCCATGTACCTGCCACCTCTACTAAATAAAGTATTTAGCCACTGAGGGCTCAGAGACTCTCCTTCCTTGACCCGTCTGCCCAGAACCATCCCGAACCTGCCTCCAGTGCCACCTCCATCCTGCCGCTACACTGGTGTTAAGCGTTCACTTCTTGGCTGCACACAAGTGGCTTCTGGTCCTCTGGACAGAATGAAAAGGGAACTGGCTGACTCTGCCTTCGGGTAAAAGTGATCATCGTCAGTTCATCCCTGGTTCCTCAGACAACTGTCTGCTTGCTGGTCTCTAAAGACCATGCTTTGGCCCAGCTCGAAGGGCTTTGGCTGGTTCCAAGGACAGGTGTGGGGAGTCGCAGCGGCTCAGGGTCCTTTTCGCCGCCTCCTGCCAGCACCTGCGGCCTCCCTTGCCTCCCTGCTTCACAGCCCACATGCGGTCTCGTGTTCGTGCAAACGGTGTGCGGCCCTGGAGCACAGGGCCCCCCCGGGGCCCTCAGCGCAGGAGGCACGAGACCAGGCACGGTACCTTTAAGCACCAACAGCTGGACCAAAAGTGAGGCCAAAGGGGGAGCTTCTGGGGGGCTGGGGTTCAGTGTTGCCTCCCTGCCTGACTCTGTGCCCGGAGTCAGATAAAAGGCCTGTTGAGGATGCTGAACGCTGCAAAATTCTCTCTTCACGGGCTCAAATCAACAATGAAAGCAGCCTCCCTGGCCTGGGGCACTGCACAATAGGGAATAACGTCGTCTTGGAACGACTTTTGTATCCACTCAAAGATGGTTTCACAGCCGCCAACTTTTCACAAATTCAGACTTGCTGCGGGGGTTGTATCTGTCCTGGATGGAAGGTAGGTTTCTTGGTTTTGTGGGTCACTCCAAGAAAAATAAAAATTCCTCGGGTCACAAAATCTGAGTCAGTAATTACCATGTCTAGTTGCGAAAAATAATCAAGGCTCCACTTTTTGAACGGAGACAGGAGCCATTCAGAGGCGTCAGTGTTTTGTCAGAAAGAATGGCCATGACCTTGACCTCGCCTGATTATATGCACACTCCTCTCTCACACCTGCCCACCCCCTTGCTTGCTGTTCCCCAAGGGAGCGGCCTCGTTCTTACTGCAGATTCTCAAGGTGCGGGGCCCCTCTTTGGGCCAGTCTTGTTTGGGTGTTTGCCAGCTTTAGAGTTTGATCGAAGTCTCTGCCCCTCTGCCCTTCTCTCTCCGTAGATTAAAGAGCTCCCAGTACACCAGGGGTCTGCCTTGCTGTGCTCAGGTGGCCAGACCCTAGAACAGGCAAGTGTGTTTATTCTTGCCAGTCTGGGGCCCCTGGGCACCCCCTAGCCTCACGTGACGTCACGAGCTCTGCAGCAGCTTCACGGAAGCCCCTCACGGCCAAAGGCAGAGGTGTGTGTGTGAGGTGGGGCTCTCTTCTCTCCTCTGTCCAACTAGCCATCCTGG
Organism: Galemys pyrenaicus; assembly: GCA_019455555.1. Classification (NCBI taxonomy): domain Eukaryota; kingdom Metazoa; phylum Chordata; class Mammalia; order Eulipotyphla; family Talpidae; genus Galemys; species Galemys pyrenaicus. Next base: position 23,704,538 of record JAGFMF010011501.1, read on the forward strand.
AGTGGGGGGGCAGGGGTTGCAGGACTCGCTTGGGGGACCCTCCGTTGCAAGTCCTTGGTACTGGTGTAGAGTCCATTAAATGTCAGGCTTTTCCGCCACCTGCCATTGGGGTCGATGACGGACACCTGCGGTCCTGCACGCAGCCTGATGGCGGCGCCTCAAGTAGGGCGCGGGCATGCGCAGGTGGGCGCACCTGGGCTGAGACGCAGGTGGATAAGGGCAGCAGAGAGAGAGCAGAGGCCGGAGAGCCCAGAGAGAGAGATTCGCTGGGGGCTAGGAGGCCTGCCAGCCTCCTGCCCATGCCCCCTGCCCACCCCCCATCTCCAGCCCCCACCCCCTGCCTGCGGGGGTGGGGGGGGGCTTCTGGTCGACTCTGACTGATATAATGTAGCAAAAAAAAAAAAAAAAGCCTGAAAAAGCCCCGGAGGCCTCCAGGACTCCTTGACCGTCTGCTCTGATCATGGGGACCCTGCCCTCTGCCCTGCTGGCACCACGGCCCTGTCCGCTCAGACACCCAAGAGGTGCTACCCTCAGGTGTGGGGGAGCAGGGGGGCCTGTTCTCCCTGGCCCCCCATCACCTCTCCTCTCTGACTTGTGTCTTTCCTCATGGGAGCCCTTCCTCTACACGGGGGAGGTGTGGGAGAAGGGAGAGCGTGGAAAGTTCTTAGGGTTCCATGATCTGGGACTCGCAGGCTCCCCTACCCCAGCTTCCCAGGAGCCTGCTTCTGTGGCCAAGGAGGGGCAGGGCAGTAAATCTGGCAGAGGCCAGCTCTGCACAGTACTTACTGGCCTGGGGGGTTCAGGGGTGACTGCTCGGATGCTCCAGGGTTGCTGGGCACCTGGGGTGCCCAGTCCACTTCTTGGACGTGAAGGGGAGGTTGCACAGGCCCATCCCAGGGGGAAGGGGCACATCAGATGCCCCCACGCCAGTGGGCCAGTGGGGGAGTTTCCCTTTGGGGGAGGCGCAGTGACCGTGGCCTGTGGACCGCAGAGCTGGGCTTCAGTGTCACTTCCGCCCCAAAAGGTTGTGCGGTGGTTTTGGTTACTTATAGCAGCAGCGTTAACCAAACCTGCAGCTGAAAATACCAGGCGGCAGCTTGAGCTTGCAGCTGGGCAGGGCGCCTGGGAGGGCGGGCCGAGCTAGGTGTCATCAGCTGAGCTGTCTGCGTGGAGCAAAAGGACTTCCCGGCAAGGAGCTCCAGCCGGCTCAAAGTCCAGCTGAGCCGGTCATCTGGGAGCCAGCGGCCTCCCCGCGCCCTGGACGCTGGGTCCCCAGAGGAGGCGCCTCCTGAGGCCTGGGTCTGAGGCCCGAGAACATTGTTCCCTCTCATCCCATCAGCCAAGGCCCTTCTGGCCCAGCCCAGCGTGCAGAGAGAGCACAGAAGTTCTGTCTCTGGAGCGCACAAGTGCAGGTGTGAATGGGGGGGGGCACGTGGGGTGCTAGCTAGCACTGTGAACAAGAAGGCTGGTTGTTTGATCTGTCACGTCTCAGTTTCGCCTTCTGTAAAGTGGGGTGAGCTTGTCGCTGGGGGGAGCTGACCACAGCTGGAAGGTTTCAGGGCACCCCGCCCAGAGGAAATCAGTGAGCATCTTACACTCCCTGGGCACGCCACACCCCAGTAGAGACGCCCCAGTAACCCCTAGGCATAGTGCCTGCCTCTGCTGCGCCCCTGCTCTCCCCTCTGCCTTCAGGATCCTCAGCCTGAGACCCCTGGGCCCCAGTGCCTCCCCCACTTTCCTCCCTGGAGGGGCTCTCAGGGCGACAGTCTCGCTCCCCGCTGTGGACCTGTTCAGCACCCCCCATTTGAAGCCACCTCTCTGCTCACACACCTCTCCCCACCACACCCACCACCTGGTGGGGTTGAGTTGTAATTCTGCAGCCAACCTTCTGGGGCCTCCAGAGGGCTTCCCTTTGTGGCAAAACCAGCCATGCAGGGAGAAGCGGAAGTGGGGACCCCAGTCTTAGGGGAGGAGAAAAGGCTTCCCCGCCCGTGGCAGCAACAGCACCCTGTCTTACTGCTGCGCCCCGTGGCCCACCCCGCAGGGGACCTTCCACGGGAACAGGAGACACAGCTGACGGTTCGAGGGACCCCCGGACTCTGGTCAGCTGCTCCAGGACGCTGACACAGCCTGATAGTTTGGGAAATGGGGCGGTTGTAACCTGTCTGGGAAGCGAAAGAGATGGAAAACTCTGGGTGTTAGGAAATGCGCAGTTTTGGGGGGCGGGGGGCTTGGCAGGTCTGGGTGGTGGTGACGCGGGGGAGGCAGGGCTGGCAGTAGGGGGTGGGGAAGGGGAGGCCCCTCTTCTACCGGGCCGGGGCACCCTGGCCCCTGACCACCACCGCCCGGCCCGGGCCCGCGGTGCAGAGGAAGCAGCACCCCCCGCCGGCCGCATCCAGCTCCCTGGCCGCCCCATCACCGCGGAGACCAGCTCTACTGGGGTGCTCGCCCCTCAAGAGGGTCCATTTCCAGCTGGGTCTCCGCCAGTGCTCTTCGCGCCGCTGCTGTAGCTGCTGGTGGCGGAGCTCGCATTTACCAGAACTGGGCCAAACACCCGCCGGAAAGGAAAGAGCGGTTGGGCGACAGGCCCCGAGGCCTGCGTGGGCCGCAGCACCTCACCCCACCGGCCCAGGGCGTCCCGCGGGGCCCTGCTGCAGGAAGTGGGCGAACAGCTGGCGAGATCCCTCCGCCCGGGTCCCGGGCAGGGCTGTGAGGAAACCCCAACGCCGCCCACTCCCACCTCTGCAGAGGGTGTTCAGGCGCCTCTGAAGTCGCTGGCAGGGCTGGCGCCTCTGCAGCTCTTTGAGTCACCGCTGCAGGCTGAGGTGGAAGCGAAAAGGAAGTGAGTGCGGGCGAGGTCTGGCCCGCGAGAGGCGGCTGGGCCTCCCGGACGTCCCTGTAGGCCGAGCGGTGCGGCCAAGGCGAACAGCCGGGGCCGTGCGCTGGTGCGAAGGGGCCTCCCGGCTTCCTGGGCATTCGCCGGGCAAGCGGAGGGGGGGCGCCGTGCTGGAGCCACGTGACCGGCCAGCCTCCCGGCCATCAAGGGCAGAAGTTTCCAGCGCGGCGGGGGGCCTCGTGTCCCTCACGGCCCCTGGACCGTGGCCGAGTACCCAGCAGGGAGCGAGGAAGCCTTGACCACCTCTGCCCGGGTCGTTGGGGACCTGGGCCCATGAACAGTCTCCCAGGGACCCCTCAGCCCTGAATCCAAGGGGTGGAGCCCAGAAGCTTGGACCCCAGATGTTTGGGCTCCTGCAGAGGGAGAAGAACTCGGCGAGGCCAGACACCCGAACTTTAACTCGGCAGATGAGCAGGTGCCCGAGGCCTGAGACCACGTCCTCCCGCCCCCTCGCTGTGGGCTGTGGGCAGGGGCTGGGCAGACCCGGTTCTTGCGATCGTGCTGGCCATCTGCTGGCCATCTCTCCCCGCCCTTTGGCACCTTTTTTTTTTTAAGATTTATTTAGTTATGCACACAAGAGCTGGCCAGAGGCAGGGGGTGAGAGGATTCACCAGAGACAGAGTGGGGAGCAGCACAGGCAGACTAACTGAAACACACTGCTGAGGGCAGCAGTGGGGAGGCAGGAGAGGTCTGCTGCGCCCTGTGTGTCGTCGTCGTCCCGTCCGCTCCCCCCCCCCCCCCCCCCCCCCCCCGCGGCGGCAGGCGGCAGGGATCGAACTTGCGCTGCAGGGGGCTGCGGTCTGCTTCATAGTGCGCTGCTTAACGCACAGCCACAGGGAGGCCCCTTTGGCACCATTTCAAGCCCAGCTGTTGGACTTGGATCTCCGCCGCCTGGCCCGGGGTTCTGGTTCCCCACTGCCCCAAGAGATGGGGAGAGATCTTCTGAGCGACCTCTGAAGACCTCTCTGGGCCCCACAGAGACGCTCGTGGCTCCTTTTGGTCTCTGGGGACAAGGACTGTCCCTTGGTTGTTCCCTGGGCCCCGATGACAGCCGGGCCCTCATCCCATTGTCCAACCCGGTCAGCGCCGAGCTCAGCTCCTGAGTCCAGAAGGACAGTCCGACGGGCGCAGCCCTCTGTGCTTCTCTCACCACACTCTCAAGGGCTGGTCAGGTGCCCTGGGGCCTCTTGTTTATCTTGGGCGACTGGCCACCAGCCGGTCACTGCTGAGCCGCTGGCCCAGCCCCACCCGACTGCAGACTTGGCCCTGCTTCCTGCAGGAACGGCCAGCAGCAGCCTCTGACCTTTTCGGGGGTCCCGCTTACTCTGGGGGCTCCCCTGGACACGCGGGGCTGCGACGCTGCAGCTGGGCCCTGTCCGTTACCGTCCTGCTATAGGAAGCCTAAACAATTGGGGCGCAATTCCCCTTGTTCGTGGGGCGGGGTGTGCCTTCTGTGATGCCAGGCCCACCACTTGTGTGTGCTTAACTAGTGCCCACTGAAACCAGCTATCGGCGCTTTCAAGCTCTGTGCGGGATGGATCGTGGAAGCCAGAGACCCTCCCGAAACAGCTGGGAGGTCCGGCCCGTAACATCCCCCAGGACCGAGGACCGAGGCAGGGTGGGGGCCGGTTCCCGGCGCGGCGGGGCTGCTCGTGGCTGCCGACAGGAGTCGCTGTTGCCGTTCGCGCTCAGGGAGCCGTCGCACCCCTGAGGCTGGCGACCCCGGGATCTAGATTCAGGTTGACAGCTCTTTGGGGTCCACTTCCCACACTCAGTCACCACCTCCCAAAGCCCGGCCCGGAAGAGGGGGCTGGTCCGAAGGGCACCGGCATCAGCCGCACTGCACGCGCATCCACTTCCTGCCTTTGAACTGAGAGCAGCAGGTCAGCTGACTCCCCCTTGAGCAGGTGATTCGATTTTAGGACCGAACTGCGCCTGGGATGCCCTAGCACACCTGGGCAGACACGCTGGGGTGCCCCGGCACACCTGGCCAGACGCGCTGGGGTGCCCCGGCACACCTGGCCAGACGCGCTGGGGTGCCCGGCACACCTGGGCAGACATGGCGACTTGCCTCTCTCAGGTGGGGTGGGACTTCCTTGCTTTGCGAGCCAGCAGGTCCTCACCTTATAGTTCTGACCAGCAGGGGGCGCAAGCTTCTGCGAAAACCCACAGCCCCTGCCCCAGAGGCAGAGGATGGTCCACCCCCGTCCCCAGGGTAGGAATTCCGGGCTGGACACAGACACAGATGTGGGAACACACTGGCATAACCAGAGGCCTCGCGTTTCTTTCCACGTCTGTGTCTGTGCGTAAGCCAGGACTTCCTAGCCTGGGGCGGGTGGGATGGAGGAGGGCCTTAGGCTACACACTATTTTCGCCCATCTCCTTCCATGGAGCTAGCCGGCGACCGGGCGGGCAGTGCCTGGGACTCACGCACGGAGGTCACAGCTGTTTTCCCATCACGCTGTCACAGTAGTCCCTGGGACTGTCACCAATCAAAATCACAGCTATTTTCAAATCATCCACAGTTGCTGCAGGTATTTCTAGTGTCTCAATTCGACTTGTCGTTAATGGAAAATGATAGCGGTTACAGCTGTCCCTCGACCCTGTCTTTGCCTGAATACAGGCGTGTTGTTGTCATATCATACTGTTTGGATTTTGGTAACAAGTTTGATATATTAGGCTTGCTTTGCAACCCTGTGCGTTTTACTTTGTGCTTTTGACACTGCTACCCTGGTGGGCCTCCCTGGTGGCGCAAGGGGTTAAGCACTGCACTAGGAGTCAGCCACAGTCACTGCGGCACGAGTTCGATCCCTGGCCAGGGAGCAGACCCACAGGGCGCAGCAGACCTCTCCTGTCTCGCCCGCTGCTCCCCTCAGCAGTCAGCCACAGTCACTGCGGCACGAGTTCGATCCCTGGCCAGGGAGCAGACCCACAGGGCGCAGCAGACCTCTCCTGTCTCGCCCGCTGCTCCCCTCAGCAGTGTATTTCCGTCGACCTGCCTGTTCTGCTCCCCAATCTCTCTCACCACCCCCACACACTTCTGGCCTGTACCCCAGCATAAATAAAAATAAATCTTTAAAAACGACCTGTTACCCTGAGGCAAGTCCGTAAGCTCCTCCAGACCGGGAGGACCCCTCCGTTGTCAAGACCTGCGGCCTGCACAGAGGGCCACTGACCATTCATTTTTCCCTTTTTCAAGGTGCTCCCCACAGTCCTGAGAGCTGATCCGTTGAGCTCTTCTGTGTGCCAGACATCTTCCATGTGTCACTGCTCAAAGGCGGAGCTGTTACGTCCATCTAAAGCCGGATGCACTGCTTGCAGGGGGAAGCTGGCCATGCGCACACAGTGGTCAGCCTTGACCTTTTCACCCAGCACCTGAACTTCCGCCATTTCTGGCAGGCCCGGAGACACCCACCTTTAGAGCAGCCCACCCTTCCCCAGCCGCAGCCAGCTCAGGCCAGCGGAGACAGGTGGCCTAGAGCATCCGATGGTCAGAGTCTGCTCTGGCCATAGGCCCCAAGCAATCCTCAGTCCGCCAGGGCTACCCCAGCACCCTGAAGGCCTGAATAAGCCTGGCCAGAGCCCCAGTGTCACACCCTTGAGGGGACCAAGGCCCTCCCCGTGACACCCACAGCTTCCAGGGCAGACACCTTTCTGATTCTCTCTTCCCCTTGCTGCCTCAGGCCAAGGCTGCCTCGTCCACTCCACACGGCCGCTCCACACAGCTGCTCACGGTCCCTGCAAGACTTTCCCTTGCACTAGAGGTTGTCCAGGCAGCGGTGCCCTCTGCCCTCCTCCTGGTCCTTTGTGGGGCCCTGGCCCTCTCTCGCCTCCTTTCTGAGGTGGCAGAGGCGCCCTTCTGTCTGGGAACAGCTCCTCCCACTTTCACCCCAAGGACTTTCCCAAATACTTCCCTTTCTGAAGGGGAATTCTGGTAAATAACATTTTCTCAAGCTCACTAATACCTAAATTGGGCCCCAGCTGAGTCAGGTCAGGCTGCTGTAACATAACACTGCAGACTGGGGCCTAGACACGGTTTACTTCCACAGCGGTGGGAGCTGGACGTTCAAGATCAGGGCGCCAGGAGGCTGGTGCCAGGGAGGACCTCGTCTGTGCTCGGGTGGCCATCTTCTCATCGCGCCTGCACAGGGCAGGGGCCCACGGGGGCCCTGGAGCCCCTTCACTAGGGCACTCATCCCACACATGAGGGCTCCACCCTCACGACCCAGGCACCCCAGAGGCCCCACCTCCCAGGACATCACATGGGGATGAGGTTTCAACATGTGAACTGCTGAGGGAAACACAGTTTCCCTTCACCACGGGCTCCAAACACCCCACAAGGAGGAGGGAGGCCTGGGGGTGATGCGCCCCTGGGCCCTGGAGTCGGGTCAGCACCTCACTGGGGCCTCAGCTTGCTCTGCGGGTCCTCTGTGCACCCAGCCCCCAGGGCCACCCCAGCGCACCCCCATAGCCTGCAGTCCTGCCCACAGGTGCCCCGCCCGGGCCCTGGGGACTCCATGACCCGCAGAGCAGAGGGAGCTGCGGGCCTGGGGTGGGGCTCTGCCGCTGGAGTCAGTGGCCCTGAGCCAAGAGCCTGGGCCTCCGAAGGCCCCGCAGCTGGGCTCCTGGGCCCCGGACCACTTCTCCAGGGCTGAGCTGGCCCAGGGTAGACCCAGCCGCCAGCCCAGCGTGGCCCACTCAGCCTTGGGCGGGTCCTGTGAGGCCTGGGTGCCCAGCTGCCCTCCCACAAGGAGTCCCCTCCCGAGCTCACGGCCCTCCCAGGTCCACACAGAGAGGGGCCACACGGGATCTAACGCTGGGGGTCTTGTCCCGGTTCAGCATGACTCGCTGCTGGCTGTGGAGGCCTGGGGGGCAGGCCTGCACCCCAGCTCAGCTTCTCCGCTGCCCCCCACTCCATCCCTCCCTCCAGGGTGTGGGTCCCAAGGCCAGCCCTGAATAACCTTCTCTGTGCTAAGCCCCTTGGGCAGCTTTTCAGAAAACCCAGCCTGCCGGGCCTCTACGGCTTCTGCCTGGGGAGGGGCCTGTCAGGCTTCCAGGAGAGCAGAGCAGGGAAGGGGGAGGTGTGGGTGGCAGGCGGGCCTGAGAGCACCCCGGAACCCCATGTCCCAACCACGCACACCACAGCCCTCGGAACGCCTCCTGGTGCCCACATTTCGTGCATGGGGTTTGGGGAGGCGTCTGTGGGGGGGCCCTGGGGACCCACCCACCACAGTGGCTCCTTGTTTATCCTTTGACACATCAGCCCTGGGCCTGCCCTGAAACTGCTGTGATTTTCTTTCTTAAGTTTATAAACCACAGCCTGGAAGAAGGCCTGGGGCCCTGAGGGCCGGGGACCCTGGTCGGGCTCCCAGGTCTGCGGGCCCCTCGGGTGCCCGTGAGCCTGCTGTCTGTGCCCTCAGCCCACACTCAGTGGACACGGCGCTGCCGGGAGTCAGCTGAACTGCACTGAGGCTGGACACTGCCCAGCATAGGAATGTAGGAACCGGGTTAAATCAGGCCCCTTCCCCCTTTCCAGGGAGCCCCTGTGACTGGCTGGCACCTGGGTTTGCCTGCCTATGGGGGGTGTTGCCCACGCGGAAGCCTGGGGGTAGGGGGGTGCAGAGGCCTGGGGAGGCACGGCATGCCCATCTATGAATGTGGCGCCTGGACCCCAGAGATAGGGATAAAGAGGGCAGACTCAGCCAAGGCCGATGGGCTCAGTTGCTGTCTCTTCCTGAGTCTCTTTTCCGGATTCATCATAGAAGGCCTGCAAAACCCATGGAAGGCTCCAGAATTCTTTCATCTGCCCCAGGGTTGACTGGACCTACGGGACAGCAGGGACCAGGCACATTAGCACTCCCAGGAGGCTGGGGTCTGTGGCCGAAGGGGGCCGCGTTGATGCTGGTGCTCTGGAGCCTGCCTTCACAACCCCCCACCCGCCAGGCCCTGGGGCGCGCCCCCTCCCACCCACCCCCCCACCCCCAGCCACGCGCAGAGCAGTGCTTTGGCTAAGTCTCACAGCACGGCCCCTGGGTCACCGGCACAGTACTGCCCCAGCTCAGACAGAGCAGTGCTTTGGCTGAGTCTCACAGCACGGCCCCTGGGTCACCGGCACAGTACTGCCCCAGCTCAGACAGTTTTTCTCCAGTGCACCCTCTGTGGGGCCTGGCTGCTCAGACTGGCCACATTCGTCAGGCCCTGCCCGGCCCCCCACGCTCCTCCCTTGAAGCCCGTGGCCTCCACTGGCTGGCGAGCCCATGAGGGCACCAGGACCAGGACCGGGCTCACCTGCGTGAGTGCCTGTGGCCCCAGAGCCAACAGCCCTGCGTCCTGAGCCCCCACCCCTTCCCCTCCCCTCCCCCCTTCCCTTCTCCTCCCTCCCTCCCCCTCTCCCAGCCTGCAGCCTGGCCACAGCAAAGCAAGGCAGTGCAGTGCAGTGCGTGACTGCAGCACCGCCAGGACTGCATCCTCCCTGCCTGGGTGAGGGACACGTCCCCCGGAACAAAGACTGCAGGGCCTCAAGGTGAGCTGGGGCCCTCCTCAGCAGACCTGCCCGCAGGCTTTGAAGCCGCAGGCCTCGGGGTCTGCTCAGGGACTTGAAAGCCTAAAGGGCACGTGAGTCACCTCCAGGCCTGAGATCAAGGCCGGCAGGCACGCATGCACACAGGCACGCAGGCCTGCGGGGCTTTGTAGGGAGCACGCTCAGGGTGGGGGAGGGGACTTTCTGCCTGAGCTGGGTGCAGTGGGGCTGCTGTTTCTCCAGCTCCCCAGTTCCCCCGGACCTCCTACGCGCTCCTGGACACCCACTCACCACGCAGCCGGCTCTGCGTGGAGGAGCGAGGCGGATGTGATGGCAGCTTCAGGTGCTCCCCCTTGCCCCACCCTTCTCTGAAGTGGGGTTCACCCTGTGGCCTTTCCTTGTCCCTGGAACTCTGCAGACCCGACCCACCGGCTGGCCCAGTGGGGGAGCGTGGACACCCTGCTGGTCCCTCGGGGTGGCCCGTGTGGCGACCGTGGCTCTGCGCACCAGGCTGTCCTCACCCCACGGGGGCTCTGCTCAGTTTCCCTCCCGCTGACCCAGGCACAGAATCCTCTTTAACCTCCATGATGAGTCCCCACAGCTGCCTGCTGGGTCTCGGCCATTTCAAGCATCTTGGCAATTATGGTTTATTTGTGGCAGCTCGCTGCAAAGCTGTTATCTTATTATTCCAAATGTCATTAATGTCCTGTGCGCTGCAGAACATTAATATAACGACATTCGGGTTTATAGGGCCCCCAGAGGGGACTCAAGAGGAATTAACTTGATAGAGCAGTTTGGGGATGAGCATTCTCCAGGAGAGTGCTCCCTGGGGTGATGGGGGGAGGGGAGGGAGGCTGGGGGTGTGGCCCAGATGTGAGCTGGGTCCTGGGCTAGCAGATGGCTGTCGGATGTGGCTCCTGGAGGGCCTCAGCAGTGGGGGCACCGGGCAGGGGCTGGCTCGGGCTCCTCGCTGGGAGGTCACAGCCCCAGACAGGTCACAGCATCGTCTGAATCTGTCCAGCGGGTTTTTCCTTCAGCGCCGCGTTAGCTTCATGCATGTGGTGTAACGAGCAGCTCAGGAGTTTCTGAACAAAGTACAACCAAGGCCACGCGGCAGCCGAGCAGCGTCTCCCAACCCGCACCGGCTTTCGCTTTCGTGGCTGGGATTTCAGGGTGCCCCCGCCCCCCACTGTCACTCACCCAGGAGCTGCCTGGCCCGGACTCCGCACTCTGCCTCCCAGCCGATCGTGGACTGGGGGTGCTGGACTCCGTCCGCCCCCACAGGCCCTGCTGAGCCGTCTGTGGCTCCCAGGCCAGCGCGGCTGGTGCTGAGAAGAGGCCTTTCCACGCCCCAGGGTGCTGGGGTTCATGGGGTCTCCTAGGCTCACCCGCCGTCTGCAGGCTCACCCGAGGCTGCCCGCTGCGCGCACGCCGCCCCCCCCCCCACCCCAGCCCCGGTAGTCTTGAAACTCGGGGCATCTGACTGGTGAGGACGAGGGGGCTGGCCTCGCCGCCTGGGCGGTCAGAGTTCATCGGTCAGAGTTCACCGCTCAGCGCCCCTGGCGGCCCCATCCCCCAAGCAGAAGCTGGAGGGGGTGGTCCCCAGCGCCCGGTCAGGCACACTCTGGCCTTCCAAGAGCAGCGGGGAGGTCCCCTCTGTCCAGGGGCCCGTGGCAGGGCAGCCCGTGGCAGGAGTGCCCAGAGCTTGGGCAGCAGAGCCAGCTGTGTCCCCACAGTGGTTCCTGGAGGCCTGGTCTGCGCTGGCCCCCGCTCTGTGCCCATCCTTTCGTTCATCCTTTCATCGTCACTTTCTCCCCCCTCCCTCCAGACACCCTGTAGCGGCAGGAGGCCGGGGCAGGTTCTCAGTGAGCCGGCAGATGTTAAGGAGGAGTCCCGGAGCCCTCAGGGGCTTTTTCAGGCTTTTATTGACCTTTCTGCATCAGAGGTGACCAGGTGCACGGCCAGGAGGCTGGCGGGCCTCCCAGCCCCCAGAGCATCTTCACTCTCCGCTCTGCTGTCTGCTGTTCTGTCTCCTGCTCTCTGCCTTCTGCCCCTGCTCTGCTCCTCTGCTCATGCGTCCCCGTGACCCCGCCCTCTACACCCGTGTCTCAGCCCAGGTGCGCCCACCTGCGCATGCCCACGCCCTGCTCCAGGGCCCGGCAGGCTGCGTGCAGGACTGCGTAGTCGTCACTGATGCAATGGCGGGAGGCGGACACGATGACTTCCATCACCTGACACACCCGTCCGGAGGGGGCTCCTGGACGTCGTCCTTAATGTCAGCCTCTGGGCAGGAGGAGGCCCCTCAGAGGGCCAGCTGGCCGCTGCTGGGGCTGGGGCGGGAGAAGGGGACCCTGCCCTTTGATAGCCCTAGGTCAAATCGGGGTTCCTCAGCGGCAGGAAGCCGCTCTTTCCTCCATCCTTCCTGCCTGCCCCCTCACATGTGCACAGAGCCCGCCATTGCCCAACCTCCTTCCCGCCTCCTCCCTTATCTAAGTCGCCCTCTTCCCACCGCACGCCACCCCTTCCTTCCTTCCACCCACCACACGCGGTGCGGCCTCTGCCCCACAGCTGGCAGGTGTTTGCTCTCGGTCTCCTGTCATCTCTTCACACTCACCCCACCTTGCGGAACCGCCCACAATCTGCCGAGCCGTTGTCCCATCATGCGCGCTGCTGCTGAGTCACCGCCGCTCCTCCAGGTCCTCACCGATGCCGCAGGCCCAGCCAGCGTACAGCGGCTTGTTTCCAGCCCGGGGCGCCATCGAGATGGTTCCTCCGCTCCCGGCTCCCAGCGGCCACTGCAGAGGGACAGCTCCCTGGGCAGTGCCGCCGCTGCCCGCCGCCCCGCCAGGGCTCCAGTGGACGAGAGGGACCCCCTGCCTTGTTTCCCCTGGCTGACCCAAATCAAGCCTGGCCCATGCTCCCTGTCCTCAGGAAACTGAGGCTGATCCACAGCTTCCCAGTTTATCCAGGAGAGCAAGCTGGTCTCGTCCAGGGGCGTCCGCTCCCCCGGGCCAGGTGCCCGGGCAATGGGGGAGGAAGTACCCATGCCCAGCATCAGCGGGCACCTGTCCCGGGCCTGCCCTGTCTCCTCTGTGGCTCTCAGGTGTCACTGCTACTTTCTGCTCTGTCCCCACCGCTTCCACAAGAGCCCACAGTTCACCATGGCCAGGTGCCCCTTCTCCGCCTTCTCATGGTCCGGGGAAGGCTCGACTGGCCACCTGCCCTTTCTAACCCTACAGGAAACTTGGGGCTCTCTACGTGTCCTGCTGGGCTCCAGACAACCCTACTTGCTGTCATCTCTGTGAGGTCATTGACCTCCGGAGCCCCAGGAAGGACTGGAGAATGTGAGCCTGCTCCACCCACCCCGGTACCCCCAAACTCAAAAGGAGTTTGAATCACCTCTACTGCCCTTTCTTTGCCAGAAACTCTCCTCTGTCTCCAACACTCCTGGTTCTTTCCTAGCACCCCTCTCTTGTTCCTTCCAGAATCTTCTAGAAAGACAAGGGCAAGTTGGGAAATAGTCCTGTCCTCTGTAATTCTTCCACTCGTGCTTTTTGGGGTCAGAAATCAAGCATTCACCTGCCTCATGTTCTTCAGAGATCCCAAACACTGTGTGATTGTGTCGTGCTATCGGGGTGCTGGGGGGAGGTCTTTGGGGCATAATGAGCTAAGATGGCACTGAAAGAGCATCAAGCAGGATGGCCCCTAAGAGTCACGGCATGTCACCGCACACCAGAAGGCCTTGGGATGGGACCTGCTACGGGGACGCGGGGATGGTGTCCTGGAGGGTCGTGTGGTCTCCGGAAAGCCGGCGGGCGCGGAATTCTTTGATGACAAAGTAGTAGCAGAAGACGTCCAGGCAGCAGTTGGTGTTGGACAGACACAAGGACCCCTGCACGAAGGTGCTGATGTTCTTCTTGGTTTCGCAGTGCTCGATGAAGCCATTCCTCACCAGGAACTGCAGGAAGACGGCCAGGTGGACGGGAAGGAAGGACAGCACGAAGACAGCCAGGTTGGCCGCGATGACCCAGATGCAGGCCTTCTGCTGGGCCCAGTCCTGGGGGCGGCCCCGACGGCTGAGCAGGATGTGGATGGTCCTGAAGGAGCAGAACCCCACGATGCTCAGGGGCAGAAGGAAGCCGAAGACCTCGAGCGGCACGATGACACTGGGGCTCCAGGTGCTGTTGCTCATCTTGCGGAAACATGTGACATTTGTGGCATTTCTGTCGTGGAAGTTATAGACGGGGATGCTGCCCACCCACACCATGACCCAGATGACGGCACAGATGCAGATGGTGTTCTGAGGGGTCCGGAGGTACTTGGCTGAGAGCGGGAACCGGACGACCAAGAATCTGTCCAGGCTGATGAAGCAGATGGTGAAGATGCTCCCGTACATGCTGATGAAGTAGAGGCACTCTGTCAGGGTGCAGAACACTGGGGAATGTTCGTCCCATGACAGGGCCATCCTGAACGGGAGCGAGATCACCAGCAGCAGGTTGAAGACGGCCAGGTTGATTATGCAGATGGAGGTGGCGGTGCGACCTGCACACCTCTGCCACAGGAAGGACCTGAACTTGGAGATGGCGAGCACGTTGAGGAAGAGGCCCAGGAGGAAGGTGGGGATGTGGACCGCCAGCTGCACGATCTTCATTTTGTTGTCCAAGACTTCGAGGTCACATTTGTGGCTCATGTTCCCTCCTACAATGGCAAGAGCAGATTACATGATGCTCCGCTCGCTCCCTAGACATGATGGATTCTAATGGCCGTGCTGAGAACATACTTTTCCCCTTATCACACAGTGCCATGCTCACCTAGGACAGAAAACAAGCTCTAGTTCTGTTGCCCGGATACAAGCACTGGTGCTTTTCTGTGTATGTCACTCCAGACTCATGCTCTCTCTCTTGCGCACACACATGCACACCAGGCACGTATGCATGTGAACACACGTGTGCATGCACCCCAGGCATATGTGCATAGACAGACACACATGTCCACACGGGCCTTTTTCTTCTACAAAAACAGAACCTTGCTGACCATGAGTATGTACCCCTGTTTTCCCACCAGAGCTCCACTTAAGGTGGGAAAACACAAGCCCGATCCGCAGTGCAGGCACAGAGAGAATTCACGCACTGAAGTCGAGAGCGTGAGGGCAGGGCCGACTTGGACTCGAGTGGCAGCTTGATCCTGGACTGAGGTTCTATTTTCAAAGCTCAGACCACCCCCCAAGTGGTCCCTGGGCTCAACCCCACCCGCAGCCCCGCCCCTTGACTGCAGAGCTGGTTACAAACTCGAGGGATGGATGCTGGGCTGGCCCAGAGGCAGGGAGAGGTGTTGGCATTCTTTTTCTTTTTAAGATTTATTTATTTATGCACACAAGAGCTGGGGTACAGGCCGGAGGTGCGGGGGGTGAGAGGAGTCACCAGAGACAGATGGGGAGCAGAACTGGCAGATTGACTGAAATCCACTGCTTAGGGCAGCAGTGGGCGAGACAGGAGAGGTCTGCTGCGCCATGTGGGTTCCCCTCCCTGGCCGGGGATCAAACTTGCACTGCAAGCCCCACAGGGCAGCGCCCAACCCCTTGCGCCACGAGGGAGCCCCCCCCCCTTTAACTTTCTTGCTTGTGTTTCAAGGCAGGCTCGGGGCTCCTGCAGGGCTCAGAGGTTACAAGGTCTGAAGGTGCCATGACCTCTTTGTGCCCCACAGCGAGCCCGTCTTAGACGGAGGAGCATGGAGGAAAGGACCTTCTCAGAGGAAATGAAACAGGAGGGTGACGTCCCCAGGGCCAGGAGAGCTTGAGACAGGCAGGAAATGTGAGCTGGCCTCAGGGCCGAGAGAACCAGGGCTGCAGCCAGGAGGAGGTGAGTCACAGGTCGGGGCTCCTCAGAGCCCCGCAGCCACGTGTGAGGGAGGCAGCCCTGGCAGGTCTTCCTCAGAGCCTGGGCAGTTTGGGGGTTCAGTGCGAGCTACTGTGGAGCTCTGTGCCAGGTAAGTGGCTGTCTCGTTGGGCTGCTTTGAGAGGTCACAGGGAGGGGCGGCTGGTGGGTGGCCGAGGGGCTTCTGAACAGCCAGTATTTGGTTCTTGCGGTTTCAGAGGCAAATAGTCTGAGATCAGGGTGCCCGCAGCGTCGTTCTGGACCCTCCCGAATGCAGACTGCCGATCTCTCTCGCTGTGTCCTCACATGGCAAAGGATAGAGAGAGCTCTGGGGTCTCCTTTTTAAGGGCACTAATCTCATTTGTGAGGGCCCCCCACCCTGTGACCTAATGCATCACCACCCTGGGGGTAGGCGTCCACATATGAAGGGGGTCCCAAATCTTTAATCCTTAACAGCAGCCCCAGGGCAGGTCCAAACCAGGAAATGCTCACCCTGGAGCCCCAGAACCACGGCTGCTGGACAGGGAATTCAGATATGGCCAAGCTTCCTCCCTCCCCCACTCACATACGCCCTCCCCACCCACACTGGTGCACGGGTCTCTGCAGGGGGGAGGCCCTGCAGGCCTCTCCTCTTCTTCTTCTTTTTTTAAGATTTATTTATGCATGCATGCAAGAACTGGGGGACAGGCCAGAGGTGTGAGGGGAGGAGGAGTGAGGGGATTCACCAGACACAGAGTGGGGAGCAGAACCGGCAGATTGACTGAAACACACTGCTGAGGGGAGCAGCGGGGAGACAGGAGAGGTCTGCTGCCCCCTGTGGGTCCCCTCCCTGGCTGGGGATCAGACTTGTGTTGCAGTGGCTGGTGATAGCTGGACAGTGCTGAGACCTTAACCTCTGCACCACCAGGGAGGCCCCAAGACTCTCCTTAACCACCTCCCAGCAGGCCTCTGGGTGAGCAGGGCCAGCCCCAGGCTGACCCATGTCCTCCACATCAGGGTTGGGAGCCCCAGACTCAGCAGGGAGGGAGGTGACAGGAGTCCCTCAGGGCCATGCGTAGCTGTTAGCTGAGCTCTGCTGTTGCACTGTCTTTCTTTAATTGCAAGCTACTGCCAGCTCTCCGTAAGATGTGCAAACAGGACAAAAGGAAGCAGCCTCCATTGCACCCCAGGGCCCAGCTGTCCTTCCTGGGGCAACCCTGGCGATAGTGCCTACCTGCTTGAGAAGTTTTCCAAGTACACACGCGTGCACACACACACTTCTGCATAGGTATGTGAATATGTGTATGCTTATGGTCCCCTTTAAAACTGGAAAGTATTGTACCTGCCGCTCTGTGCTCGCTTTTTGCACTTTACAATATTTCTTGGTGATTGTTTCACATCCTCATTGTTCTTTCTAAGGGTGCCACAGCACCCGGTGGTGGCTGTGCCATCACCCCATTAGTCAGTGTATATATACAGAGTGTGTGTGTGTGCGTGTGCGCACGCGTGTGTGCAGCTTGCACTGAGCACTACGTGGCAGACATTTAACATCCATAATTCAGTTGGTGGTTTTTCAGACAGTCTGTGCTTTCTCAGGTGTTAACTCTTCTTATGGGTTTATGCCACAGAGATCTAGGAAAATGCCTGTCATCATGTTTAAAGCCTTAGCCTTTGGATGCCCCCAAACAGCCACAGGCCTCTCTCAAAACAAAAAGGCACAATAACTTGGAACCAACATGGCAAATTTTAAAAATGAGAAAAGCAGACTTAAAAGTGTCGCCACACCAAAGAGGAAGACTAAGTCAGCTTAGACACGTCCCCTCCAACGTCAGAAAACCAACAACCACAAAAAGGAAAAAGCAGACACTAATTTGGCTTTAAAGAGATTCAACAAGGCTGCAGAGAAGAGCTTTGCAGCCCCCGTCCGCGATCACGCCAGGCTGGCCGTGGGCACACCCTTCCGTGGTCGGAGTGAAAACCCAGACCAGCCAGAGTGGCCAGGAAATATCAGTGATGTCCGAAGAACCCAAACCTAAACCCGAACAGCTGAGTTGAACGAACCGATGGGCAACAGGGGTCAAGGACACACGCAGGTCTGACTGGGCTGTCCATCCGCGCGGGCGCTGCAGGTCTCAGCGTGCTCGGACACGCCACTCGGCTGTCCATGTTCACCAGTGGAAAGGTCTGGAAGTTGCATCAGAATTACGGGCAGACTGCAAATAGGGCCTTTTCCAATGGTAATCTTTTAAAAAAATATTTATTTTATTTACTTATGCACACAAGAACTAGGGTGTAGACCAGAGATGTGGGGGGTGAGAGGATTTACCAGAGACAGATTTGGGAGAGAACAGGCAGATCCACTGAAAATCACTGCTGAGGGGAGCAGCGGAGAGACAGGAGAAGTCTGCTGAGCTGTGTGGGTCCGCTCCCTGGCCGGGGATCGAACTCGTGCTACAGTGGCTGCGGATGCTTCATAGTGCTGGGACTCAACCCCTTGCACCACCAGGGAGGCCCCCAGTGGTAATCTTTGAAGCCAGAGAAAACACTCAATGAACTGGCAACAAGTTTGAGGTTAAAATCCCAAAACTCCCCACTGATGGCAGCATGAGTGGAGAACCTGAAAAGTCAATCCACTGAATTCCCTCTGAAAGGGAATCACTTAAAATCTTTATCAGAAAAGATCAGACGCTTTACTGGAACAAGATTAAAAAGACTCCAAGCCGCCACAGAGATAAAAGCCATTTTTTTAAAAATGAACTGCCAGTAAAAACCAGTCCTGGGGCCTCCTTGGTGGTGCAATGGGTTAAACACCACAATGTGAGGCAAACCGCAGCCGCTGCAGCACGAGTTCGATCCCCCAATCCCCACTGCCGGCCAGGGAGGGGACCCACAGGCGCACAGACTTTTCCTGCTCCCCTCAGCAGTGTGTTTCGATGGATCCGCCTGTTCTGCTCCCCGCTCTGGTGAAGCCTCTCACCCTGGGCACCTCTGCCAGAGCCCCAGCCCTGTGTGTGCACATAAATAAATCTTAAACAAAAACAGCCCCTTGGAGTGGGGGCCACCAGCACCCCACACTCGACCCCTCACCTGGCACCACCGACAGCTGCCGTCCCAGCCCGGCAGCCACCCCACGCCCCTCAGTGGGTCACTCAGGCGGGGCCGAGCAGGACACATCTCAGCTCTGCGGAGCTCGGGGTATGTCTGAGAGGTGGGCGGTGGGTGACTCATCCTTGTGTGAGTGTCTCGGGTGTGTTTACACAAACCAAGGCTGGACAGCCCACCGCCCACCTCCAGGCTCCTGTAGGGACCACCTTTGTGGATGTGCCTGTCGTTAATGAGAGGAGACTCATCAGGGTGATGTCCCCGGATAAAGGGAACGGAGCAGGAGCTGCGGATCACAGAGAGTGCGGCCAGGGAGGAGCGGGAGGGGCCAGGTGGGAGCTGCTGAGAGCGGCAGCAGCTTGGACACTGTCTCCAGAGAGTCCCTGGGCACAGGGCACCCACAGAGGAGCCCCACGCCTCAGCAGGGAGCCCACTCATCATGGCCCGAGTTAACATCACTGCAGAGCCGAAGGGGCTGGGCTGGCAGGCAGCAGCGTTCCTGAAGGGAGCTCTGGGGTCACCCAGTGCTGTCACTTATGTTCCATCCCAGTTGCCTGTCTTTTTTTAATTTATTTTTTTATGCATACAAGAACTGGGGTACAGGCCAGAGGTGTGGGGTTGAGAGGATTCACTAGAGACAGAGTTGGGGGGCAGAACAGGTGGATCTATTGCTGAGGGGAGCAGCGGACGAGGCAGGAGAGGTCTGCTGTGCCTGTGGGTCCCCTCCCTGGCCCAGGATCGAACTCGTGCTGCAGAGGCTAAAGATGCTTCATAGTGTGGCATTTAACCCCTTGTGCCGCCAGGGAGGCCCCCAGTTAACTTCTTAACTGGTCTACCTGTGGCCTGTCCCCTTTCTTCAGCCCAGATGGCAGGTCCCGTTTTTTCCCATAGGGTTTGACTGAGCCTCGGGCCCAGCTGTGAGGGAAAGAGCAGGGTCGGAAAGAGAAGTGACTGTGGGAGAAGGCAAGAGCCAGGCAAATGGGTCTGATCCATCCAGGTGACCGTCTCAGTCACCTGCATCTTGGTACCTGGGAGGTGGGGAAGACGTAAACAGCAGGAGATGAGAACTGGGGTGGGAGGACCGCTCTCTGCAGACATCTACGGAAGATGTCTCTCCCAGGCGGTCCACTCTTCCCTTTAAGTGTCTTTCAGACATCTGTGAATAAAACCAGCGGTCCTTGAGCCTGTACCCCAGCGCCTGTATCATAAATACACACACAATTGAGTCTCCTCTGACCGTGGACTCCAGACCTGAGAACACCTAGATGTCAGAATTTCATACCTAATGGGGTTGCTGACCAGAAGTGAGGGTCAGGGAAGTCCCCATAAGTGTGTTTTACTCTAGAAAACACCTGCTTCCAGGAGGGGTCCATTTAGATTTCCAGGAGATGAGAAGAGCAAAGAATGAAGACATCAAGTTGGAAAAGCTTGAAGCCAAGCATTAAAAGCAAGAAACTATGGGACGAGATACATAATAAATACAGCTAACAATTTAAAATTAAAAGGAAAAAATATAAAATAAATCACCCTATAAAAAAAGACAAGATGTGATGCCTTAAATACATTAGCAGAAGGGAGGATTTCTTGGGTAGTAGGGTGTGCGGGCGGTGGGGGTGGGGCGGTGGACAGGCTAACAGGACAAGGTAAAGTGAACACTTCATAAGAGGGAAGTAAAAGTTACTTTTGGTTTTTTTTACATCTTGATAATTATAGAAATTATATGATTTTTTTCAAGCCTTGAACTACTCACTGACAATTACAAATAGTTGCCTGTCTTCAAAATCACTAAAGAAGATAAAAGGAAACATTGTAAAGTAAATAAGTAAATGGAACCGAAAAAGAAAGCGGAGAAACTGCAACAACAGGGGCCTCCCTGGTGGCACAACGGCTAAGTGTCAGCACCATGAAGCGTCTGCAGCCCTTGCAGCAGGAGTTCACCCCCTGCAGCAGGAGCCCACCCCCTGCAGCAGGACTGACAGCAGACCTCTCCTGCCTCCCCCCTGCTCCCCTCAGCAGTGTGTTTCAGTGGACCTGCCTGTTCTGCTCCTCACTCTGTCTCTGGTGAATCCTCTCTCTCCCACCCCACACCTCTGGCCTGTACCCCAGTTCTTGTATGAATAAATAAATCAATCTTTAAAAAACTACAAGAAATATGAAAATGCAAACATTCCTTTATTAACTCACCTTTTCAACTCAATGGCAATAGAATCCAGCTCTCTGTTACATATAAATAGCACCCTTAGAGGAAAGTTCAAAGCAGAAGTCCCTGATGATACAGCAGACAAAGATAAGCAAACAGAAGTCAGGTGGCAATACTCATAAGTGGCATCATGGATCTGAGAAGAAAACCAACATGAAGCCTAACAAGGTTCATTTCATGTTAATGAAAGAGAAATTTCAAAGCAAACACAGTAATTTCACGCACCGAATGACACTGTACGAAAGTACGTCAAGTACCTGTGAGAACTGAGAGAACCACTGGCAAAGACACACAGCAGCAACCACTGGATGTGCCATAACCAGGCAGACAATATAAATTAGGATCCAGAATAGTAAAGTGGATACAGTTAGTTAATAACTCCTGGATCTGCTTTAAACAAATAGATAATCCTTCCTCCCCACTCCCAAGGCATCTAAGGAACAGTTGCCAGAATTATCTACCTAGCAAAAGCAAAGTCTTCACTAAAAAAAAAAAAGCAGAAATTATGTTGTTTGAATTCTCTGACCATAATACACAGAAACCTAGAAAATTTTAAATAAAATTCACTACTTAAAAGTAAGTAAAGGCGGGCCTCCCTGGTGGTGCAGCAGGTTGAGCGCTGCACTGTGAAGCATCTGCGGCACAGCAGCGCGAGTTCGATCCCCAGTCAGTAAGGAGACCCACATGGTGCAGCAGACTGCTCCTGCTTCACCCACTGCTCCCCTCAGCAGTGTACTTCAGTCCATCTGCCTGTTCTGCTCCCCACTGTCTCTGGTGAATCCTCTCACCCCCACACCTCTGGCCTGTACCCCAGCTCTTCTATGGATAAATAAATCTTAAAAAAAAAAAAAAGTAAGTAAAGGCAGAACTACAAAGCAAAATGCCTAGGATATAACCGAGAATGACAAGAACTTTCTGGATAGTTATTAAAGAAATTCATAGGATGCAATCAAAAACACTCTCAGGAATAAATATGTAGTGCTGCCACCCTTTTTTTCTTTTTTTAAGGAAACTAAATTAAGCACTCAACTTGAGCATATAAGGAAAGAATTAAGGGGCCTCCCTGGTGGCACAGGAGGTTAAGTCACTTTGAAGTTATCCACAGCCACTGCAGCATGAGTTGGATCTCTGGCCAAGGAGCTGACCCACATGGTGCAGCAGACCTCTCCTGTCTCCCCCGCTGCTCCCCTCAGCGGTGTATGTATTTCAGTCTGCCTGTTTTGCTCCCCACTCTGTCTCTGGTGAATCCACTTACCCTCCCCCCAACCCCGCACCTCTGGCCTGTACCCTAGTTTTGTACGCGTAAATCTTTTTTAAAAATTTGAAAATTCCTAGAGAAATCAGGAGAAAAGGTAAACATAAAAACAGAGAGAAGTGAGTTAGAAGAAAACCAGAATCAGTAAATTTCATAGCGGGCACATTAGGGTAAGGAGATAATCAGGAAATGAAATAACCATATTCCTCTAACAACTATGATCCAGAAAAAAGACTCAAACGACCATAACTACGAATGATAAACTTAGAGAAGATAGTTTGAGAGAGAGAATGACCTCACTTTTGTGCTGACCCATTTCAAAACCTTAATGTAGTCGATGATTTTTTGGCAAAGCATAATTTACTGAAATTGATGACAAAAGTTGAACAAGAAGAAATACTGATCAGACCAACAACCAGGAAAGAAACAGATATTATAAAAAATTACTCTCAGCAGGCTTTAGCTTGTTTAAATTTCAAGGACTAGATGATTCCCACATTCTGTAAATAATTTCAGAACACACAACATTAATGTGTTTCTTTTATGAAACGAACTTACCCAAATACCAAAACTGACCAACGTAGCACACGAAAGAAAACCACGATTCAAACACACCTACGAATTTAGATGTAAGCATTCTAGTTAAAATATTACCAGACTAAATTCGGTGTCATTGACCAAGTCAGATTTACCATAGAAACGCAAGGCTGTTCTAATGTTAGGAAACCTAAAATGATAACTGTGTATTAGATAATTAAAGCAAAAATGAAGTCATCTGATCTTATCAATAGAGAGGTTTTCTGCAAGTCCCTTAAATGAAGGAAAGAAGGGTACTTTTTACATACGATCAAGAATTACCCATTCCAATCAACAGCAATTGCTTATTCAATGCTAAAAAAAAATATTCCCGCTGAAATCGCACCGCTTGCCAGCATCCAGAATTTCCACACAATATACCAAGGCAGCTAACAAAAGTAAGAATAAAGGAGGCCTTCTCCAAAATCAATAATGCACAGGGAAGCTTTGGTCAGTAAATGAGTTGACTGGTAGCAAACAATTTGGGGTTAAGAACCCACTTAGATCCTCAAATGAAAATTTAGTAGATACATGATAACACTGGTGGAAGGAGAAACTCTTTGTCAGCTCTTCGATCAACTCTTTTTGATTGAAAAACCAAAGAAAGAGAGGTTTGACTGTGCAGAAAGGTTTGACAGCACAGACATAGAAAATTTCTTTATTTTAAAAAATGTTAAGTGCAAATAAATAGATAAATGATGGTCATTCTCTAGGAAGAATATATAAAAACTCACGCTATCAAGACTCAAATAGAAAAGCTGGCAAAGGAAAACACAAATATTTCCCAGAAGAGAATTTCCAAAGAAGCAAAGTGTTTGCTTATTAGCTTTAAGGGAGAGCTGACGAGAGTTCCACGAAGCACCACGATAACAAGTCAGCACACACCAGCACACAACTGTGCGGATTTGGCAACTTGTATTATAAGTCAGAGAAATCGTATGAGTCTTTCATGCAGTGATGAGAAGTTACCTTAAGTAAATTAAGCAAAAGAAGGAAAAATTGTGTACAGAAATATGTTCATTTAGACATTTTTTTCTGCTGGCAAAACACACACACATTTAAAGTCAATAAGAGCATATTTCACAATGGTAAATCTACCCAATGGAAAATTTTTCTTTGCTGTCTTTATGCTGAATATAAAGTAGAAAACCCACAAGCTACAGAATTATATGTTCAGAATGATTTCAACTATGATTTAAAAAAAAAAACCCACACCTCGGGGAAAAAAAAAAACAAAACCTCAAAAAAAAATTTCCATGTGCCAACTATTGATTACAGCCTAACAGTTAGATGGTGTGTGATTTTATAATCTTTTATCTTTATCTCTTTTTGTGTATTTTTCTAATTAATGATATTACAAAGCAATTTACAATTCTCTAAAAATGTATTGAATGTTGGGGGTCAAGGAGAAAAGAACAGGTATGACTTTTCCTTAAAAGAAGAAAAATCTGGGTATTTGTTGGAGGTACATGGGGGGTGTGGGTTAAGGGGTCTAAGGGGGATTGTAGGAAAAATGGAGGGGCAAGGATGAAAGGGGACCGGGAAGGATTACATAAAATAAAAAGAAATGCATTGACTAACCAATGCTCAGCTCATGAGGCATAAATCTTGCCAGATCAAAGATGAATGTTTCAACATGAAGCATCTTAAGGACTTGGGAAACAGAGTACCAAGCGACAGAATTGGAAATGACAGGTGAGAAAGCAAGTGTCACCTAAGAGATGGGAGAATGGCAGCAAGATCTGCTCAGGAAGCAAGAGAAAATTTTCATGTGTTCACCGTTCAGCCGTCCTAGCACAGAAATTGTGCACACCACATAAAGCAAGGCAAGAGAGCAGAAATGCTGGATGAATGCTGGAGTGGGTGCAGTGTGTTTAAGCATATTTAAATATTTCAGTATTTAACTACATAAACTATGTAAATTTAATTATTTGATATAATATATAAAATACATGTAATATAGAACATAATATATAAATTTTAATATATTTATATTATTTAATATAATTAAATTTCCTAGGTTTGGAGAGCTATTAATAGAAACAAATGTAGAAGTTGAAACTAAAATATTTTCCAAATTAGGTGTTTAGGCTAAATTATTTCAAAGGGACAAAAGAAAAACAAACGTCATGATACAAACTGAAAGCAGAAAATGACACTCTCGCATAGAAAACTGGCCCTTCTATGGAACCCCATGGAGATTCAGACAAGCAGCAAGTGTAATATTAATACTCCCTCTAAAGGGGGTTGGGGACACCATTTAAAAAAAAAATCATCTTTTGCCAGTAAGAAATAGGATAAAACAGAAAGGCACAGACAGAATAAAATGATAGGGCAGGTACACAGAACCCCGGGAAAAAGGGAATAGGAGAAAGTGATTTTTTTTTTTTTTTTTAGTGAAAAGAATTGAAACACAGAGACTCCACAAAGGTAAAAGTTACAATAAATAATTGAAATACTTAATTTATGTTCCACAGAGCAGAGCAAAGATATATACATAATAGGAACTTGCCAGAAATGCAGAAAGAAGTAGAAATGGAAATATAATTGTAGTTAGGGACCTGAATCCTCCCTTTTTAGAATATCGTCCATCAAGTAGACAAAGAAATGGAGACCACTGAGAAGTCCAGTTAATCATGTACAGCTCACAGATGGGCAGGGGCTAAAGCTTAAATTAAGGGAGAACTCGGAGAGGGTGAGGATCGTGCAGTGAATTTGTCCCTTTCCTGCTCGTGGCCAGGTTCTCCAAGGCAATGACCTTCTCCCCTTCTATTCTCAGAGCACAGAGGAAACGCCACTCTTTGCAACAGCCTCTTGATTTCCTAAAATAAAATCGATCTTTCCGTGCATTCTCTTAAATAGTCTTTTAAGCAGCTGCGAGCCAGGGCTAGCTACATCAGAAGTGGAAGTGTCTTTCTGAAATACTGGAAGAGAACAAATACTTATGCACAGATGTTACAACTTCAAGGAAAATGGGGACTCCTGGGCCTCCCTGGTGGCGCAGTGGGTTAAGCAACACGCTATGAAGCAGACAGCAACCACTGCAGCACGAGTTCGATCCCTGCCACCAGGCCAGCAGACCTCTCCTACCCCGCCCACTGCCCCCTCAGCAGTGCATTTCAGTGGATCCGCCTGTTCTACCTGTTCTGTCTGTTCTACCTGTTCTGCTCCCCCCCCCCTCTGTCTCTGGTGGATCCTCTCACCCCCACACCTCTGGCCTGTACCCCAGTGCTTGTGTGCATACATAAATAAATATTTTAAAAAAGAAAGAGAGAGAGAGAGCCCTTTAAAAAGGTGGGGGTACTCCTAAGGATACTTGTGAGCAGGGAAGGAGAGAAACAAGGCTCCCCCCCCCCTTTGCTTCCCTTGGAGAATGCAGAAGAGGCAGGTGTGGTGTCAGCAGATGTGTGCGCTCAGCACCCCTGCCCTGACTGTCTGCAGGAGCAGCGTGTGGGGGGCTAAGAAGCCACAACACAGGACGGTGTAGAGATAAACACAGGCCGGTGTAGAGATAAGCAAGGTGAGGCCTCTGGCACAAAGCGCAGTGACTTAACGCTCTGTGAAAGAAAAGCACATCCGTGTCCTCCAGCACTCACCAAGTTGGACGTGTCTGGATGAGTCCAGACGCAAAAGGAGTGGGTGCTGCAGAGAGCAGGCCTTGCAGGTGGGGAGTCTGGGCAGAGAGGGCCCTCTCCTTCCTCTCCTGCCTGCCCGCCCCGGGGAGCCTACCCTCACCTGCCTGCAAACAGAGGGGATCCTTTTATCTAGCGGCTGTAGCTCACAAGCATGGAGGACTTTCTTTTTTTAAGTTCTGAAGTGGCATCTCCTTTCAATGTTTTCTAATGAAAACGAGAGGAAACAGCTGTGTGAGGACTGGGCTGAGCGCCCAGGGGCCCTGGCTGGTCCTGGGTGGCCCCTGGCTTCCTCTCCTCACAGGTGGGCTCAGACCTGCCTCACGCTGCTGCTTTCTATTGCCATCGATGACGAGGCCTTGCGTGAGGCTGCCGCCCCAAGCTGCCTGTTCCCTGTGGAGCCCCTAGGTCTGGCGGGGGTGGGAGTGGGAGGTGGGAGTGGGGGGTGGGAGTGGGGGGGGTGGGAGGGGTGGCGGGTGCCTCCCAGCCTGTGTCTGCACAGCAGGGGCTTCAAGCCCTGGGGCTCAGCTGAGCCCAACCAGCCTTCCCTCGCTGTTTCCAGAAAACACCAGGCGGAACACGAACTTGGAGGTTTGCAGGCTGAGAAGCCGCCCCCTTCTCCTGTCAAGCCCCTCCTCCGCTGGGGCTCGGGTTGTCGCTGCTCCAGGGGTGGGGGCCGGGCTGCGGCCCAGAGTGCTACAGCCCTGGGGCGCGGTTGGAAGAGGACGGCCCCAGCGCCCCAGGCAGGCTCCGGGGGGCGCGCTGCGGGGTGAGGACGCAGCCGCCTGCTGCCGCCGCTGCCACTGACCGCAGCGATTTGGGGGGCCCAAGCAAGAAGGGAAAAGGGCGTGCCAAGCGCCCACACAGCCTGTCGCTGCCTCTCCACAGCGTTTCCCGCACCGGCACCGCCCGACTGCGGGGTGGAAGTGGGGCTCTGCGCCCGGTGCCCGCGGCCGAGCTGCGCTGGGAGGGTGTGATGAACCACGCACGGAGCGCCGGGATGCCGGCCCAGCAGGGCGAAGGGCTGGGACTCCCACTCGGGTCTCTCCTCCCCGCGCTCTCAGCAGCGCTGCCTGGTGTACCCCAGCTTCCAGCCCCCTCCTCACTCCTGTGCTTGCCCAGCCCCCAGCTTCCTCCCTCTTCTTTCGTGCTCAGCTCCCCTCCTAAAGAACCCTAAGCTCGTCCCTGCGTCAACACCGGCTCCCCAGCCCAGCACTGGTCCCCATCCGTGTCTCCGTGTCTCCGCAGGCGGGGCCGAAAACCTCCTCTCGTCCTCTCCTCCCACGGAGGGAGAGTCCCTGTCGCCCCTGGCAACCCGCCGAGGCCCAGGGCGGCTCGGGTACCGCGTCTGCAGCGAAATTGGCACTAGCGGGAGGAGCAGACGTCCCCCAGCTGCATCGGGACAGGCTTCCCTGGGGGGCTGGGCGGAGGGGAGCCCCATCCCACCCACGCACTGCCCAGGGCCTACCGCCCAGGCCCGTGGGCTCCAGCCCTGCCGCCCTGCGCCCTGCGCTCACTCCCAAGAAGAGTCCAGAGTCGGGGTGACTCTCCAGCTGCCTGAGACAGGTTAGAGCTCAGAGTACCCCAGCAGCCCAGCAGCCACAGCCGAGACCTGGCCGGGCTCCAGCCTCACTGCTCCCGGAGCCTGTGAGTACCCAGCTACACCCCACCCCAGAGAGGGGCGGGAAGCAGGGCCCGTGGGCCAGAGAGGCTCCCAGGCCCCAAGCTGGGGCTGAGAATGTGAGCTACTGCTCTTGGGGCTTTCCCAGGTAAATTTCGGGGTGCAGGCAGTCGGAATGGAGGTGGTGGTCACACACAAGCTGCGCTCCCCTGAGGAAGACTCCTGGGCCAGCGTGAGGTGCCCCCATCCCGTAAGTGCCTTAACCTGAGTCAAATCAGGAGGAAGTTGAGGGTTCTTGAAAATGGCACAGATCTCCAGCGGGTCAGCCCTGCCTGCTGCTCTCACGGAGGCTTCCTGGCCACTGGACAGCCACCTGAGAAGGCCGTCCGAGCGGGCAGGTGTGGGTGAGCACGGCCAGCAAGGGCCCCTGGCCTCAGTGTCGCCTGCCCCCTGGATGCAGGCAGCTAGCTGGAGCACGAGCGAGCGCGGGGCTGTTACCTGCTGGTGCTGTCACCGCACAGCTGTTCGAGAACGTCATTTCTCTGCTGGGGCACCAGTCTGCTGTGAGGAGTAACTTCCCTCTCTAGTTCTCTGGGGTTCAGCTTCCTCATAGCAGCCTTGCGGAAAAGAGGGGGTGGGACTGAGGTGTTCACAAGTATCTGGCATTAAGACTTGCCCGAGGGCTCCTCCTCTTGTCTGCGTCTGTGAGGGGCTCAGAACCAGCCCCCACAGCATGTTTCCAGGAAGGGGGTTACACTTCCTGGCGCTCTTGAAGGGTCTGCAGCTCGCCCAGCCTCCAGACGCCAAGTCAAGAACCAGCCGAGACTTGAGGAAAGCCTTAGAAAGCAGCGGTGGCTCACCTGCCGGGTGCTCAGCTGAGCGGCACACAGGCCCGGCCAGCGCTGGGAAGACATGGCCACCAGCACCTCTGTCCGCAGGAAGGAGGTGGTGCTGGACACCTGCACTGAGGCCCAGAGGGCCTGTAGTCTCCCGGTCCAGCCCCGGCGGGGGGGGGGGGGGGCNGGGCCCGCCCCGGGGGGGGGGGGGGGGGGGCAGTCTCAGGCCCTGCAGTGGTTTCCCTGTGGGGCCCACACCAACTGTGGCTTCGCGCACCAGCACCCTGGGCGACCTGCTGCACCTGGGCCTGCAGCCCCTCAGGCCTGTGCACAGGTTTCTCCAGCCGTTTCTCACCCTGGGGCCTGGGTGGGTATCGTGGGTATCAGCAGGGAAGCTTCGCAGTTTCCACAAGGCAGGGAAGTCTGGGCGGAACTGCAGCCAGGCTGTGCTTCATGCCCGGGCACCAGGAGCTCCTTCTGAGGGAGCTCCAAATGAGGCCTGGGCTCGGCTGACAGTCCCCGTGCAAGGACTTCTAGGCACCTGCAGGAACAGAAACTCCCGAGGCTGGTGTGGCTGAGTCATGCCAGCAAGCAACTGTCTCGATATAAATAACGGCTTGTGTGGCAGCTGGGCCGCGGGCCCCTCGGTGGGTAGGCCGGCCGGCCGCACTCGTGCCCTCTGCCTGCCTCTGATCACGCTTGCTCTGCTTGGGCCACGGCCAGTTCTTGCCTTTCCAGGCGCCAGGGCGTGGAGCCCCAGGGCACAGCCCAGGAGAGGGCGGGGGTCTGGGGTCCTGAGTGCAGCCGCCTGTGGGGAAAGCTGCAGAGACAGGTCCTGAGGGGCCTGCGGAGAATGATGTCACCGCCTGGCCCCCTTCTCCAGGGGAGCCCCCTACCGCTCCAATCTGGTTCTGTTCATGAGTTTTTCTATCATTTTTTGCAGTTGCTTTTTATTTAAAAAACTTTTTTGAACACATGCACACGATTTAAATACATATGTAAACACAGTAAAATCCAGCTGCCCCCCCCCCACTGTCCACCCGAAGCCGGTCCCAGCTGCCCCTCAGGGCGCCTCTGACAGCGCTTCTTCCGGAGCCTCTGTGCCGAGGCGCTCACCTGTGTGTCCTCTCTTCTCCCTCGTGTGGAAAAGCCTGAATCCTCGTGGGCTGGTTCAGCACGATGCACACAAACTCCTTTTTTCCACATTGCAGTGACCCTCTTCCAGGGCTGTAGCACCCCAAAGCCTCTCCAACCCCAGCACTCCCTGCACACCCTGTGGGTGTACCCCAAACCTGCACCCAGCCTCTTCTCTGCTCAGCCAAGTGTCTACTCCACCCCCAGGCCACAGGGCCCCGGAGAAAGACCACCTCCCGTCTGCAAAGGGTGGTCTTGGCACATCAGCCCCAGCCGCCCCCTCGCCGCTCCTGTGGGCTAGCCCTGGGTTCCTGCCCTACCCTGCTCTTCGGAGCTCTCAGCTCTGCCCGGGCAGTCTTGTCTGTGATCCTCGTGACCTGAGTGGGACCTGGAGTCCCCTCAAACTTGCAGGTGTCACGCGAAGTGTCTTGAAGTCACATGGGACTTTTTGGGCTGCAGAGAGGCCAGTCACGGCCTGGGCGGCCGGAGAATCCCTTCCGCGAACCGTGGGCGGGGAGAGTGTGAGGTTTGTGTGACTAGGCCAGCCCGCTGCGGGAGCTCTGATTCTTGAGAACACTCAGGCTGTGGCCTGTGCATGCGAGGGCTGTCTGCTGCACGGTGGTCACCCCCTGATGGATCACCAGGGTGGACTGGGCGGCTCCTGCTGGCCAGATGGAGTCCGCTTCTCCCTCGCCACTCCAAGCGCATCCTGCCGAAGCCGCATGCTGGGCGGTGAGGATGGCCTTCCCACAGGGTCCAGTTCTGGCTTGTGCTGTCTGGTGTCTTTGAGATCTGACCCAGGGGTGAGGAGGGGAGGGGGGGCCTGAGCTGAATCTTGGGGACTCCCCTGTCCCTCCAGCAGCTCGTCTCTGGGCCTTGGCAGCCGCCAAAGGCCACAACTACTGAGTTGAGCTTGTTTATTTCCCGGGGACATGAGGGGGAGAACGGTGACCTTTGGGACGATGTCTTTGTCTGTGCTTGCTGTCCTGTGACGTGCCCGTGGCCTTACCCAGCGTCCATCAGGAGCTTCGCGGTCTTTGATGCTTTAGTTATTAAACCTGCCCTTATTTTCTCCCATTTCATCCCTTCCCTCTCCTCCCTCACACATGGATGTTTTTTATCTTTGCTTTGCTGCACCCAATTGTTTCTCTTGATACAGATGTCCTTGCCTCAGGGTCCGGCGCTCCCCTCCCACACATCTAGCTGGTGTTCACTTCCTCCTGGGGATCCCAAACTGATTTTGATGGATTTTAATCAGGGGTTGGGAGATAAAAACGCTTCCCGGGCCTCCCTGGTGGCGCAGTGGGTTAAGCAACGCACTATGAAGCAAAGTGCAACCACTGCAGCACGAGTTCGATCCCTGCTGCCGGCCAGAGAGGGGACCCACATGGTGCAGCAGACCTCTCCTGCTGTGCCCGCTGCTCCCCTCAG
>JAGFMF010011501.1:23735700-23756220 GCA_019455555.1 Galemys pyrenaicus
CCCCCCCCACCTCTGGCCTGTACCCCAGTGCTTGTATGCATAAATAAATAAATCTTTAAAAAAAAAAAAACGCTTCCCAATACCAAGGGTCCGTCAGGTCCAGCAGAGAGGCCCAGCCCCCCTCCCCGCTAAGTGTGGGGGCTCCCCCTGCCCGCAGTCCTCCCCTCTGCTCCTTATTGTGTCAAATACCTTCCAGGTCACCCCTGCTCGGGCTCAGTCTTCACCCCTACACACCCCAAGTGATCAGGGCACTTGGCAAACAACAGCAAAAGTACCTCCACCAGGGCCCCAGGCCCAGAAGTGATGGGGCGCAGAGAACAGAGCTGGGGCCTGGGCACCGCCACTCCCCGCCAAGTCCGGGAGGCAGGGCCCACCCACTGGAGGTGGGAAATGGAGATTCGAGCTTCAACAGCTTCCCCAAGGTGGCCCAGTTACTGAAGCAGCCCCAAAGCACACCGCATGCCCTCCAGGAGCCCGGCCAGGCCGCAGTAACTCTCCTCTTCTGGCTCCTTGTTCCCGTGGGGCTCCGCTGCCCCTGCCTTCCAGCCCCACCTGCCGCCTCTGCTCCTCTCCCCTCCTGCCCTTGGGCCCCTGAACCCCACAAGCATGAGGTGGAGACCCTCAGCTCCTAGAAGCCCCCTCGCCCAGCAGCACCTCCCTCCACCCCATGGGTAGCACCACCCCCTCCCCTGCAGTTTCCTCACTGCTCAGTTCTCCCCCCCAGGTCAGCCCCGCCACCAAGCGCTCACTCCACCCAGACCACTGAGCCTCTGGAAGACCACACCAATCTGCAAAAGGACCCACTAAAAAGGGTGGACTTGGCACATCAGCACCCCTGGGTGAGCTCAGCCCCGCCCAGCCTCCTCCCCCTGAGCCCCTCACCCCCCCTCCACAGCAATCTTGCTCCAGCTTCCCAGAGAAAATCTGGTTTGTGGGGCGTGAACCTCGGGCCCTTGTGCTCGAACCAGCAACCAGCGCAGTCGGAGCTCACCCCAGCGGCTGAGGCCTGCTCGGACCTCCTGCCCCGGGAGCCTCCTGTGGGTGTCACTGCTGTGTGCGAGTGTCCCGCGGGGGAATGTCAGACGCCCTCACACAGAGCAGGGCTGCCATCCTCGGAGCTCGCTGGTTGGAAGGTAGAAAACGGCTCACACAGCAGAGGGGTATTTGGTTTTTGTTTTTTAAAGATTTATTTATAGCATAAGAGGACTGGGGTACAGGCCAGAGGGTGGGGGGTGAGAGGAGTCACCAGAGACAGAGTGGGGAGCAGAACAGGCAGATCTACTGAAACACACTGCTGAGGGGAGCAGTGAGTGGGGGTGAGGGGGTCATCCCCCCGGCCGGGGATCAAACTCGTGCTGGGTGGCTGTGGGTGCTTCATGGTGTGGCCCTTAACCCCTTGCGCCACCTGGGAGGGCCCCGGAGGGGTATTTGTGATGCCAAGTCTTAATTTCTGCATTTGACAACTTTAAATCACAGACAGCCCTGTGAGGGTCCATTAAGTTCCGCTACACAATGCACATCGTGTTAATAGAAACGAAAAGCTGTTAAGGAGGGAATCACTTTCAGTGTTTCTTGAAATAATTGGATCAACACCTCTTCTAAATGAAAGGAGCATGGGGATGAATATTTATAAGCAGGGAGCGCAGAGGCTCCCACTTAGCAACATGCTAAGTTCTGAACTCAGGGCGGTGCCAGTCACAGCCAGATGCCAGGGCTGGGGCCGCGAGCCTGTACTGTCCAGCCACCAGGGGCCTCTGCAGCCTGGAGGCTCAGTGCGACCTGCACCCTGACCGGGACCCCTCATCTCACCCTCGGACAGCACCACACCCGTGTGGTGACACCCCTGCCCGCCCAAGCCCAGCCTCAGCGGTCTCCATGTGAACCTCGGCTTCCTCCTCTCTGCAGAGGGCCTGGGTGCCTCCAGCTCTATGGAGCGCCTCCTCTAAGGGCAGACTGGCAGACGGCTCAGACTCCAGAACCGGGTCGCTCTGCTCGCTGCTCACTGGCCACAACAAGAGAGAACACAGCCTGCTGCCCTGCCTCGCCCCCTCCGTGTCTGCCCTCCACCCTCTTCTGCAGGCCCCCTCTGGCCCCTGGCCTGGCCGCCTCCTACTCTCCCTCCTCCCACAGCTAATTTCCTGTCTCTCAGCTGGCAAGGCCTACTGCCTTCTTGGGGAGAGGGGGGCTGGAGTCCCTTGCTCTGCCAATGCCCTTTCTCTCTTTCTCCCTGGCCTTCCTCCTGCCCTTAGCTCTTCCTTTGGCCCTTGACCTTGACCGTCCCTGAAGGTTCTTTGCCCTTCCTCTGGCCTTTCCCTGAAATACAGACACCTGAGCAGAACCCGCTCCAAGCGGGGTCGGGGGCTGGGGGGGGTGGGAGGGGGCTGGCCTGTGTCAGCAGGTGGGTGCCTCCTGGGGATTGGTGTCCAGGTCAAAGAAAGGTGGCATGTTCCTTGTTCCACACCCGGGCAGCTGACCCCTCTGTTCCATCTGAAGCTCTCTCCCTCACTCCACCCACCCCCGCAACAACCTCACCCTGCTGGATTTCGCAGGGGTCCCTGCTTCCAGCCAACAGTGTCCAGGAGGCCCCAGTCCTCTTGGACTCCCCCTCTCCCTCCACCTGGTCAAGTGAGGTTGCACAGGCATCCCGTGCAGCAGTCACCTGGCCTCAGACTGACACCTGGGCTAGGTGGGACCTTTCCTCTCCCCACAGGGAAGGCTGGCAGACTCCGGTGTCACCTCCACAGGGAAAACTGCCACGCCTTGGCCAGACAGGGGCTGTGTTACCTCCCGCCGTGCCCACGTGGGGCTGTCTGGAGCGCAGCAGAGCGGGGCGTCAGGTCACACGGAGCAGCCCCCGCAGGAAGGGGAGTGTGTGAGCGAGCGCCCAGTCTCCTGCCGGATGAAGGGCTGCATCTCTGACCCTGCGCTTCTCCACCAGGAAGTGGTCGCTTCTTCACTGGCCGCTCGGGTGGCACCAGACCGCCTGGCCGGACCCGCTCTGCCCGGCCGGCTCAGCCCCAGGGCCCAGATGCTTGGGCACGTGCAGTGGCCCTTCCCGGCTCAGCCCAGGGCCACGACAGGCGCAGCCGCCCAAGACGCGCACACATCCGGAGACACAAGTGGACGCGCACCTGTCCCCACACGTCCACTGCAGACAGCCCTAGCCTGGGAACACCCGCAAACTCAGCCGAAGACATATACAGAGATGCAGTGCTCACACTTGGGCGCCCCCACACACGTCCTAGCACCCCGCAATGCTTATGCTTCCCAGAGACGCCAAAAACACGGGCATTTATCAGAGCACACGGCGCACACCCAGACATCACACACACAGGGGAGCGCTAAGGTCCCCAATCCTGCCCCCACGTGCGTGCGCGTGCACACGCCACGCACGCACGCTCGCACGCGCACGCACACACTGCCGGCCAAGCCCCTGATCGCCCCCGCAGGGCCGGTGCAGCTCTGCGCGTCTGACTGACCCCTGGCCTCGGCGGCCTCCCAAGCACAGCCCAGAGAAGAGGGGTCAGATCACTCAAGAGAGACCTCCGGAGGGGACAGAGCGAGTGACAGTGACGCACGGGAGTGAGTCGCCTTCCTGCTATCTGACACAATCCTCTTCCTCCAGGCGGCCGCCCAGCCAGGGGGAACCCCCACACCTGTCGTCCTCTGCAGAAGGCAGTGGGAGAAACAAGAGATTCTTGCAGCGTCATCGGGAGCGCCTCCAGCCAGGGAAGCCAGCGGCCGTGCACCCAGGGGGGTGGCAGAAGAGACCCAACGCCCCTGCTCTGCTCAGAAAGCGAAACTGGGATGTAGTGCGGCTCTCAGCCGCGGGGGATAGCGCTGCGGCGCCCAGAAGACCGAATTGGATGGAATTTTTACTGTGATGACAACTATGCAGATCAGCAAGGGCTTGGCACGCTATGGAAAACACGCGGGCAAGAACACGCTGGAGGTGAGAGTACAACTGTGAGAAAGTCTCTTTTTTTACATTTCTGTAAAATGAGCAAATAAAAATGAAAGGTTGTGGTGACCCTTTCACAACCACGTCAGTCATATAGTCATGCTCTCTCTTACACTCTACAGTCATGTCTGTCTGCTATTTCGGTATAAAACCGGGGGCAGAGGTTTTATACAAAGGTGTGTTCCCAGGGTACAGTCTGGCCGCAGAGAACAGCCCTCGCGGCAAATGCTTCAGTGCCTGACGCTGCATCTTCGCAGAAGGAGCCGGCAGCTTTGTGGGAACGGTCAGGTCTGTCGCGCTCAGCAGTGACACACATTTGCCAATGTGCCATTTTAGCAAAGTCCAACTCTAAGGGACACGTTTCAGTTTGCTGGTACACACATCTCTTCGGGACCTGACTCCTCCCCCAACCTGGCATCAGGTAGGCTACAGCCAGAAGGCCCGGCGCAGAAGTGACGTCAGGCGCTTATGGGCTGGGCCTGTGTCTGGGGGGGCTCGCCCCCCAGCCCCGGCACTCCACACATCTGCCTGGACTGCCGCCCCGGACCAGCGGCATTGCAGCCATGTCCAGCAGGCCCAGGGCCGCAGTGTCCGCCGGGTTCCAGAAAGCTCCAGTCTTCCCTCCCTGAGCTGGGCAGTGCCCGGGGAGCCCACCATGCCGGGCCTGCGGGATGCACATGAGCTGGAGCCTCCCAGGAGCAGGACCCCGCCCATAGCAGGCGGAGCGGGGAGAAGGGGCTAGTGGCTCAGTAAGTGGTTCCGCCCGCCTCCCCACCCACGCTGGGCATTAGGATTCAGAGCTCAAGGTTGGGGTTTCCTGGCAAGCTGCCCGCAGGTCGCGGTGGTCGTCTGCAAACGTGGGGTCACCAGCAGGACACGTACAGGCTCCCGTGCAAGCACAACTAGTGGCACTTAGGACGCCGCCACTCGAGGGGCTGTCTGGGCGTGGGGCGGGCACAGGGCGCCGGCATGAACCTCAGCCGCAGGAGCAGCCAGCAGGCCCAAGTGCCTATGTCCCCGGAGCAAGTGTGACTCTGGACGCTGGCTGCCCGGGTCTGGGGAGGCAAAACAGCCTAGGGTGTGTCCTGAGGGACTGGCGCCTGTGCACTTGTGTTCTCAGGGGTCACCCCTCCCCGAAATCAGTCAGCCTTCCAGGAGTCCCCTGCCTAAGGGAACATGCTACAGCTCTTGGCTGGCACTGGCGACCGGGAGGCCGCAGGGTGAGAGTAAACGAGGGGGCCCGGTCGCCGTCCAGGCTGTCCTCACTGTCTGAGGTGGGGGTCCCAAGACCCAGAGCTCCACCAGGGTAACCTCGGGCTCCTGTCTCTCTCCCCCCACCCCATCCGGATACCTACGACTGCCCCCCAGGAGCTGCCACCAGCCACCAGCGTTTTCCTTTTCAATCTGAAATGAGTAAAATTGAGGGGATTTTTTAAAGTCCTCCTTCGCTGTCTCCCACTCCCTGCAAAGGCAGCCCCTCCCTCTCCCCTCTCCGTACAGTTTTGGGGAGAGAAGACTCCTGTGTTAACCATGGGGCCCAGAGAGCAGAATTTAGGTTCCCCCCAAAGGAAGAGGCTCCGGTGGGGTCACTGGGTATGAATGGGTCCGCAGGGGCATGGAGACCCCGGGCGGGCAGAAGCTAACTGACCCGTTTGGGTCAGTAACTCCCCACGTTTGGGGGAGACAGTCAGGAAAGTTTCGGGTCCCAGGGGGGAGAGTGTTCCAGTCACCTCGTGGGTGTCCCCAGGGAAAAGTCCGCAGGGGGTGACCGTGACACCCCCTGAGAGCAGCAAGAGGGCCGGTCCCCCCACTGAGAACGAGAATGTGCGGACCCCGCGTGACGCGCCCGTGGCCGGACCCTCGCTCTGCCGGGGTTAAGATGCTCCTTCAGGAGCAGAGAGCACCAGCTGGCGCGCTCTGCCCAGACCAGCTGTGGGGAAGGAGAACGACCGGCTCCCCTACCCTCCCCGCCCCACCCAAGGCACCCACGGTGCCACAGCTTGGCCGCCAGCCTCCCCCCTGCACCCACGGTGGGATGCAGATCTGTGGCGTGATAACAAGCCCCAGTCAGGGCAAGGTGGGGAGAACAGGAAGAAGATGGAGAGGTGGTCGGTACCCAAAGTCACTGGGGGAGAGGGGCTGCAGACCCAATTTGGGGCGCTTGGATGGGATGGCTGTGTCTGTGCAGAGTGGGTGCCCTGGGTGAGGGCTCCACAGGGTTTCGCGTCTGCTGTGCGTTAAGAAGTGCCTCCAGACTAATAAAGTGGGTTTGTTTCTTCTGACAGATCAAAGACCTGAAGGGAAAAAAGGAGAGGGGGCAGACCTCAGAGAGAAGGGAGGGAGGAAGAGGAAGAGGAAGAGGGAGGGAGAGGAGAAGAAGAAATGAAAGGGGAGACTTGCAGAGTGAGTGCCCTCATTTGGGTCCTAATTCAAATAAGCCAGCTGTAAAAAATGCGCTTGAGAGAAGTGCGGAAACCTGGCTCGGGGTGGGGCGTGCGGGGCGCTAAGACGACTTTCCCTGGTCAGCTGTGATGAGGGCCTGGTGCTTGCCTCAAAAAGCCTTTCCAGAGACACGCCCCACCGACACCGCGTGGGTGTGGGGAAGCGGTTCTGAAACAAGGTGGGGGAAGTCGGGGTGGCGGCAGCCGGAGGGAGGTCCCGGTGGGGCAGAATGAGTCCCAAGGCAACCGGCAGCAGGACCAGGCTGCAGCTGGGCTGTGTCTACCGGAAACCTGCAGCCGGATGCAAGCCGCAGGCCCTCCGGACCCCTGGGGCCCCCTGGACCCGAGAGCCCTGGCAGGTGAGCCTGTGTGTGCCTGAGGCCTTTGGAGTCTTTGAGACACTCCCCCAAACCGAAGAGCAGAACATCGCAGTCGCGTGCAACTTGAGCGAAACAGTGAACAGAATCGTCACAGGTTCGTGCAGACGCGCAGCTGACCTGACCGACCGTCAGCTCTCCCGAGTTCCACCTGAGTGCGCTCAGTTCCAGCAGTCCGGTCCCCTTGGCCAAGTACGGACTGACACGCTGCACCCCCTTCCACCCCACACCCAGGGAGCCCCAGTAGCCAGTGGCATTTTCTGGTGGCAGCGGTGCCGCGCCTGCACTCCCCGTCCACTGAGGCGTTGTGACGGGGTTGCACAATGGAAAGATCAAGGTTGCCAAGTGTGGCCAGCACTTTGGTTGTATGTAGAGGAGGGTGTTTTGGGGGCGCAGGCCCCCAGTTCACACTCCTACTCCTCCCACAACGCGGAGTGAGGCTGGGCTTGAGGACTTGGGGGCTGTGGTGTACAGTGGGCAGGTCCCTACAGCCACCTCCTTGTAATGTTGATGAGGGAAAGTTCCCAGTCAGCACTGAACAAAAGGCAGTTACTCGTTTGAAATAGGGTGGTCCCCAGAAAAAGAAAAAAAGTTCCAAAATCCTAGTTCCTCCCTAAATAGATAAAGCTAAGCTTAAATTTAAAAAAACCTAAAAAACAAATAAAAAAGCAAAATAAAAAGCAGCAAAAAGCCGTTAAAAAAAACCACGCAAAGCAAAAAAAAATTGCACTTGCTTTTTAGTCTTAAACTAGTTTAAAAAATGTAAATTAAAAACCCATAAAATAATAACAGCTTTCATCTTAATTTTAATTTTACTCTTTTCCCCCTAGATTTGTCTCACTGTCTAACCCTTTTCTGTAAGTCTCTACTAAAAAGCCCTTTAAACTTGTAGCAGGCTTTTAGGCCTTACTTTAGGCCAATCCTATTTAGCTAAACTTTTACCCTCAAGGAGATGGGTAACTTTAAATGCTTAACTTAATAACTATGTTCTTTGTCCTTTCTGTATTATACCCTAATTATATTAAAGTTTCTTTCCATTATAGGCCTTATATATTTGTCTTAATGCAGCAAATAGCAAAACCCATTCAGAGAGAGCAAGTTTAAAAGTTCTAAGGTGCCCCTCTCCCTGCCCTGTAACAGTTTTTCAATGACCTGCTTGCTGTGTACATCGTTTTATCTAAATCAGTTCCTGAGACCCCGTCAAGACCTTGAACACTTGCTATAGGACTGTGTTCGACTTCAGCCTTCAGCTCGGGCCCCCCAGGTCTCTCTCGGCCTGCACACACCTGGCTCGAGGACTTCCTAAGTACAAACTACCCCCTGGCCCTGTCCAGGCGGAATCTCTGTTGAGCGCTCCAGGCTCAGGCAGACTGGGGGCAGAGAACTCCCCATTTCTCCCTGCACTCCACTGTCTTCCAGCCAAGCTCCACTCAGCTCCCCAACCAGCTCCCTCAATGTGCCCTACTATGGCCCCTGGACCTTGGTTCTTTCCAAGAGGCCTTGGGTTTTCCAGTTGCCCCCCCTCACCCCAGCCTCCCATCCCCTTCCCCTCCACCCTGGGCTCTCTCCTTCCTGCTGCGGAGTCCCAGCACCTGCTCCTGTCATCCCCACGAGCCTATGGTGGCAGCTGCTTGGCCAAAGGTTTCTCTTGTCACCACTGAAAGGGAACCACAGGACGGAGCCGAAGCATGGCGCCCATCCCTATCTGGCTCCCCACCCCAGTCCCTCTTACGTGACTGCTCTCTGCCGGCACCTGACCACACTGACCAGGGAGAACAATACGAAATAGAGAGTGCTGGTTTTTGCTTTTACTTTTTATGCAAAAAAAAAAAAAAAGTAAACATTGAAACATTGATATTGACATGGACCAAAAAGAGAAGAGAGAAAATCCTCCTACAGCTCCAGGCCCCTATGTCAAACAGACGCCCAGTCCTGGCTGCCTTCTAGGCCCTGTCCGGCAGCACCCAGAGTCTTTGGAGAGCAGTGGGCATAGAGGGGGCTCCGGGGACAGCCTGCTGCAGACACTAAGCATTCGGTGGTCTCGCTAGTGCATGTGGCCGTAATGGTGATAACCAGAGATTGTGGACCGGCATTTCTGGAACCGCTCCAAGCCCCAGGTCGCTTAGGCAGCTGTCCCCTCTTGGGGGGATTTATGGCTTTGAAATATATCCTCTTAAGGGGAGGAGCTGTTTCACGGCCTGGCCTGCTGTTCTCACAGCCCTTCATACATGCTGTCAGACAGCCCTTCCTGGGGAGGGAGGGGGGTGGGGCAATTCCTCTGCAGCCGGTGTTCTCCGAGGGCAGGGCAGGCAGCTCTGGGTGGTCCCAGGACGATGTTTGGAAATCCACCAGTTCAAGACTTTTTCAGTAGTACTAAGGCTTGTTTACTGTCTCCACGGCCTGCCCTTCATGAGCGTGCCACGGGGCTTGCCAAGTGGCCTGTGGTATCACGGCAGGGAGGCAGGAGAGGGAAGCGAGCCCCTTTATGACGCCAGGTTGTGAGAGTGTAAAAGTAATGCTTCTCTACGCCCTGCTTTATTTTTCATTTTGGTTGGGAAGTAGAGTTGTTTTTGTAAAACGTTATTTACATTAATATTTTAAGGTTTTCTGTTTTAATTTCTAATATGGTAATTAGATAGGTGTACTCTACATAAATTGAAGCTTTGGGGTCCTCATATTTTTTAGACTGGAAAGGGGTTTTTGGTCACACAGTTTGAGAACACGGGCATGGCTAGAATGTGGCAGATACAGGGTCAGCTAGTGGGCCGTGGTGACCATGACCTAGAAGCTTGCCCGGGCACTGGGGACAAGATACAATGCAATTCTTCATCTTGTCCCTTTTATCTATGCATTCACGCTTCTGTTTCTTCTGTTCTCTCCTTTCTTCTTTCTAGCTTTTCTCCTTCCCCTCCTCCAGTCTTAGCTTCCCTTCATAGCTTCCCTTCATGGGAACTGAAAAGTTTTTCTCAAATCTAGAGACTTAATGACGTTTAAATAGGCTTTTCATTATTACTCATCGGATTCGAAAGAGGTAATACTTATATTTTAAAAGCATCTTTTCAGATAATCAAAGAAAAGTGAAAATGAAAATGAGACTTTTTTCGCATCAAGTAGGCAGAGATTTATTAAAATGCAATTCTGGGTGCTGGCAGACACCCCAGGGAGAGGACAGCCTGGGCTTTTCAGAGGGACATCTGGCAACACTTATCAACAGTCTTCAGAATAGCCTGCCCTGAGCCCCGAGGGCTGTCAGGGAAGGAGGAAGTGGCTGGATGACATGCCAAATGCCCACAGATACCCTCCGGCGGGGAGTAGCTGGGGCCTACTCAGGGGTCTCTGGGGGAGGTACAGATTGGTCACGCAGACCCTGCAAACCTGAGGCCCCCTTTCTGTGTTCGCCATGTTGGTGTGTTCCCCTACTACACCCCAGATTCTGGTGACATCCGATCAAAAGGTTGGGGCAGGTCTTGGTTATGAGATCCCGAAGTCATCCGTGGAAGCCCCAGAACCTCATTCCCTCAACCTCATTCCGAAGTTGTAACTACTTTGTCAATTTGGAAACCTCTTTGGATTGAAAGCCAAATCCTCCTTTTCCATTGCTCTCAAAATCTATAAACCCGAGATATTCTGTAGCTTCTGGGCTCTTTGTCATCCTTTGCAGCTTCCCAACAGAAAGACAACCATGTGGTTCTCCCTGCCCCTGACCTGTCTGCACTAGGATCCTGGTGACCTTTGGTAAGGTAGTTAACTCCTCCAAGTCTCTTTCTTTCATTCCGCAAGTATTTCTTCAACACCAATTAAGTGCCGTGCAATGTCTTAGGAAAGCAGCCAGAGAGAGAGAGAGAGAGAGAGAGAAAGAGCAGTATACAAAATGAACAGTCAAATAAATAAAACAAAAGCTGCCCTTCAGGGCTTGTATTCTAATGGGAGGACACAGACAGTAAGTGGGTAACATATTGAAGGCCAGGTGGTAACAGGCACCAAGGAGAAAACTAAAGCAGGAAGAGGAACTGGGAGTGATAGCAACAAGGCTGAAATTTGAAATGTCATTACAGAAAAAAAAAAAGTCATGCTGAGAAGGTGAGCAAAGATATGAAGAAGAGGGCTTCATCCCTGTTGGTAACATGGATATGACCATGATAGATTTTACTGTATCAAATTGTTGTGAGGATTAAATGAATTAATATGTACAAAGCACATAGATTATTGTCTCACCCACTGTAAGTGCTCAACAAAAATTAGCTATTTCTGTAATCACTACCTTAACAAATTTTTGGAAGTTTTAGTGTTTTTCAAGCATCCAATTAAATTTGTGTTATGAATTTAAAGATAGCAAACATGGTCACCGTGTCATTACACTCTTCAAAAAAATCATAACAGACATCACAAACACTTACGACACTCTTTCTCCCTGATCCCAGAATCCTTCTTAATATAGTCCTGTAGGTGGTCAAATCCGACAGCTGGAATTGTATACAAAGAAACTCATAACCTTGATGCAATTACAATTGGGCATAGATTCCTCTTTCCAATTTTCTCCACTGTTCCTACCCATTACTGTGTGACAATCATTTCCTCCACTAGCAAGAACTGGATCCCACCTCATTCATCCTTTCTATGAAATGATCATCTCCATTTACTCTGAGAAGCAAAGAAAAGAACAATTTGCAGTCCACTGCTGAGACTAGGTAAAACAATACAAACCGCTCCACGCTATTAACTGTCTAATGATTGTATGTTATTTATTAGGGCTCACCCAGGGGTCTTTGCTTCCTAATTCTTATGTTTACTTTTTGTGAGAACAGGTCTGAGTCCTTGTTTTCAGCCTGTGTGACACTGGATCAGATGTTCTTAAGAAAGAAAGCGGCTCTTAGACTCTGTTCTCCTAATGTAATTGTGAGATTCCCACAAGATGGATCTGGGCACATTCTCTTGAGCTTCTTCAATACAGTCCCAGTAGTTAAATTTGATGGCAAATTGTAGTATCACTATTCAGGGGTCTCATAAATATCAGTTCAATGGAAATTTTCTTAGAACTGTAAAGCAAAACCAAAAACAATTCAAGTATAGAGAATGAGTCTACTTCCCTTGGTAGACCAGATGTTCATAAAGAAGACTCAGTAAAATGCAGCCAGAAAATTATGTCTTCAAGACAGAGTCTCTTAATTCTTCTTAGAAGTTCAGTGCCTATGTCAGTAAGAGGTCTTGTTCTAGCATTCATCTGAAAACTGGGTTTTATTCCATTTCATTTTTTAAAGTATCAAACATAGAAAAAAGAAAATTTAACACTCACCCTTTACCAATGTTTTACATTATATATGAAATATATATTATATATAGTTATGTGTGATATAATGTTTTCTAGGCTATTGGAAAGTAAGTTGTAGACATCATATCACTCACCCCTAAATACCTCACCTGTATCTGCTAAAAGTAGGATACTCTCTTACATAACCACAATGCTATCATCAAACCCAAGAAATTGAACCTGAATTCAATCTTATCAAATAGTCTTTACTAAGTTCTCCCAATTAGCTCCAAAATGCCCTTCCTATCCTTTTAAAGACACAGAGTTCTGTACCTAGCCAAGGTTCACGCTTGTATTGGACTGTTTAATGTAGCTAGAGTTGTACCCCCCACCCCCACCTTTCCCCTGACCTTCCCAACACTGATATTTTTGAAGAGTCTTATGGACGATTCCCTAGTCTGTTCTGTTTGCCTAACTGCTTCTTCATGATGTCACTCAGAGTAACTATTTTTCACAGTCCTACCTAGGTGATGTGTTGTCCTTCCTACTATATCACATCTGGAGCCCAAAGAGGGTTGGCTTGTCTTTATTAATCTAATTTTGATTATTTAGGTAAACAAATGCCTGACAGAGCTCTCAACTATAAGTAATACATAATCTGCAAAGTGAGACTTTGAGACTGTATGAACACGCTATACCCCAAAACATCTCACCCAATGACTTCAGAACCCTGATGGAATCAGTTGGTGCAGGGGTCTTGCATAATGGTTATAATCTTATCATTATTTATTTATTGGTTGTCATTCTTCTGTAAAGACGATCTGAAATCTGGGTGTTTAACACGCTTGAAAGTCACTTTTTAAATCATATTTAAAAGAGCAGATCCTCCACTGGAAATCCAGTGGTGAGCACAGCACACTATGTGGTCTCTACTTCTCACCCCTCTTTCACTTTGAGGGTTGCACTTACTGAGCACTTTGTTCTCAGCTCTGGGCTAAGCGCTTTATGTGTCAGATCGTTAACTACTGCCAACTGCCCTAAAACTCAGTGGTAACAGTTTCATTTTGCAGATGCGGAAAAGGAAAGACAGAGAAGCAGCTTGCCCAGGTCTTCCATGAGAGCCAGACACCTTCCACTGCCTACCTTGTGCCACCCCTGTCTGTAAACACGCAGAATAATCACAGCACTAGCAACCCTTGGTTCCTGCTGACTCCTGGAGAACATTCGCCCGCTCTGAGCATTAGAGTGCATAGGAAAAAGGTCAAAGGAGTTGCACCAGGAGTGACTACGGGATTATGGATCATTTTTATTTTCCTCTTTATGCTTATCTGCATTCCCCAAGAAAACATTGCAGGTTTCTGTAGGGAACATACATTGATGGTTTGGGCAATTTCTAGTTGTCAGATTCCGAAGACTTTTTAAAAAAAATTTGTTTATTTATGCATACAAGAGCTGGAGTACAGGCCAGAGTCATGGGAGGTGAGAGGCTTCACCAGAGACAGAGTGGGGAGCAGAACAGGCAGAACCACTGAAATCCACTGCTGAGGGGAGCTGAAGGTGAGGCAGGAGAGGTCTGCTGTGCCATGTGGGTCCCCTCCCTGACTGGGGATCGAACTCTTGCTGCTGTGCAGCAGATATTTCACAGTGTGACGCTCCACCTGCTGTGCCACCAGGGAGGCCCAGACTCACAAGACTCTTCTTAGGGAATGTTTCTCCTACTAGAGCCAGGAGCACAGGCTAGATACTTGGGCACACTTCTGGGCTAATGCGCTGGTAAGTGGCGACAGAGCACCATGTAAGATTCAACTCTACACCAAGCCAGCTGTGGAGAACAATTCAATTC
The DNA here is from genome assembly GCA_019455555.1 of Galemys pyrenaicus. Classification (NCBI taxonomy): domain Eukaryota; kingdom Metazoa; phylum Chordata; class Mammalia; order Eulipotyphla; family Talpidae; genus Galemys; species Galemys pyrenaicus. The sequence continues at coordinate 23,749,571 of JAGFMF010011501.1, forward strand.
AACTGGTGATCCGTTTTCCCAGAGTCCTAATCACAGACTGGCTTTGTGTAGGCCTGCAGGCAGCTATCAAGCACTGAGAAGACCCCAAATTGTCTTGGACCCCAACTGATTACAAAGGACCAGTAGGACAAATAAACACCCTAAAAGTGGTTCTTGCTAAGGACAAGATAGAAATGCTTGGCAAGAGAATAAGGAGCAGGTACCATCCTTGAAGGTTAGCTACAGAAGAGGTTCCTGGGGCAGCAAGACACTTCTAAAAGTGTCCTACAAACCAGAAAAATCGTACTCTGAGAATGTTTATAATCTTCTGGGTCTTTGTAACTTTCCCGTGTGTGTTATTTTTGTTACTCTATGCCTATTTCCCTAGAGTTGTCATCAGAGAGGGAAATACCTTTAAAAATGAATAAGGGAGAATTAGTAGAGAGAGTGGATGGCAATACCTAACCATGTACAAAGCTGAATAGCAAAAAGTCACCGTAAGACAGCCCCTCCCAGCAGAGAGCTCAAAAGTCATTCCTTAAAAAGTTGGTACTTCCAGCCTCACAAGAAAAAAGCTGAACCAAGGAATCCCAGCTTTTCGTAGAAGCACTGGAGAATGGCAGGCAGAGGAGAGGCCAGACAGGAATAAGGAGAATCACCACTCACCCCGAGCTGCCCTTGGAGCCACCAACTGGTAGGAACTTGCGTTTGGTTTGATGACTTGCTGGGGCTTGAATGTGGGCTTGCTTGAGAATTCAGACTGCTGGGGTTCCCGACTCAGGCAAGCCCACTCTTTCCTGGGGTTTAGCTCCAACAGTCACCCTGTTGTCCCTGGGAAGATGGGGCCAAAAGTCTCCATGCTTCAGCCTGGGGAGAGGAAAAGTAACCACTTTCAAACAGCCTCAGGAGGATTGTAACCATTCTGGAAGGCCAGAGCACTCTGTTCTGGGTAACAAGGCCTGCCAGGAAGGGAAACTGCTTTGCAGAAGCCTTATCTGCCCCCAGCAAGAGCAACTAGACAACTCTAGCCTCTTCCAGCCTTGGGCCTCACAGAGGGGAAACAAAGAACTAGAAATACATCTGAAGGCCAGGCCCAGGGTCTCAAGTGCACAGAGATTCAGTGGTAAGATTACAGACTAGTCCCCTCCCTAGCACTTTCTGTATCAGTTTCTTGGGCTGCCTGTTTCCTGGGGCACACAGGACAGCAGACAGGTGTCATACATAACAGAAGCTATTCCCTTGCGGTTCTGGAGGCTGGAAGTCCTGAGGCACGGTCTGGGCAGGGCCATGGCCTCCAGGAAGGTGTCAAGGAAGAATTCCCCATTGCCTCTGGCGGTTGCTGGCAACCCATGGCTTCCTTGGGTGGAGGCTGTATCTCTCCAGTCGCTGCCTCTGTCAGCAGTGACCTTATTTCCGTGTGTCTATGTGTAATCCTGTGTGTCTTTTTTTTTTAAGATTTATTTATGCATACAAGAACTGGGTTATAGGCCAGAGATGGGTGGGGGGGGTGAGAGGATCAACCAGAGACAGGGGGGAGCAGAACAGGCAGATCTACTGAAACTCACTGCTGAGGGGAGAAGCAGGGAGACAGGAGAGGTCTGCTGTGCCATGTGGGTCCTCTCCCTGGCCGGGATCCAACTTGTGCTGCAGTGGCTGCAGATAGCTTCATAGTGCTGAGACTTAACGCCTTATACCACCAGGGAGGCCCCTCTTTTCTCCTTCTAAGGACAGTCATTGGATTTAGGGCCCGCTTTAATCTAGGGTGACCTCATGTTTAAAGAACTAATTCTGTGTGCAAAAATTTTAAATAAGGCCATCTTCTAAGGTCCCAGATGAACATGAATTTGGGGGGACATTAGTCAGCTTACCACTTACCAACCGATTCCAATGTAATAAAAGTAGATTACAACTGAAAGAGCCACAAGCCCTTTCAGGATTTAAACCCAAACGACAGAGAAGAAAAAATAAAACCTGGAATAGAGAGGAAACTAAAGTCTCTGGCACCCACAACCATTAAACAGGTCTAATTCCTAGCCACCGGGGGACAGAAAAGCCCACCCTCGACCCTGATCATGGCCAGTGTCTCATCTGCCAGTGGATACATGGGTTACTTCCACATCTCAGATGTTGTAAATAGTGCTGTACTGGCCATTATAGTGTAAGTCAACTCCATCTAATACTGGATTTATCCTCATTCCAGGCGAAACGTTGGGCCCAAGGGCCCCAAACTGTTGAGGGTAGAAACCATGTTGCCAGTCAGAGGTGCATGCCACCCAAGTTCGGAAAAGCAAACGAGTCAAACTCTCGTGGTCCCAAAGAGTTTCAGTCGTGAGACGTTCAAAGGGAACAAAGGAAGAAGAGGAGGAGAGGAGAGAAGGATTTCAAGATAAGACTCTCGATCAAACTCTGAAATCAACCACCCTCTCTCCGGCGACTGTTCAGCCAAACAGGCAGAGCCCAAGAACAGAAGACCAGGAGAATGGCCCCACCGCGCCTCTGGGCGGAAGATGCAGACAAGAGGCTGTGCAGGGCCACGGGGCTGGAGGAGAAAGAGGAAACCCCACATCAGAAAGTCCCGCCGATCTGAGTCCACCACAAGGTCAAGATGGCAGCTGCCAGAGTCTCTGAAGGGAGCAGGATCCCGCTGTCTGTCAAAGCACCGAAACTGGAGCAGACAAACCAGAGCTTCTGTCACGTGGCTTCTGTCCTTTACGGGTTCAGCATGGCCACCAGCTCCTGCCTCCCTCCCTCAGCTCCCTGCTCAGGAAGCAGGGTTCAAGAGGCCAGCTCTGAGGTGGGGGTGGGGTAGGATGGGGGGTGGGGGGCAGTCAGCGCTCATTCCTGCACCAGCCGGCCCTGTGTACGTCCTCTAATGGCCCACATTGGATTTAGTCCAGTAATGCAATTCCTATTCAATACTTGAAAATCAATTCATACACTCCGCTACATCAGCAAGCTAAAAAGAAGTATTACAAGATTACATCAGGAGGTGCAGACAAATCATTTCATGAAATCCGACACCCATTCGTGATAAAAACAAATATAAAATCTCAGCAAACTAGGGATGGAAGGACATTTCTCACCTTGCTGAAGAATAGCTACACACACAAAGAAGCTACAGTTACTATTATATGCAGTGGTGGAAGCCAGATCAAAACCAGCAAGCACATCCTCTCGCCACTTCTACTCAGTGTCATGCTGGAAATCCTTGTTAACGCAGTAAGAGGAGACGGGGGAAGGGCCTGCAGACTGCGAAGGAAGAAATAAAATCATCTCTGCTTGCAGGTGACATGCAGAAAATCTCAGAGAATCAACCCAGATACTTCTAGAACTAACAAGTGTCTATAAAACAGCTACGAGCTACAAGATTCGTTAATATACAAAAGTTAATGGTTCTTCTTCTCCAGCAGTGAGTAATTAAAATTTGAAATTTGAAATACAGTGCCATTTACTTTAGTACTGAAAGAATGAACTGTTTAGGCAGACACTAACAGGGTACAGGATGTGCTCATGAGTAACTGCAAGCCCTCAATGAAAGAAACCAAAAGTCTAAACAAGGAGATGGTCCGTGTTTATGGACAGGAAAGCTCCATTCTGTTAATATGTCAGTTCTTCTCAACTTGATCTAGAGACAATGAAAATCCAGCAAGGTATTGGGTGTAAATGGAAAACTGATTCTAAAACTGTGTGCAAAGGTGAGAGACTCAGAACAGGCAAACAGTACTAAGAAAAAGTCTTTGGGTTGACATTTCCCAACCGAGACTTACCCTAAAGTCATAGTCATCAAGACAGTGTGTCGGTGAAATAACGGACAGACATATGGACGTACCCCAGTCTGGCTGACCGATCACTGACAGACAAAGGGAATTCAGTGGAGAACGGGGTCCTGGAAGAAATGACGCCGGGGCCCGGGGACATCGGTCGGCCAGGAAATGGAACTAGACACAGGCCTTGAACCTCCCACAGAAATTAGCTCAAAGGAGCCACAGGCCATAATGTAAGACACAAAAGTGTAAAGCCTCTGAAAAATAATAAGGGAGAAAACATAATTGGCCGTGGGTTTGGCAAGGAGTTTTTAGATAACAAAGGCATGATCCACGAAAGAAAAAAAAAAAGACAAAGTAGACATTTTTTAAAATTTTCTGTGAAAGATACAGTTGAGAATGAAAAGACAGCCACAGACGAGTGGAAATATTTATAAGACACATCTGCTAAAGACATCGTATCCAAAACATACCAAAGCTCACAAAACTCAAGAAAAAGAAAACAAATCACCCAATTTAAAAAACAGCCAAAAGCTCTCACCGAAGATGAACTACAGATGGCAGATGGCCACGTTGTCTATTACAGCAAAAGAACAGAAACTACTCAGATGCACGTAATTAAGGGACTGGCTAAAAAAGAAAAAAAAATCTGAGGTATTGGTCTACTAAGCAAGAAAGAAGAAGCACTTTATAAATTAATATGGGACAGCCTCCAAAAAGCATATATATACTTTGTTTTTTTGATTTTTTTGTAGCTGACTCTGATTCTTTTCTGTTCTTTTCCTTTTTTAAATTATACATATTACATTATTTTTCATTTTTGTACAGTGTGTATTTCTCGCTCCAGTGTGTATTTCTTCTGTGAAGAAAAGCACAAGCAAGTGTGTAAAGAACACCACTGTTCATGTGAAATTAAAAAAGTAGAGACCAAAGATCATTTGTCCTCATCTGCGTAGACCCCTACGGATGCACAGACCATCTCCAGGAGGGCTCGCTGCAAAGATGTCTAAGCAGCTGGAAATACCTTTGCCTGCAGGGCAGGGACCAAGAACCAAGACACAGGTGGAAGGGATCACCACCTCTTTGTGCCTTGTGTACTTTGCATGAGGAGGGTCTCCACCAGCCCCTTTCATTCACATCTAGGGACAGAGGCTACAGCAGCAGCAACTGGCAGGGCTGGGAAACACCGGTGGACACAGCTGTGATGGGGTCTGCGGGCACCTGTGGGCACTGAGGTGCTTTCCATAAATACCTACTCATCTCCCCTGGCCTGTGAGACGGAGAAGAAGGTGACTCCGTGGTCGGGAAGGGAGGGGCTCAGTCAACCGTTGAGACCAACCAAGCCCACCACAACCTGCTGGGGCCCTCCATGACACAAGCTCCACCACCCACGTGGTAAAACCCAACGCTGTGGTCTGGCATTCCCAGCTCTAGCTCAGGACACCACCCTGTGCTCCCTTCCTCTCTCTGGACATGCTGTTCTCTGAGCGTGCACTGAACTTCTAAGTCTCAGATTCAGGAAAATTTGCTTTTCAGCTCAACCTTCAGTCTGGAAGACCAGGCAGCTGAATGGTGGCTTCACCTTATTTCTGGCCTCCCTGAAGTGTGTAACATCAGCGACCTTGAAATTGAGCCTGAATGCCACGCTGAGTCAGCACCGAGGCTCACCAAGCTGAGTCAGCAGGAATAGCCCAACCATCATTTTCGCAGAGTCAAACCTGCTAGGGAAGAATACAACGAAGTCTTATGTGCCTTCGCTTTTGAAGTTCCATCAGCCAATTGCAGTATAAATTAGAGGTGTGGGTGGGTGAAAGGATTCACCAGAGACAGAGTGGGGAGCAAAACAGGCAGACTAAAATACATACACTGCTGAGGGGAGCAGCGGGGGAGACAGGAGAGGTCTGCTGCTCCATGTGGGTCAGCTCCCTGGCCAGGGATTGAACTCATGTTGCAGTGACGAGTGATAGCTTCATAGTGCTGAGACTTAACCTCATGCACCACCAGGGAGGCCCACTTTCTGATTAATTTTTGCTTCCCATCGTCCTCTTGAGATCCTTCCATTTTGCTGCAAATGAATGACAAGATTTCTTCCTTCCTGATAGCTAGAGAGTACTCCATCATGTGGCCATTCCGCAGTCATCCGGAATGAAGTCTTAGTGTAAATAATGTCTTAGTGTAAATAATGCTGCACTGAGCACTGAGTTGATGATTTCATATTCTTTGGCTAGATCCCAGAAGCAGGATTACTGCATCATAGGGTACTTCTATTTTTAGGGTTTTTGTTGTTGTTTTTTGAGGATGGCCCATACCACTTTTCAAAACAGCTGTATCAATTTCCACTCCCACCAATAGCGCATAAGGACTCCTCTTTCTTCACATCCTTGCCAATATTTGTTGTTAACAAGCTTAAATCAGAAGATCTTTAAGCAGAATAGTAGAAATTAGATTTTATCACAATCCTGATCTTTGTAAACAGTTTTGGCGCTACACAGTTAGACAATGAGTCATTAAGGAAAGCCCAGTATGGTGACTCTTACATATCTCAAAATTTTGCAAGGAAGAAGAGTTCCAAAATCACATAAAACAAAATCCATGTCATATTTGATAAAAGCTTAGTAGTCAGAATATGTAAAGAACTCCTAAAACTCAAAAGTTTGAAGTTCTATCAGCCAATTGAAGTATGAATATATAATTATTATTGCCAGAATAAAATACAATAAAAAACAACAACAAGCAAACAAAAACACCAGCCTGATTAAAAATGAGCAAAGAAGTTGAACAGATGTTTCTCCAAAGAAGATACATGGAGAAACAATAAACACATGAAAAGATGCTCAACATAACTAATAGGGAAAGAGCATCAAAAACACAGGGAGTGGGCCTCCCTGGTGGCGCAGTGGGTTAAGC
>JAGFMF010011501.1:23756693-23818104 GCA_019455555.1 Galemys pyrenaicus
TCTGCCTGTTCTGCTCCCCACTCTCTGTGGTGAATCCTCTCACCCCCCACACCTCTGGCCTGTACCCCAGTGCTTGTATGCATAAATAAATAAATCTTATTAAAAAAAAACACAGGGAGATACCACCTTGTGCCCACTGAAATGGGTGTGCGTTGCATATCCATCATAAAACAGGTGTAACTAGGGTGGCTGAGGATGCGTAAAAACTGGAGTCCATGGCTGGTGGGGATGTGATGGTACAGCAGTTCCTCCTAAGAAGTGGCACGAGGGGTTAAGTCGCTACACTGTGAAGCTATCTGCAGCCACTGCAACACGAGTTCAATCCCTGGCCAGGGAGCTGACCCACAGGGCGCAGCAGATCTCTTCTGCCTCTCCCGCTGCTCCCCTCAGCAGTGGATTTCAGCGGATCCACCTGTTCTGCTCCCCGCTCTGTCTCTGGTGAGTCCTCTCATCTCCCTTCCCGCCTCCCCACACCTCTGGCCTGTACCCCAGTTCTTGTATGCGTAAATAAAAAATAAATCTCAAAAAAAAAATCACAACAAGTGGGATATGCCTTATCATCCAACAAATGCATTTCTGAAAACGAATAGAATTGAAAACAGACACAACAGAAGTTCGCACACCCCTGCCCGCAGCAGTAGCGTTCACTAGGGCCCAGAGGTAGGAGAACTGGCTGTCCATCCTCAGATGACTGGATCAGCAAAGCGAAATCTTCACAGCAATGAAGCATTATTCAGCCTTCAAAAGGAAAGAAACTGACACCTGCTTCAACATAGGTGAATCTTGAATGCTTAGTGCTTAGTAAAATAAGCAAGTCACAAAAAGACCAGTTCTTTATGATTCCAGATAATGTACCTAGAGCAGTCAAATTCACAGAAACAGAGAGGAGAGTGGTAGCTGTGTGGGGGTGGGAGAGGTGGGGATTTAATTGTCCAAAAGTGTCAAGTTTCGGTTTTATAAGATGAAAGAGTTCTGGAGGTAGGTGGCAGTGCTGGTTGTATAGTGAGAATATGTTTTATGCCTTTGAACAATACTCTCAAAAATAGTTGAAACAGTAAGTTTTAGGTTATGTATATTTAAAACACATTTTAAAAAAATATTTATTTTATTTTATTTATGCATAGAAGGACTGGGGTGCAAGCCAGAGGTGCGGGGTTCAGGGGAGAGGATTCACCAGAGACAGAGTGGGGAGCAGAACAGGCAGATCTACTGAAACACACTGCTGAGGGGAGCAGCGGGGAGACAGGTGAGGTCTGCCGCGCCCTGTGGGTCTCCTCCTTGGCCAGGGATCGAACTTGTGCTGCAGTGGCTGCTGATAGCTTCATAGTGCTGAGACTTAACCCCTTGCACCACCAGGCAGGCCCCTAAAATACAATTTTTATAAAATAACATAATAATAACCCATGATAGAATGACTATAATTTATCGTCCAAACTGGGACACTTTGGGGAGTAAAGTGGGTGCTTTAATAACCACACCTAGGATGCATGTGCCCTCCCTGGGTAACGAAGATGTCCCCACAATCCCCTGCTCCTCCACCCACCTCAGTGTCTGGGAAAATCTGGCAGGTGTTCAGTAGAGTGAGCAGGGGAGAAATCCCCAAACTAACAAGGTGAAGAGATAATCCCTCCTCTCCTGCTACAGCATGTCAAACGTCACAAATTTGACCATTAAAGTTTTTTAAACAAAATGACCATGATCAACGGGAGGCAACATTCAGCCTTGCAGTTTTGTTCCAGAAGTCCGTTCGATAAGGGTCACTCACCTTTGGCTTCTGAGTATCCCTGTTAGTGCATGTCCATGGGACCTCCTTTATCTCCCTGTCTCTGTCCCCGTCCTTCCCTCTCATCATCCCCCATCCACTCACCTCCATCTCAATCTCATCCATCCTCTAAGGCTCCTCCATCAACACCCCTCACCTGTGCAGGCTTCCCTGATCCACCAGGTAGAACTTCTCCACTTCCAAACGTCCGTGGTACTTGACTAGCACGGCTGCACACAAGACGAGCCCTGGCTATTGGAGGAATGTTACGGCCTCTGCATGCGTGTGTATCCTGAAAAACAGCCTTGATTCAAATCATGAACATGAGGAAAACCACCTGGGTTTCTCCATATAAAATCCACCCTGGGTTTTTCAGGCGTTTGGGGGTTCCGCCTGAGGCACGGAGAGAGAATCTGATTTGATTCTTGGAAACTGACATTCCCGTGAGTCTTTCATATACAGGAAGTGGTAATTCTCACCCTCGCTGGTGTCGGTCTCTGGCTGTGACTCACTTACCACCCCCAAGGTCTGGTCTCTAAGGGTTGAGCAGCACAGTGAGGGGCTCGGCTGAAAAATCCCCCTCGGGGTGCTGGCCGTGAGAAAGCGATGCTCCTCAATTGTATGATATTTTCGGGATGCTTGAGTGTGGCGGACGGCTTATCTCGACCGCACACCTCATTGTAGATTCAATGAACGCCCGTGTCTTGTAGGGCGTTTCGCACCCCTCCCCCGAGTTAATAATGTCACTTCTGTTTTTTTGGACTCCACAGTACTATGGGTGAGTGTGGTTACATGCCGTAAAGGGTTTGTGTTACTGAGGTTTTTGCAAATATTCAGCTAAAAGTAGGCTTCGTGTATTCCCTCCTAATCGTGAAACCCTGGGATCACGAATTTCATGTCAAGATACCGAAGACTAATCTCAGTGACGGGACATGGAAGTTTTAAGATGCCTCATGAAGCCACAGGGCAACCTAGGTGTGCTGCATTTCAAGCTGGATCAAAAAACGTGAACCATCCACACCCACTGGCTTGGCTGTTATCAAAAGCTCAGAATATCACAAGCGTTGGTGAGGATGTAGAGAAAAGGGGGCACTCAGTCACTGCTGGAGGCGGCAGAAGAGGAAACAACTGACATAGAGTGTGGCCCGGTGGCTCCTTAAATAGTTGAACACGGGGGAGGGAGGGCTCCCTGGTCGTGCAAGGGGTTGAGCACCACACTATGAAGCATCTGCAGCTACTGCAGCACGAGTTCGACCCGCGGCCAGGGAGGGACCCACATGGCGCAGCAGACCTCTCCTGCCTCCCCGCTGCTCCCGCAGCAGTGTGTTTCAGTAGATCTGCCTGTTCTGCTCCCCACTCTGTCTCTGGTAATCCTCTCACCCACCACGCCTCTGGCCTGTACCCCAAACCTTGACTGCATAAATAAATAAATCTTTAAAGAAAAGAACAAATTAAACACAAAGTTCACATATGACCAGCCACTGCACTCCTGGGGTAGGCTCCAAAGACTGGAAAGGGGTGTTTGAACAAAGACTTGTGTAAGAAGGATGGTGAGCAAGAGGGAAGCCATCTGGCTGTCCGTCAGCTGGAAAGTGGACAAGCCATCTGTGGTGAGTGTGTGCGCTGGAGCACGCAGTCACAGAAAGCCATGGGATTCGAAGACACCTGCACCACGGGCGGACCCTGGAAGCTGGTGCGCAGTGAAAGAAGCCAGATGAGCTCGATGACATGTCTTTTTTTTAAAGATGTATTTATTCATGCACACAAGAACCGGGCACAGGCCAGAGCTGCAGGAGGTGAGAGGAGTCACCAGAGACAGAGTGGGGAGCAGAGCCACTAAAACACACTGCTGAGGGCAGCAGCGGATGAGGCAGGAGCGGTCTGCTGCACCATGTGGGTCCCCTTCCTGGCCGGGGATTGAACTCGTGCTGCTGTGGCTGCGGATGCTTCACAGTGCGGTGCTTAACCCCTGAGCCACCAAGAAGGCCTCTAGATGACGTTTCTATGAAATGTCAAAAACAGGTAAATCCAGAGACAAAAAGTAGGTTAGCGGTTGCCAGGCCTGGAAGAAGGGGAAATGCAAATTGACTGCTTCATGGGTTTGAGGTTTCCTTTAGTAAGGTAATGAGAATGTGAGAGTTACACAACATTGAAAGCGCACTAAAAGCCACCAATTATACACTCTAAAATGGTTAAAGTGTTGAAATTTATGTTATATGATTTTTACCTCAGTTTTTGTAGAGTGTTCCGAGAGGTGAGTAACTATTGCTGGAAAAGCTTCTCTCCTTGCAGCATTTCATAACCCTCCAGTGGGAGCCCCTTCTCCAAAGCCCACCCCAAGTCCACCAGCACCCCAAGGGGCGCCAGAGGACTGGAGGCCAGCAGGCGAGGTCAGCCTGAGCAGAGCCTTCACCCTCATCTGGCCTCCGTCCTCCTGACTTCTCCTTACTCTCAGAACCTCGAGGTCACCCCAGAAGGACCCAGCTATTCCCAAGAGCCTGGCACGCAGGAATCACAGTCTACCAAACACCCTCCCGAATTTCCATAGACGACCCAAAGCCAACACCGAGTGATTCATGCAAAAGCAGAACATTCCCAGACAGGAAGACATGAAAGTGAGCCCAGAAGCCTGTCGAGATGGGTGATAAAGTGCAGCAATCTCTGTAAAAGAGGATATACATTGTGCCGTGATCTGTATTGAAAGAACAGAAAATGCGAATATGTGTGGGTGCTAGTCTCATGAAAAAGTACAGAAGGCACAGCAGAAACTAATAAGTATAAACAGAAACTAATAAGGGTTGACCACGGAAGAAGGGTGTGGGAGAAGAGATGACGCTGAGACTTCCCTCGCGTGTCTTTTTACGTTGTCTTTAGCCTTGAACTCTGCCGACGTTTTATATATTCAAAAGGTGAAATGGCAAGAGGCTGTGATAAAGGCAGTCCTGCACTGGGGTGCAGGCAGGAATGAGACAGACTAATGAGATAGCCAACTGGTCACCGCACGGAGCTCACTCAGGCGTTGTGGGTGCACGTCACGTCCCTGGCGGGATCCGTTCTGAGAAGGAGACAAGTGGAAACCTACCATGTTTTACCTGGTAGGTCTCACGCTTGTTACGAAGTAAGGCTGGTCTTGTAATGCTGAAACTCCTTTGTTCACAGTATATGTCACTGCGAGAGAAAAAATATATGTCACTGCGAGAGGGAAAAAAGATACCAGTAGTAAGTTTGGGGAGTTAAAGAAAACCCCTCTGCATGTTAAGATTAGGTGGAAATAGCCATTCCAGCCATGATTTTTTTTAAGGATTTATTTATTTATGCATACAAGCACTGGGGTACAGGCCAGAGGCGTGGGGGGTGTGTGTGAGAGGATTCACCACAGAGAGCACAGAGCAGAACAGGCAGATCAATGGAAGTACACTGCTGAGGGGAGCAGCGGGCGAGGCAGAAGAGTCTGCTGCGCCATGTGGGTCCCCTCCCTGGCCGGCAGCAGGAATCGAACTCGTGCTGCAGTGGCTGAGGTTTGCTTCATAGTGCGTTGCTTAATCCACTGCGCCACCAGGGAGGCCCTCAGCCATGATTTTTTAAAGAATGAGTTTTCTGGTTCTCTTGACTGAAGGACGTAGATCTGACCGCCCTCCCCGCCCCCCCAGTCCTGAGCCCCAGGAGCAAGCTCTCGTCTGTGTACCACTCACCGCCAGAGAAGCCAGGGCCTCTCGGAGAAACGGAGCTGAAGCGTGAAGCATGAGCCCGGAGGGCCTCGTCTCTCCAGAAAGCAAGATGGGCCACAAAGACTAAAGTGGCCACGTCACAGAGCTCCGGATCTGACCCACCCGCTCCCACCATGTGACCGAGAGACAATGTGAGCATCCAAGGGTTAATGACCGGGTCTGATTACAGCGCATTTTTTTTTAAATCCATGAACCTACGATGATTTTTTGGAGAAAACGAGTGCTGGAAATTCTTACGGAAAAATATTAGCTGGCCAATGTGGAAGGAATAAAAAGATGGGAAAACCACCCCAGCTGCTGGCAAACCCCAGGCCATACCGGAAGCGGGCAGGTCTCCCAAGGGTGAGGAGAAGCCGCGTGCGGGCTGGTTCTGACGCGGCCTGCGCTCCAGCAAGATGCAGGGAGAGGCAGCTTATGCCCAGGGCTCTCCCCGCCCAAGCCAACGACCTGGCATCGAGTCACCAGCAAGCCAGTCAGCCCAGCCGCTGACTGCCTGGCGCTCCAGAAGAGGTGGTGTCCCCAGGAGCAAGTAAAGGACGGAGGGAAAAGGTGAGAGCGGACGCAGAGCCGAGAGACACCGCGCCATGCACGGGAAGCCGGGCTGGATTCTGCTGCAGGCCAAGCAGCCGGCTCTCGATGCTGTCGGGGGCCTTGAGACTTGAATGCAGACGGTGTGCTGGACGCGGCGGTGACAACAGTCTTGTGCAGAATTTCCTTATTAGGAGATGCTGAGATATGTACAAGAGAATGTCGAGTTGTCAGCAACTTGCTTTCAAATTGTGGCGTGAAGTAAAATACTCAGAGAGGGAGAAGGGAGAGGGCTGAGAGCAGACGTGGCGGATTTAGGCGGCGGGAGCGTCTGGGCACTCCCTGTGCTCGCCTTCCAACTTTCCTGCAGGTTTGACGATTCCAAAATAAACCTTAGGGCGGGGCGCACAGGGAGGGTGGTGGGGCTTGCTGCCAGACCCAAGACGGTCTGCACTCACTGGCCCCTGAGTGCCCTGGACCAGCCCTCCTCTCCGCGTCCCTGGGAGGGGGCAGGGTCTACATGTGACTTCCCGCAAGAACCCGCACTCCCGTCTCACACCTGGCAAGCCCCACGCAGACCCGGAGCCCCGCACACACTGGAAAGTGTTAATTAATGAAGGGGACGCCCTGGCAGGCAGAGAGAGTGCCCACCGACCCCCAAACAGGCTCCCTGAGATGCTGGGGCCTAAGGGGCCTCTGGCTGGCCCCAGTCCCGGGCTCTGGTGGGAAGTGGGGCCCACCCATCATGTCGGGGGGGCTCCTTGGGGGCCTCTCCCAAGCGCCCTCTGACTGTGCGGGAAGCCACTGCCCCTTCGCAGCCACGCTGGCTCGTGTCACCTGCCGCCCACACTCGGCCGGGCGCGCCCCTGCACACGGGCACTGTCTGGGGCACCAGGACACGCGAACACGCGAGACTCCCGAGTCCTGAGCCGGAGTCACGCCGGTGGGCGTGAGGGGCCGGGGGCAAGGAGGAGGAGAGTGTCCAGGCCGCTCCCAGGGCAGAGGGGGGCTCCCCAGACATCCTGGAAACCCCCGTGAAGTGGGGGTCGGGGCAACAGACATTCACACAGGCCCCTGCGCCCGGCTGGCACCAGGGGTGCCGCGCTAAGCTGCGGTCTGTGAGTCATCACCTGTGGCCAGAGCCCGTCTCGCTCCCCAGAAGCCCCCACCCACCGCTGGTGTCGCACGTGGAACAGCTTCCACCCAGCGGCTTCCTTTCTCTCTAGTCCTTGTTTCCAGAAGCAGAGTCTGGGCGCACCCCGTGTCCCTGATGACAGGCTTCTCTGGCCTGCAGCTAGGCAGGTGCTGGGGTGTGCAGGAGGGGGCTGGCCCGGGACACAGGCACGCGTGCGCTCTGTGTGGGTGTGTGTGTGTCTCTGTCTCTGTCTCTCTGTCTCACACACACAGCCACATGCAAGATTCTATGGAAGAGAAGAGGAAACTCCCCCCCGGCTTCTCTTGACATCACAGATGAGGAGAGAGCACGCGCGCGCTGGGGACGCTACATGCTGTAGATGCTGCAGCGAAGGGGCAAGGTGGGGGTACAGACCCTGAGCTTTGGGTGGGTGGGGCTGGGCTTCCAGGGCCCAGGAGGAGGAGGCTGACTCCTGCACGGGCAGCAGGTGTGTAACCAGGTGCTTGCTCCCCACTTAGCGGGCTTCTCCAGAGAAAGGTCGTTTCTGGAAACCACCGAGCTGTGGGTCACACCCCCAGCCTCGTGCCCTCAGGCAGCTCAGGGGATGGCTACGTTCTGGGGAGCCCCCAGCTCGGCGGGCCCAAGCCCCAGGATGTGGGAGCCTGCGCTTCAGGTCTGCCTCAGGATTTGCTGGCCAGGTGCCCCACCAGCTCGTGATGGTGGGCGCTCCCCGCCCAGATGGGGTCCAGGGGAAGCCCAGATTTATTCAGGAGATTGGAACGTTCACCACTCCCTCCTCCCCTGACCCCCACAGTTTCCTAAAATCCGGGGGCTCCAGCAACAAACGCCACAAATGGCTCAAGACAACACAAACCTCTCTCCACAGCCAGGCCGGACCCTGAAAGGGAGGTGGAGCAGGAGCCTCCTCCAGCGGCTGCGGGGTCCCGCTCCCCAGGGCTCCAGGCTGCACCCTTCCAATCTCTGCCTCTGTCTCCCGCGCCTTCCCCCGCTGTGCATCTCTCTTCTGTGGGTGTTGTGGGGCGCTGGCTGCTGGCATGGGGCCCACCAGGTGACGACCCCAGACGTCCGCCCCTCCTGGTCCTGAACCAGGGGTCCTACAGCGCCCCCTCCAAATAAGGTCACGCTCACAGGTGCCGAGAATTACAGTGCGGACATACCTGTGGCGGACGGGACGGTCAGAGAAGGGGGGCGGGGCCGTGGTTAGCTGCTGACTTTCTGTCTGACTCGCTGCTGGCGCCTTGTGGTGAGACCCACGCAGGCAGCACTTGCCTGAGACTTGCATTCCTCAGGCTCTGGCCTCCTCTCGAGAAGACGACAGGGTATTCTGGGAAATGCTGGTGAGTCCCAAACCCCTTCCAGCTCCGCACACGGCACCCCCTCTTCAGGACCCGGCTCCAACTCTCTTTGCAGCCATCCCAGGCCCCCGCGGGCTCCGTGACCTTGCACTGACCTTGTTTGAAGCCCCCGTAGAAGCTGGTGGGCTCCCCAACCTGAGCGGGCCCCAGCTTATGAGGAAATCCCCCTGTTATCAGCCCCGGGGCGGCCTTGCATGCCAGCCTTGGCCCTGCTGTGCGCAAGCCCGGATTCCCGAGGGGGCGTGGGAAGCCCAAACCCAGCAAGGTCCCTCGTGTAGAGTACCAGCAGCTAAGGTCCCTCTTGCCAAAAGTCACACTCAAGGCCAGGTCACCCGAAAACCGCAGGCTCCTGATGCCGATGCCCAGAGCAAGTGTGGGCTCCTCCCAGGGCCTGGAGGCCGCGGCCCTATCGCGCTTGAAAGTAGCGGTGGGGGACGGAGGAGGGAATTTGAGGAAGAGATTTGCCTCTTGCATCTCTTCATCTCCAGATTGTGTCCTCGTCCGGTTCACGGTTCACCGCAGGTGTGCGGCAGCTCCCTGCAGGGGGCTTTGGGGCTCGCTGCCCCACCACAGTCAGATGGCAGAGGCACCGCCCCCGGAGGGCTGGCACGCTGGGCAGGGCACGCCGGGAGGGCCACGGGAGGGATGCAGGCGGGAAAGGGGTGACGCCTGCACGGTGGGCACCTGCGTGTCACGTGTCCAAGCCATCGCAAGCGCCTCCCAGAGTCGGTCCCACCTGGAGGACTTCTGGGGTGAGCTGTTAACAGAGGGCTTTCTCCCCTCGTTTCCCGGGACCCTTGTCTCCCCGGGCCAAACACCCGTGCGTGGCCCTGGCGGGACAACAGCCTGCCCAGCCATCCTGGAGCCTCAGGGCAGCCGCTGGGGCCGCGCCTGGTGAGCTGCACGCGCGGCAGAAGCTCCCTCAGTGCTGACGGGCTGCGGGGCTCAGGCCGGCCCTGCTCAGCTGGAGCCCTGCGGTTCCCTATATGATCAGTGTCCTCCAGAGCCACAGAGCCAGGGAGAAGGCGCACCTAGAGGGAGAGGCTTCTCTGAAGAAGGCTGTTCCCGCGCCCGTGCGGCCGGCTGTCCAGCGCAGGCTCCGCCAGCAGACTGGGGGCGCGGCAGGGCTGAGGCTGCAGCCCAGTCCACAGGTGACCTGCGATATGTGCCTCCCACCCCAGCCTTCTCCTGAAACCCTCAACGGAAGGAAGGAGGCCGCCCACATTCAAAGGCTAAAATACTTTATCCAAAGACTACCTCCACAGACACGTCTAGGATAGCATTCGGCCAGCTCCATCTGGGTACCACCGCAGTCAGGCTGACACAGGAAGCTGACCATCACCTCCCACCCTGCCCCACCAGCTCCTCTGCACCCCTCCTCCTCCCGCCAGCTCTCTCGGGCTGATTGTACCACGAGAGGCCCAGGGACCTGGACTTCTCTCTGGGCCTCTCCCTTTCTACTCACACCTGCTGAGTCCCATCTCTTGGCCCCCCAAGAATTACAGAGCCCCAGAGCCCCTCCAGATGGAATGGAGCGTGTCGCTGTGCCCAGAGGTGACGCTCCACTGCCTTCGTCTCCCGCTCCCCCTGGATCACCGCAACCCGGTCCGGGCAGGAGCAGTCTCAGCTAGGAGCCCCTTGTCCTGCTTTATTTTCTTCCAGAACTTGCATGTGACATCACGTGGACCGCTTTCTCTCCGCTACCCATACAGAAGCTACCCATACGGGCAGGCGCTTCACCCCTGAGCCGCACAGCCAGCGGCTCCAGTCACTCGCTGGCTGCAAATCATTTACTAAGCTTCCTTAGTGAAGAGGAGACTTCAGTGCGTGCTGGTGAGGGTGCGGGCGCAAGCTCCGCTCCATCAGCAATGTAGGATTTCTGAGCATTTGCAGAGAATGCCCAGAGCCCTCCATTTCGCTCCCTGGGAGCTGGGTAGGAGTCCCCTGGCGGGCTGGCCCACAGCTGAGTGTCCCTGGACAGTTCTCCAGGCACAGGGCCGGGTGGTGAGGCGATGCCTGGGGTCTAAGTGGAGGAAAGGACCAGACTTGGACTAATGCACCGTCACAGCAGCTCAGGCTTTGTGGAGGAAGGGGTGTGCTTTACAACAGAGCTCGGACTCTGTACCCAGCTCTTTCCGCAGCCTTCCCACCCTATCCCGGGGCCCCAGGGCCGCCGGGACCCCAGAGTCGCCGCCCCTCTCCCGCGACCCTGCGATCCTGGCCTCCCGCACCGGCAGCCCGACAGCGCCACCTGGTGGTCGGCGTCGTTCAGCCAGCGCCGGAAGGCGCCGCCAGACCGGGGCTGGAGGGGAGCACCGAGCTAGGTGGCCCCAAGGATGAGGAACCGCCCAGCACACCTCTCACTTGTCCCTCTCCACCAGGCAGGCCTTCGGTTGGCTCCCCTTTTTACATCAAAAGTAATGTACAATTATTCTTAAAACACAGGTAGTCAAAAAGAAAAGTCCCCCATTTCTGATTGCCAGATAAAATACGGGCGGTCCAGTTAAATTGGGATTTCAGACAGGCAACAATACTGCTTGCTCTAAAAACAAGTATTCATTGTTTATATGAAATGCAGACTTAACTGATGTCCTGTATGTATCTGCTGAATCTGGCAACTCTGTGCCCCTAACCTAGTTCCCTTCTACTTAACACACCGAAGTGTAATTATACAGCTTTTAAAAAATCCCTATGGGTACATGTTTCACTCAAAAGGGGAGGGGGTTCACTAGCTAGATCGCTTTGCGCTCTGATTTATCTATTGACCAACATCCTATGAACATCTTTTCATGGCATCACGTTTTACTTTACAGCTCGGTTTTCCAAGATGCTATAATGTAAGGCTTTCAGACACCCGCAGATAATTATAGCTGCCCTCCCACATTCTTTTTTTTCCCAGGACCCAACTGCCTAGCTCCTTCCCTGGCTTCTAATATTTCCCTCCAGGCTTCCCTTGCTCTGCCCTGACTGCAGCCATTTGTAGCACACCCAACAGGTACTGGCCTGCTGTCTGCAACACCGGGGGTCGGAGCAAGACTTTCTTCGAGAGGTTCTCTGCTCCCACATCCAGAATGGCACTGGGGGGAGTATGTCAAACCCCTTTCCCACTGGCCACTGCTCACTCAGTAGCTCGTGGCCTTCAAATTGGCCAGGGAGTGTTCAGCTGCAGCCTATTTGTTTGCAAAGTGGGGGTGCTGATGATGGTGGGGTTCTCATGTCTTGCCCACTTGATGAGATCCTCCACATGGGCAGGAACTACCCATGACCACCAGGGCCACCATGATATCCTCAGAGAATATGCTGGACACCTGCATGTTACAGGTGCTCCGAAAATACCTGTTTACTAAGGGGCGATGCTTTTGCAGAGGAGATGGGGGAATGCCCACTTGGGGGACACAGCATGGCACTGTTGGGCTTGGACCCGAATTCTGATCCAGGCTCTTGAGCAGCCAGAACCTGCGCTCTGCTCACAGTGACCCACGCCCCAGCCTCCAGTCATTCATCATCAGTGTCACGAGCTTGTTCTGCAGCAGACAGGACAGAGCCACCCAGCATCGGGAGCCCAGGGGAACGGAGGGAAGGGCAGGCTCAGGTCAGACAGCTCAGAAACTCAGACCTTTCATGCACACACACCCCATCCTCCAGACAGGCGAGCGGGGCTAGAAATGGAGTTAATAACTGGTCATGTTTAAGTGAGGACACCGCCAGAAAACCCCAACAGTATGGGGTTTGGAGAGCTTCTCAGTTGGTAAACAGATGGAGGTGTGGGGGGAGTGCGGTGCTGTAGGCTAAATGGAAAAGTGGCGGGCTCTTCCGCCCTCCTGCCATCGGTGTGATGATGAACACCTGCGGCCCTGCACGCAGCCTGAGGGGGCGTGTGCAGGTGGGTGTACCTGGGCTGAGACACAGCGTAGAAGGGCGGTGTCATGAGGACGCCAGCAGATGAGCAGAAAGAGGAACGAGGCAGAGGGAGAGAGAAGCAGCAACGGCAGCAGCAGAGATGAGAGCTGAGAGCGCAGAGTGAGATGAGGGGAAGGGGGGTCAGGAGCCTGCCAGCCCCCCCCACCCTGCCCCGGCCTGCTGTGTCCCTGGTTGCCTCTGATATGCTGATGCAATAAAAGCCTAAAAAAGCCGGTACCACCCACAGGCAGCCTGGGCCCCACCCACATGCCTTGCCCTGTGCATCACTTCTCTCTGGGCACTGGCCTCAGTGGATCCTTCTGTAATAAACTAGTGAACAGTTCCCGAGTCTGGGAGCCATTCTAGCCGATTAAGCCACCCTGAGAGGAGCGCTGCGGAAACTGGCTTATCGCAGTGGGTCAACAGCGCAGGTGGCAGGCTTCAAGGTCACCATCCTCGCCCTGCGGCCCGCGCTGCTGCGTCAGAATGGGGAGCGGTGTCAGAACGGAGCCAAACTGTAGGCCGCCAGCTGATGTCACAGAACTGCTCGCGGTGGGGCAAACCCGCACATGCTTGGAGAACAGAAACGGCAGGGGATGGGGGTTCTGAGTGAGCCGTCCAGGAGCAACAGGTGCCCAGGATAGTGCCCACAGAAGACTGGGGCTGCGGCCCCACCGGCTCCTGCAGCCTCTTGGGGTGATGATGCCCCAGGGCTGAGCTGCCAGATGGGAGACAGGGGCCCAGGCCGCCCCTGGGACTGCAGAGGACAGAGCAGCCAGCTCCTCGGGGCGTCCAGATCTTCAGGTGCAGGCGCCTCCCTCCTGCTGCCCTGTGGCCTGGTGCACAAACATGCACCCCACTGGGAGGCTTGGCCTCCTGGGCCTTGGGGTGGGGGGAGCAGGTGCATCCTTTGGACACCAAACACGGACCAACTGATGGAGAAACTAACCGCAGCCGCTGGCCCAGCCCAGCAGCAACTTCTCCACGTTGGAAGATTTCCAAGGAGGAGCTGGGGAAGCCCTGGGTCGTGGCAGGAAGGGGGGTCAGGGGTATTGTGACATGCTCCAGGGGAGGGCGGCTTTTCCCTGGGCCAGCGGAGACCGGGCCCAGAGGGACAAGGGCCCCGGACCGGACATGGAGCCTTGGGCCCCGCCTCCCAGGGCCCCGCGGGACGAAGAGGAGGAGGAGCCGCAGCCGCCGCCCCCGGCTCAGTCCTTCGAGGGCCACGGCCAGGTGCTGCTGCTGGGCGAGCGCTGGGCGGAGAGCGAGTACTGCGTGACCCTGCAGGACATCCTGGCGCAGGTGCCCTCGACGGCTCAGCGCCCGGGCCCGTCGTCCGTCAGAGCCGCGAGCGGCCACAGCGGCTCCAGCATCTACTCCAGGCGGAGAACCAAACGCTCCCGCGACCGCTCGGTGACCAGCGCCGACTGCCCGGCGGCCAAGAGCCCGCGCTCCACGCACAAGCTCGCGGACCCCGGCGACCGCCAGAGCGAGGCGGCGCCCTCTCGGCCCGCGACCCCTGGCTCCGCGGGGCCGGCGTCCGAGGGCCGCGAGCCCGAGGCTCCGCCCGAGCCCGGGGCGCGCCTGCTGCTGGTGCTGTGCCGCGCCGCGGCGCTGCGCTCCCACCTGCCGCGGCTGCAGCTGCTCCTGCAGCAGGTGCAGGCCCGGGACCGCCGCCCGCCCGCCGCGCTCGTCGGGATCGTGGTGCAGCCGATGCGCGACGAGGAGGCCGAGGCGCGCCGCCGCCTGGAGGCCCTGATCAGCAGCGCCTTCGCGCAGCACAGCCCGGCGGTGGAGGTGCACACCGCCGTGTTCAGCCCCGGACGCCCCGAGGGCGCACTGGACGTGCAGTGCGCCCGCAGCGCGGAGCACAGGGTCGCGGCGTGCCGGCGCGCGCCGCTCGTGGACCGAGAGACCCAGACGGACGGTGAGGGGCCGAGGCAGGCGGGGGGCCGCCGGGCTGCGCGGGCGTCGGGGGCGGAGGGTGAACTGCAGTTACCCCTGGAATCCTGTGCCCTCAGTAACGACAAGTCCCGCGGTTACCGCCGCCTCGCGTGCAGCGTTCTGGGTGGGGAGGGATATTCCGAAGCCCAGAACTAGTCCACCCTCGGGTGCGCGCACCGGGCCAGCTCAGCACCAAAAGGGCTCGCGTTCACTTAGCTCTGCCGGTTACGCTCCCGCCCTTCCCACCGCTCTTCCAAGTCTCCTCTTGCAGGTGCGGGGCCGGGCCCACCCACCCCTCCCCACACCCTCTTCCTCCTTTCTTGGTGCCTCATCTTAGCCTCAGAAGGAACTGGTTACAGTAACAGCACGGAGCCCGGCGCCGCACGAGCCCCGCCGGAATCTAACGGCCCCCTCCGGGGCTCATGCCTAAAAGACTTGCGCCCCCCAGATTTCTTACTCTCAGGCCTTGTGACCCTTCCTGTCTGGAGTCCAGACCTGTGGCCCTAGGGGCAGTGTGGGGGTCTGAAGGCCGGGGCCGTGGGCTCTTGGACCCCAAATGTTTTCTGTCTCTAGAAGCCCCTTGGGGGCACCCAAGGGGAAGGACAGACTTGAACGGGGGAGGCAGGGTCCGGGTGCTTGAGGCTCTGCCACCCTCCTGCGATGGCAGCCCCCTCTGTGCGCCAGTTGCCCCCTGACATGTGGGGGTGAAGACTCTGGTTGGGGCTAGGGCCTCAGGAGGAGGCCACACCGGATGTGGTGAGAGGGCCAGCCAGCAGGGACCTCCTGGGAGTGGGCTCAGGCACCCCAGGACCCCTCCTGTCGAGGCCCTAGGTAGTCCTGACTTTCCTGGCTGGCGTGCCCCTTGTTACCGCCGCGATCCTCAGCCAAGGCTGGAAAACCCCGTTCAGTCTTTGTGAGCCCCCCACATGCTGCTGCAGCCTCCCGCTGCCTTGCCCCCTCACCCACCACCTGCCTGCAGCAGCCTCCTGCTCGCTCGCCTCCAGCGCTCCGCCGACTCGCAGCCGGCTCAACCCCTTCTCTGGACTTTGGCTGCCCTCACGCTGCACAGCCTGGGGGGGGTGGGGTGAGAGGGAAGACGGGTGAACCCATGGTGACGCCGTGCGGCGGTAATTGGGGCTCGGACGTGGAGCGACCTGGAGAGAGCTTCCTGAGCTAGGCCCGGTACTTGTGGAGAGCCCTGGAGGGCTGGATGGAGGGGCAGGAAAGCTGGGCTAGTTCGCCAGCCTCGCTGATGGTCGCGGGTGAGAACTGGCTGTGGGCGGCAGCCACGTAGCCCATGTGGCCACATGGGCTGTGGCCTGTGAGAGGAGGGCCAGGCTGCCAGGCCAGGGACGTGCACAAACTGGAAGGACGGGCCGGAAACAGTCTAGCAAAGAACTACTGCGGGGCCTCTGGTCCTCGCCCGTACGCCCCTCATCCTGCTTCTTACTGGTTCTTACTATTCTTATTGTCCTTACTATTCTAAGTCTTAGTGAATCCTCCTAATCCTTGCTGATAAAAATATTTTCCCCACTCCCCACTCCTCCCTAAGCTTAGCCCCGCGTTTCCTCCATCACCCTCCTGCGGAACAGGGACCGTTTTCTGGGTCTTTTTGGCTCCGGGGTGTGAAACTCAGCATCTCTTTCATTACTGCCAGAAATTCTACCCTGCGCACCTGCCTCTAATTCACATAACCGCACCTCAGCCAGGGGCAGTTGTATGATTCACACACACAGCACTCGCAGGCACGCACCGACATTCAGCAGTTAGTCCTGGTTGTCGCAACTTGGGGAGAAGGGCAGATGCATCTGACTTCACGTGGGCAGGGATCAGGGCTGCTAGCGCCTCCTACAAGGCACAAGACAGCCCCCCAAGTCCCAGCCCCTCAGAGAATTACCTGACCCAACACAGTGGAGGCTGAGAAACTCTGATTCTTAAACCAGTTAAAAGCCAGTCAAACCAGTCAACAGCCCCTGGGTGGCTGAGGCTGAAGTGGCAGATAAAGTTGTTTCTGGAGCCCTTGACCGACCTGCTGCCTCCTGGCCAGGGCTTCGGGTCTCTCTGGTTCTAAACTGAAGCCCCCACCTCCCCAGAGGGATCCCTTGCTCTCGGCTTCAGGGAATTGGCCCCCTCTCGCTCTAGCCGTGCCTGCTCCCCAAACCTCACTGCGCTGAAGGTCAGCCAAAGTGAACCCAGCTTTGTGGTCTGGGCTTCCTTTCGCGTCCAGTCTTCGGTGGTTTTCCCTCCTCCATCCTCTCCCTCAAGGGCTATTTTCAGTCTCTTAAGACCTGTGCAGTGTTCTGCCTCCTGGAACTGCCTTCCGGAGCTTGGAAACAAGAGCCCAGCCCTGGGTGGGACGCCAGTCAGCGTGACCAGTCACTGACTCCTCTGAACCCCAGTTTCTCCGCGAAAAGAGAAACACTTAGGTCTCTTCGGGCTCCGTCATTCCCAGGTCCCAGCGGGCTGCCCTGGCCTGGTGCCGGGCAGGAGTCGGGGCACACGGCTCCTGGGGTTGGCACTGGCTGCTCACCTTCCCAGTGACGCGGAGAATCTTCTAAGACGAGCGCATTTCCCGTTGCGGTCAGGCACGCGGTCAAGGCTCTTTTGTAAGATGCTATGTCCTCTTCCTCCTTAGGGAAAAACCACAGCGCGGACGTCAGGAGAGAGTCATAGGCCCTGATAGACCCGACAAGTTGGCGGTGGAGAGACAGGCCGCTGTTGCCTGAGTTTGAGAAAAGTAGAGCTGTTTTATTTTCAGGGGGAGCTTCTTTGCCAGAATGCCAGGGTTCTTACCAAAGTTGGGGATCCCAGCCCCTTTCCACAATGAGGGGGGCAGACTGGGAGAAGGGGAAAACTGCTTGACACAGGACAGTGGAGGGACAACTGAGATGAAGGCCGCGCATCTCCCGTGAGCCCCGAATCTTCATCAGTGTTACCTAAAACTCATGAGCGCACAGTGAAGTAGGTGTTTGTGTTTGGCTTTTGGTATGTGGGGAAGACGGGGCGAAGGGAGTGTCACCGCCAGGGTGTCTTAGAGAGAAGCAGGCACCCAGGAACACGCCAGCGGAGAGATGGCTGAAGGGCCGCGCCATTGACAACCTTGGGGGTCCAGGCCCAGCGGCCAGGTCCACACAGGTCTGTGCGGGGAGCCGCCCAGCCCTCCAGGAGCTGTGGAGGAGGGAGGAGAGCGGGCTGGGCTGCCGAGAAGACTGTCCCCAGGCCCTGCCCTGGGAGCCAGCCTGGCTTTTGTGACCTCACAGGGGGCTGTGGGTGACTGTTCTCTGGGGGCCTGGAGGCCAGACAGAGCCTTCCCCCAGGGCAGGGGCAAACGGCCCCTCGAGGAGGGAGCCGCCGGAGATCAGCAGCTCCATGTAGGTCCACAGTTAAGTCGGGAGGACCCACCATGAAGAAAGGCAAGAGGAAGAACTCCAAGGCCCGACGCCGTGGCTCCACCTCCCAGCACGCCAGCTCCGAGTCCACCCCCCCGCAGCAGCAGAGCAACGAGGCCAGCCCCCAGCAGTCCAGCTGTGGAGCGTCCCCGCAGCAGACTGGCCCTGGGGCCACCGCACAGCAGCCCAATGCCGGGGCCACCCCACAACCGCCCAGCGCTGGCGCCGTCCTGCCGCAGCCCAACTCGGGGTCCAGCCCACCACAGGCCGATTCCGGGACCAGTTCGCCAACCAGCTCTGACTGCACCCCTCAACAGCTCGTGATCCAGGGGCCCACAACTACCCCCAAAGTCAGCCAGTCTGCGCGATGTGTGTCATCTCGGGAAAACAGCACGAAGGCCTCTCGGTGCCGGAAATCAGGTAGGTGGGCTTCCGGCTTGGGCAGCGCTGGCCCTCCTGCTGGTGGAGCGCCAGGGCCACCAGAGGCCAGTTCCCTCTGGGACGCTGGTTCGTGTGAGGTAGTGACCTGCTATTCAGGGTATCTTGGAATTGTGCCTGTGGAGCGTAAGGGTTGCGTGTGTGTTTCTACCCAAGACCAGGAAGCCTGGGCTTTTCATTTGTTATCTTCCTGAGTCTCCCTGAAGGGGACAGCCACACAGGTGTCTCAGCATTTGACTTGGCACAGTGTTAATACTAGCTCATTAGGAGTCAGAAGTGCCGCATGGTTGCTAAGAAAATGAAAACCAAGGATGTGTTCATAGAAATATATGGTATAGGACAAAGGAGGGGATCACACAGCTTTCTCCTGTCCTCCTCATGCTATCTTTGTGTGCTATAAAAGATGCCTACATGTAGTCCAAAGAAGATAGCCTGGGTGCATGAGAGCAATGGGGGATGAGAGGCTCACGGGGAGGCAAGAACCATTTGGTAGATGAAAACTGGCTGAGAGAATTGGAAGAAATCTGACTGTCAAGTAGAAGATGTAAGTAGGCTTATTACAAGTTGTCCTCAGATGTCTGAAGACGGGCCCATGGAGAGGATTGCCAGGTAAAATACAGGACACCGAGTTAAACTGGCCTTTCAGGTAAACAGCTATTTATAGGTCCCAAATATTATATGGGCATCCTGTATTTTTATTTGCTAACCCTGGCAACCTTATCCACTGAAGACACTCCAGACAGGCGTAAAATATATCCAGCTATTAGGCCTGTCTGAAAAATGGAATGGCTGGCCCTAAAAAGTGATTCCCCCTATTCTTGGGTAACCAGAGTCTGAGTGAGCATTGGGTTGTGTGGAGAGAATTCATTTGGAGTTCAGGAAGTGAACTGGTTAATGCTACTACTACTATAACAGCAACAGTAATAACTAGCATTTATTCCAGAACAGTTACTATGCACCCAGCACATGTTAGCATCTGTGTTCCTCTTCTCATTTAACCGTCCTAGAAAGGAGGCACTATTATCGTCATGTCCATTTTATAGATAGGGAAACCGAGGCTCAAAGACGTCAGCTCACTCTCCAGCAGGCACTGGGAGCATCAAGAGGGAACTCGGCCTGTGCAGATTTCAAAATTCTTGCTCTTAACTGCAGCGCCTTAGAGGAAGAACACCCTTCTCGGAGCTCCTTCTGGGTCCACTGAGCAGGTCACACACCCCCAGGCCTCAGCCCCCCTATGGGATCTTTTGGACATAAGTGAGAGGTGTAAGTGCAAGCTATCACTGTGGCAGAGATGGCCCTGCGGCCAAGAGGCAGTCTGTTCCTGGTCTATGGGGAGGGTCGTGTCATGCTCTACATGACGTTATAAGCAGCCGCCTGAGGGCAGTATTTCTGGATTTTGACCTTCCGAACCAATAGCTATAGAAACTTACGTTCTCACACCTTTTAATAAGTGCACGCGACTCTGGCTCAGAAGGACGCTGCCTGTGAAGAGGCAGGTCAGGAGATAGGCGGCAGCAGGGGTCACGTGGTCACTGCTCTTCTGCGCCTGCACGTGACGCATGACGCAACAGCTCCACTCCCAGTTTCATGCTCGAGCCGAGTAAAGCCATGCACCGGGCCTCCCTGGCGGCGTAGTGGGTTGGCCAGCGCACTGTGAAGCAGACCGCAGCCCCTGCAGCACGGGTTCCATCCCTGCCGCCGGCCAGGGAGCGACCCACATGGTGCGGCGGACCTCTCCTGCCTCGCCCGCTGCTGCCCTCAGCAGTGTGTTTCGGTCAGTCTGCCTGTTCTGTTCCCCACTCTGTCTCTGGTGAGTCCTTTCACCTCCCGTGACGCTGGCCTGTGCCCCAGCTCTTGTGTGCAGAAATAAATAAAATATTGAAAAAAACATGCATCTATGTCCAACAAGAGAATTTAACATTTGTAAATGTTTATGCACCCAATATAGGAACATGGACATATATAAAGCAAATATTAACACACCTAAGGGAGAAATAGACAGCAAGACAATAATAGCAGGGGATTTTATTTTATTTTTTTCAAAGATTTATTTATTTATGCATACAAGCACTGGGGTACAGGCCAGAGGTGTGGGGGTGAGAGGATTCACCAGAGACAGACCGGGGAGCAGAACAGGCAGACCAATGGAAGTACACTGCTGAGGGGAGCAGTGGGCACAGCAGGAGAGGTCTGCCGCACCATGTGGGTCCCCCTCCCTGGCCGGCAGCAGGGATCGAACTCATGCTGCAGTGGCTGCGGTTTACTTCATAGTGCGTTGCTCAACTCACTGCGCCACCAGGGAGGCCCAATAGCAGGGGATTTTAATGCCCCACTTACATTAATGGATAGATCATCCAGACAGAATATTGGTAAAGTTTGATCTTCAATGACACATTAGACCAGACAGATACACATAACGTTAATCCCAAAGAACAGAATATATTTTCTTCCCAAGTGTACATGGAGCATTCTCCAGGGTAAGATCATATGTTAGACCACCAGTCTTTTTTGTTAATGTTGTTACTCTTTTTGTTCCTTTTTATAAGTCTTAATAAATTTAAGAAGACAGAAATTACATAAAACATCTTTTTCAACCAAATGGTATAAAACTGGAAGTGAATTGCAAGAAGAAAACTGGACAAAATCCAAAAGACATAAGACACTGTTCCAAGAGCACCTGTACCCCCCACGTTTATTGCAGCACTATTTATAATTGGTAAGATCTGGATACAACCCAGAGGCCCAAAAGTAGATGACTGGATCAAGAAGATGTGGTCCATATACACAATGGAATACTATTCAGCAATCAAAAATGATAAGCTAGGGCCATTTATAGAACATGGATGGAGCTAGAAGGAATGATGCTCAGTGAGACAAGTCAGAAGACAATAGAAAAATATCTGATGGCTTCACTTTTAGGAGGAATGTGAAAGAACAACAACTACAAAAAAAATTAAAAAGAAGAAAACGAAACAAACAAAAAAAAAAAAAACAAGAGAAAGCTCAAGGAAATGGGCAATTACAACCAAAACACAAACAAACTCACAAAAGGTCAAAGATAAACCAACGGGATCATGGGGAGGGTGGAGGGGAGGGCAAAGACCGGGATGAGGGCAGAAAGAGCACAAGGGACTGAGGTGATGGTGCACGGGTGAAATGGTGGTGGGAACTCCCTGGGGACTACAAATGATGTCAAATACAATTAAATAAATCTAATTAAAAAAAAGAAAACAACAATTTACAACTATGTGAAAATTAAATTATATGTTACTAACCAATGAATCAAAGATAAATCAAAAGAGAAATAAAAAAATTTCTTAACACAAGTCAAAATGGGAAAGAACATACTGGCATTTATAGGGTTCAGCATAAGCAATTCTAAAAGGGAAGTTTATAGAAATAAATCCCTACATCAAAAAATTAAAAAGATCTCAGATATCTAACTTTATATACTTCAAAGGTAGGAGAACAAGTGAAACCCAAAGTTAGTAGAAGGAAGGGAATAAGATCAGAGCAGAAATTAATGAAATAGAAACTAAAACATTAATAGAAAAAATATAAATGAAACCAGGAGCTATTTCTTTGAAAAGATAAGACAAAGTTGACAAACCAAGAAAAAAGAGAAGAGGCAAATAAAAACCAAAATGAAAGAGGAGACATTGAACTGATATGACAGAAACACAAAGGATCATAAAAACTACAATGAACAGTTATATGCAAAAAAAATTAGATAAACTAGAAGAAATTAAAATAAACTAAATTCCTAGAAACATGTAACCTAGTAAGACTGAATCATGAAGAAATAGAACATCTGAACACATTGATACTACTGAAAAGATTGAATTAGTAATTAAAAGCTTCCAAACGAACAAAAGTCCAGGACAAATGGGTTGCCAGGTGAATTCTACCAAACATTTAAAGAATTAATACCACCCCTCAAAGTATTAAAAAAATAGAAGCAGTGCGAATACTTCCAAACTCATTTTATGAGACCAGCATTATGTTGATATAAAAATCAAGCATGGACACCACAAGAAAATAAAAGTACAGGCCAATATCTCCCTGATGAATATAAATACAAAACATTAGCAAACTGAATTCACTAGTATATTAAAAGGGTGGTACATCATGATCAAATAGGTTTATTCCTGGAATGCAAGAATGGTTCAACATCTGTAAATCAATAAATACACCACATTATCAAAACGAAGAATAAAAATAGCATGATCATCTCAACAGATGCAAACAAAGCTCAACAAAATTCAATATCCATTTATCACTAAGATCTCTCAACAAAGTGGATATAAAGGGGATATACCCCAACATAATAAAGACCACATATCACAAACCAGAGCTAACCTCATACTCAACAGTGAAAAACTGAGCTTTTTCTCTAAGACCAGAAACAAGACAAGGATGCCCATTCTACTTTTACTCACACAGTACTGGAAGTCCTAACCAGAGAAATTAAGCAAGAAAAAGAAATAATAATCATCATAATCAGAAACAAGAAGTAAAAGTAAAAAGTATAAAAGAAGTAAAAAAGAACTTGCAAGATACAAAATCAATATACAGAATCTTGCATTTCTATACACTGAAACTAAGTTAAGAAGTTATGATAATAATCCTATTTACAATTACATGAACAGGAATAAAATACTTAGGAATAAATTTAACCTAGGATGTGAAAGATTGTACACTAAAAAGTATAAAACATTGGTGAAAGAAACTGGGAGAAAAAAAGGAAAGATATTCCATGTTCATGGATTGGAAGAACCAATATTATTATTATTATTTTAAAGATTTATTTTTATTTATACATACAAGAGCTGGGGTACAGGCCAGAGTCCAGGGCGGTGAGAGGGTTCACCAGACACAGAGCGGGGAGCAGAACAGGCAGATGGACTGGAACACATTACTGAGGGGAGCAGTGGGCAAGGCAGGAGAGGTCTGCTGCGCCCTGTGGGTCCCCTCCCTTGCCAGCAGCAGGGATCGAACTCATGTTGCAGTGGCTGCGGTTTGCTTCATAGTGCACTGCTTAACCCACTGCGCCACCAGGGAGGCCCAGAACCGATATTATTATAATGTCCAAAGCAATCTACGGATTCAGTGCAATCCCTATCAAAGTTCCAATGTCACTTTTTACAGAAAAGAACAAACCTAAAAAAAAGGAACTGCAAAAGCAGTTTTGGAATAGAACAAAACTGGAGGCATCACATTTCCTGGCTTTAAACTCTATTACAAATGGCAATCAAAACAGTATGATATTGGCATAAAAGTAGATATGTAGGTCATTGAAAGAGAATAGAGTCCAGGAATATGTTCACACATATATAATCAATTAATTTATGTCCAATTTGTCAAGAATATACGACGGGGAAAAGAGTCTTCAATAAATGGGAAAACTGGAGAACAACGTGCAACTAGACCACGATCTTACACCATTTTCAAAAATTAGCTATAACTGGATTAAATACTTGAACTGAAAACCCAAAACTATAAAAACTCCTAGAAAAAACAGGCAGTAGGCTCCTTGGCGTAGGCCTTGGGAATGATCGTTTTGGATTTGACACCAAAAGCAAAGGCAATAAAAACAAACTTATACAAGTGGGACCACCTCAAATTAAAAGGTTTCTGCACAGCAAAGGAAGCCATTAACAAAATGAAAAGTCAACTGACCAAATGGGCGAAGATATTTATAAATCACATATCTAGTTAGGGGTTCATATCCAAAAAAATATAAAGAACTCATACAACCCTATAACAAAGTTAAAAACAATCCAATTTAAAAATGGGCAAAAGAACTGAAGTCATTTTTTCTAAAGAAGGCAGATGGCATAAAAAGTTGCTCAATATCACTAATTACCACAAAAATGTAGAGTAAGTCACACTACGATACCACCTCACACCTGTCACAGTGGCTGTCATCAAGAAGGCAAGAGAGAACAAGAGTTGTTGAGGTGGAGAAAAGGAGACCCTTGTGCACTGTTGGTGCAAACAATTTGGAGTTTCCTCAAAAGTTTAAAAACAATAGCCTCCCTGGTGGCACAAGGGGTTAAACAACACACTATGAAGCATCCGTTGCACAGCAGTGCAAGTTCGATCCCCAGTCAGGGAGCTGACCCACATGGCTTGGCAGACCTCTCCTGCCTCACCCGCTGCTCCCCTCAGCAGTGTTTCAGTCGATCTGCCTATTCTGATTCCCACTCTGTCTCTGGTGTAACCTCTCACCCCATGCTTCTGGCCTGTACCCCAGTTCTTGTAAGCATAAATAAATCTTTAAAAAATAAATAAAAATAAAACAATATGATCCAGCAATTTCACTTTTGGGTATTTATCCAAAGACAACAGAAACAACTCAAAAAAACCTCACATTCATTGATGCATTATTTATAATAGCCAAGACATGGAAACAACTGGTGTCCATCATAAATTAACAGATAAAGAAAATGTGATATATATACCAATAATATAATGGAATATTATTCAGTCATAAAAAAGGAAATGTGCCACTTACAATAATATGGATGCCACCTTGACAGTGTTATGCTAAGTAAAATAAGTCAGAGAAAAACGAATGCTTTATAATCTCACTGGTATATGGAAACTTAAAAAAAAATCAGGAAGAGAAACTTACAGATGCAGAAAACAGATTGGTTGGTGGTTGCCAGAGTCAGAGATGGAGGAAAAGGGTGAAAGATGATAAAAAGGCACAAACATCCATCTATAAAATAAGTCACAGGGATGACTTATACAGCAAAGTAGCTAATACCATAATAATATCATATTGTATATTGAAAAGTTGCTAAGAAAGTAAATCAAATATTCTCATCATGTGAAAACATATATATAACTATGTTATGATGGATGTGAACCAGACTTCTGATCATTTTGCAATATATTCAAAACCAAATCATTATATTGTATACCTAAAAGTAATGTTATCAATTTTAAAATACCATACAACCACACAAAAACTTGCTCATAGCACATTTATTCAATATAGCTAAAAAGGTGAAGTGACTCAACATCCATCAACTGATGAGTAAATAAATAAGGTGTGGTATATCCCTGCAATGAAATACAATTTGGGAATCAAAAATGATGATGTACTGACACATGGTACAGCATGACAAACCTCAAAAACACTAAGCTAAGTGAAAGAAACCAGCCCCCCAAAAGCTCACTATTTTATAATACCATTTCTAAAATGTCTACACTAAGTAAACCTGTGGATCAGAATGGGGTGGGGGCAGAGGCATAGACAGTGGCTGCTAATGAACACGGACTTTCTTCGTGGTGAGAAAAAAATATTCTGGCATTAGTGATGGTGACTGCATCCTTGAGTTTTGCACCTTTAAAAAAAACAGCACTTAAAAAGGATTGATTTTATGGTCTGAGAATTTTATGTCTATTTGAAAATGTTCTTATAATTTAAAAAACCAAACAAACAAACAGATAAGTCGCTTTTAGAATCCCTTCCAGCCCTGGGCTGACTGGTCTAAGCAAGAAGCATGCTGCCCGCTGGCTTTGTGAGTTGGGCTGAAAGATTCTGCAGAAGCCAGGACCCAAGTGGCTGCATTAAGGGGAGTTTCCTGGCCAGAAGTGCCCTATGTGAGTGCAGGGGACTCCACCTCCAAGTTCACTGGAGCCAGAGCAAAGGACAAAAAACAGTTTGGAAAAGTGCTAAGGACTATAAATTGACACACCGGTTGTCTCCTGGGTGAACCAGTGAACCCAGAAAGACGGAACGTGGCTCTGGCTGCAGGCATTTCAGGGGCGCCTCAGACACGGGCTGCCCTCATGCCTGCCAATTCCTCGGGGAGAGCCCTGAGCTGAGCCAGCCCGGCGTGGAAGCGCTTCTCCTCCGTCCACCTGCTGTGAGCATGCAGCCCTCACACTCTCTGGGCCTCCGTTTCCCTATTTGTAAACTGAGAAACCAGGGTCCACTCACAGGACTGAGCCCCCATTCAATGAGGTGGTGGGTGACCATGTGACAGAGAGCATCCTCTGGGGGCGCTGGTATCCGTCTGGGGAGCACCAGCTCATACAACAACCAGTGCCCAGGCTGCTGCTCCCTCCTGATGGGTAGACCCGCCTCCTGGGGTACCGCTGTCCCAAACCCTGCTGGCCCTAAAAGCCAGCGTCACCCCGCCACCGCATGTTGAAATGACCTAACATGCATCACCTGATGAGTAGGTAAATAACGTGGTCAATCCCTGCAATGAAATAAAATTCGGGAACCAAAATCGATGATGCACTAACACATGGTACAGCATGACAAGCCTCAAAAACACTAAGCTAAGTGAAAATCAGCCCCCCCAAAGCTCACGTATTTTATGATGCCATCTATAAAATGTAAAAAATCTATAAAATTTCACCCAACGCCACTGGGGTGTTGGTGGCGCCTTCTCTGTGTCCAGACTCTCCCAGCCCCTGGAAGCGGGCGGGCCCTCATCTCTCTCCTTTCCTGTCCACGCAGGGACGCGAGACGGTCTGCTGCCCATCTGCTCCTGCTCCACCTGCCCCGGCAACGCCGCCTGCTGGCGCCACCTGGGCCTGTGCCACAGCCGCATCTTTGACGTCCTCCTGCCTCGAGCCTGGCCCGCCATGCCGGGGAGAGACCTCCCCAACCTCCTCACCTTCTACAGGTTCTGGAGGGCAAGGGGGGCTGGAGCCCTGGGGCCCTGTCATCCCAGGGCCACCCTCTGTCACCACTGTATTAAGCGTCATGTGTGACTGCCTTCTGGGGCTCAGTGCCGGCCCTTTCTGATCCGCCCGGGGCACCCCCAGTACACAGAGAGGCGCCGCCGCTCTTCCGGCCCCGGAATGGCTGCTTGCGGTGGCTCTTCCCCAGCGCGCACGCCCTCATGGCCCTCCCTGGGTCCCTTCACTCAGGAGTTCTGTGATTAAATTCCATCGGCACCTCGCGGCCCACATGAGAGCGTCAGGTTCTTGACCTGCATGTGAACTTCGTGACAGACACCGATACTCACATGCCTCTTTGGTAACAGCAAGACCCCACACACACACCCCAAAGGGCCTCGGGCAAATCTAGGGGTCCCCACAGGGGACACACCCCCAGGCTGGCCTTTCCATGGCAGGCGGCCGTCCACACCACTGCCCCAGTATCTGCCCTCCTTTTCCTTGTCCATGAACCCACCGGTGACCACTTCCTGGCGGCCACTCCTCGCCTGAGGAACAGGCCGAAGGCCGACCCTGTACTTCCCAGGGCGAGGCCACGTGCAGGGCTTGGGAGGGCCCTGAGCATCTCCATCTGGACTCAGGGTCTCACAAATGTCCACTTGGGAATCGCATACCCCTCCCCCAGAAGCAAAGCCACACCCCCACCTCAACCCGCTCCTCTCCTACCCAACGCCCCCTCTGTCTGTCCTTGGAAGTCGCCCCTCCCAGATGCCCGAGAGGAGAGTGCGCAGGGATCTGCGTTCGGGGGAATCTGTCAACATGGAAACACTCGTGCTGGGACGCCTGCCCACCGCGCCCCATTATCAGCTGGCCTCCAACGCAATGGGGGTGGCCTCCTGGCGTCAAGTTGTGACATGGATTCTGTGGCTTTGGAGCCAGCCTCCTCCGTGAGCGCTCTGGGGGAGCACACAGGGCGCGCTGCCCCGGGAACGTGGCAACGTGAAACCAAGACGCCCACCTAGAAACGCAGCCACCCGCCAGGAAGGGATAGGCGCCCGCGGAGACGCGCCACGAGCCCTGAAGAGGAGGCCCCTCTCCTGAGCTGGGGTCCACGTTGACTTTGTAAGGTCCCTGGTATCTGAGCTGAGTCTGAAAGGACCTTAGGACCCTCCACGGCTGAGAGGGAAAGGGAGACGCGTCTAGGCGGAGGAAAGAGCCGAGTGGGCTCGGAATCAGGAAAGGGAGCCGAAGAGGGCGCCCGCCAAGAGCAAGCGCAGTCTTAGTCTGTGCAGAGGCCGGCACCCCCACTGCGCTCTCCACCAGGGGGCCAGTTGACTTCAGCTCCCTTGCATCGTGCTCATGTGAACCGAAACTGCTCTGTGGGAGGGTGTCTGGGTGGATGTTGCCTTGTGCCTCCTCACGTTATTGCCTTGAGTGGATGTAATATCTCGTTTCCTCAGATTTTTTTAAAAAGATTTCTTTATTTACGCATACAAGAACTGGGGTGCAGGCCAGAGGTGTGGGAGTGAGAGGATTCACCAGGGACAGAGTGGGGAGCAGAACAGGCAGATGGACTGAAATACACTGCTGAGAGGAGCAGCAGGGTGAGAAGGGAGAGGTCTACTGCGCCATGTGGGTCACCTCTCTGGTGGGGGAACGGAGGAACCCCCACTACAGTGGCTGCAAATGCCTCATAGTGCGACAGCTAATCCCTTGCACCACCAGGGAGGCCCTCCTTTCCTCAGATTTCTCATCCCAAAATGGAGCTGTTTGCTAGAACCTTCTCAGGGTTGTTATGAGGCTTGAGGAAGATGTCAGTGTGAGGTGTTGAGCACAGGGCCTGGCACACGGCCTGTCCTGGACCTGGGATCGCAGGCCAGATTCTTGGGGACTGTGGGAGGGTTTGATCGGAAGGGGTGAGGTACCCCTTGAGAGGAGGCGCATGAGGGGAGATGGGCATCCAGCCACCCTGAAGCCACAGGGACTCCGCTGCTCCGCCTGTAGACAGGCACCAAGCCCGGCCTCCCCAACCCATGGGCTTTCTCTTTTGCTTTCCAGAAGACCTACAAGAAAACACTCCTCCTCACATCGTAATTCGCGCGCTCCAAGCTCTCGGGACTGCTGCTGTGGCTCTGGGGGCCCTGGGCGTTGCCTATTACATCATTGAATCCTTGTGACCAAGTCCCCAGTCCACGGTCCGGCAGGTACGTGGACCCCCAGAAGTAGGCAACTCGGGGCTGGTGATGCGCATGTCCCTCCTCCCCCTAGAGGGGTGTTGAGGGGTGAGCCAAGCCTGGGGGAAGCCTGAGGACCAAGGCTGGCCTCGGGTCATGGGCCACAGCTCTCTAGGTCGCCCTGCATGCTCTTGGACAAAGCTAGGCCCATTGCTGGGATGATCAAAACAGAGCCCCTCACACCCCCCTACCCTCAGCTGGTGGAGGGTTTCCCTAGTCAGGGCACCAGACAGCGGGACAGACCAGGGGGAGGGAACTGCTCCCACCCATCAGGGCCTCTCCTCAGAAACTTCTCCTTGCTCAGGAAGCCTTTCTCCACCACCGCCGCACCAGGCACTCTCCACCTGTTAACCACTGTCTTCTCTAATCTGTCCTCTTCTGTGTTGCGAGTGTGTGTGTGTGTGTGTGTGTGTGAGAGAGAGAGAGAGAGAGAGAGAGAGAGAGAGAGACACGTGTCTCTACAACTTCATTGCAAGGTCCCTGAGGGCGGGCATTTACCTCACATAGTGTCCCAGCCTCCCCTGGCAGCAGAGCCCAAGGGAGGGATGTGGTGCCTGGGACTGACTGAGAGGGACGGGTGAGGGCGCAGGAGCAGCCTCAGCCTTGTCCCACTGGGGCCTGGAGAGCGTGTCACACCATAGGGCTGGTGTCACCTTGAGGCAGGAGAGGTGGCCTTGGGTGCTTCTCTGACAGTAGCTATTGGCTCTGGAGGTAGGAGTGGGGCTGTGTGTCTGTGGGAAACGGGCTCCCGCTTGGCTGAGGACAAGTCCCCAGGGAGGAGGCAGCTTTGAGCTGTTAGCAGCCAACTTTCATAATTCACAGGCCCAGGCACGATGCACCAGGCCAGAAAGGGATCTGGGAGGACACCAAGAGCACCCACCGTTGTCCCCACAGCAAGGCCACGGGTGGTGAATGCTTAATAAGTGATGATGGGGGAGGGCAACGAGGGGGCGTGGCAGCCTTTCCATGCACCCTGACCTCCACCTGCCACAAGCGTGGCCAGGGAAGGCGCGTGGCATGGTGGGTGCTCTAAGCCTTCAAAGCCAGCCCAGAAAACGGCAGTGAGAGCTCACCATGCGCTCGAGGGACCGGCACCCCATGAAGGGACACCATAGGGCAGGGAGAAGCAGGAAGCTCCCAGAGCAGGAGTTGAGAGGCGCGGTCTCTGGTGGCACCCACCTCAGGAGGTGGCTGGGTGTGGGACAAGGGGCCCCACGGGCAGGTTGCCATGGAGGCATTTGGAGTCAGGCCGTGGGGTCCAGTCTCACTCTGCCCCCTGGCGGCTGGGTGCCAGGCTTCTCCGAGAGTCAGCGCCATCTTTAAAGTGGGGAGGACATGGCTGTGAGGCTGAAAGGAGGGACATGCAGTCCCCCAGGGCCTAGGGACAGGGCTGGGGAAGGTGGTGGCAACTGGCCATGTGGAGAACTCCAGGGCTGGGGTGTGTGTTGGTCTGGTGGGAGAGTCCATGGTGGCCAGTGTCCAAGAAGGTGCCTGAAACTTATCATCCTGAAAGGCCGGTCCCCCCCGAGACAGGCTCCTCTCTGGCTTCCCAGAAAGTGAGGAAGACTGTGGCCCCTGCCCCACCCCAAAGCAGAGTCCTTCCATGTCCCACAATCTGTGCCTGGAAGTTCTGACAATGTGGCCTTTCCCCATGAGACCCACTACTTTGGCTGCCTTCCTGCTTTTGCAGAGGCTGCTGGGAAGCCAGTGCAGGGAAACGCTAGCTGGCCCCCGAGTGCTGAGATGTGTTCTAAGCTCAGCAGCCCCGGCCTCCTCCAGACTTGCTTCTGCTAGAGCCTGGGCTGTGGGGTCATCTCCCCAAGTCTTTGGTCAGTGGACACTGGGGTCTGTGGGTTGGATGAAGACACCACCCTCAGGGGTCAAGGGAGCTCTTTCTAGAGGCCCAGAAGTTTCAGTCGCCTTCCTGGACACTGGTCCCCATGGAGTCTCCCACCCGGACCCACCAGCGTCCCCCATCACACGTCCCTGCACAACTAAGTACACGGGCAAGCGGGTCAATCACCAGTGAGTACTGACCTCACATCCACACCACAGTGGGCTCCATGAGAGCATGGGCGAGTGGCGGCCATGCTGGGGACAGGCCAAGGCTGGGCTGGGACTGCAAGGTCAGTGAAGTGGACCTAGGCTGGTCAAGGCCCAGACAAGAGGGGCAGCAGGCAAAACCCCAGATGAGCCAGCCGCGAGCACTGACCCGGCCTGTACAGGTAGAGCGCAGGGTCCAGGTGGGTCGGCGCCGTGACGATTAGATGACTCCCTCAGCAAACGCCTCCTGGCACCCACCTTTTGCTATAGAAGCACATCAAAACAGACAAGACCCTTGACGGGGAGGCCAGTGCTCTAGGTACTGAAAACCCACCTCAGGGTGAGTGAGATAGGGGTAAGGGTCACTGTGGGGGTACACTGAGGCATCTTGAGTTTCACAGGTTTAGCTCACATCCCTGTGGAAGGACATGTGGTTTGGTGTCCTTAGTCCAGAGAGTGAAGACCCATCAGCCTCCTCTCAGAGAAAAGACTCTTCTGGAGTTTCCTTCCTAAAGCTTGGGGAGCCTCTGTCTCCACCCCCCACCAGCTGGTGATGAGACATCAAAAGCAAGAGGCTGCTCCCCTCCTCTTTGGGGCACTGAACATAATAAAACGTGCCACTGTGGCCTGGCTTTTGAGCACTGAGGCTCCGTCTGGGCTGCTGGCCCCGGGGGAGGGAGAGAAGCAGGAGAGTGACCAGTGTGACTGGG
This sequence comes from Galemys pyrenaicus, assembly GCA_019455555.1. Lineage (NCBI taxonomy): Eukaryota > Metazoa > Chordata > Mammalia > Eulipotyphla > Talpidae > Galemys > Galemys pyrenaicus. Next base: position 23,788,527 of record JAGFMF010011501.1, read on the forward strand.
CGCCTTGCAGCCTGCAGAAGCGTGACTACGTTTGGGTGGAAGGAGGGAAGGGCAGGCATGGGGAAGACGTGGACATGCAAGAAGTCTGAATCCTGGACGGTTTACTTTTCCACAGGAGGGTCCCAGGCGCCCACCCTCACCCGTGACGTGAAGCTGAAGAGCCCCGGAGTCAGGGGCGCCGTCCAAGCTGATGCTCTGTCCTCTTTCTCTTGCAGATCCAGTTTCCATCAAGGAGCCCTCTTGTCACCAAAATAGAACAATGCCCCCCAAAAAAGTCTGGGTTTTTTTAGTGTGTTTTACTCAGAGATAGAAAAATTGGACTTGGCGGTGGGAAGGTAAACGGGTGGGGAGACTCAGGGTGGGAACTTGTCCTTCCTGTTGAGGGCCATAGACCCAAGGGGGCCATGTTCTCAGCACGCAGAATGAACTCTGGGTTCCTGCTCTAAAAGCAGGCTTTGGGCAGCCCTGCTCACACCCAGGGGGACCAGCCAGCACCACCGCTGGTGGCCTCGAAAGCCAGCGTCCCTCCCCCCTCCCCATCTGCACCTGGTGCCCTGGACACTGCCTTCCTCTGCCCCCTGCATGGGGACGTGGTCAGGGCTGGGCTGTCGCCCCCTGGTCTGCCTGGGAGGCTTAGCTGCACATGGCGTTTGGCCTCTAGCTTCTGAGCAGCCAAGCAGAGGCCCTAGCTCGAAGCAACCCCGGCCAGCAGGAGCAGAAAGAAGGGTGTGAAAAGGGGAGCAAGACAGTCAACACAGCCGTGGCCACTGAAGCCTAACTCTGCTGGGGTGACCCTGGCAACCAGTAGAACACCGCCCCCCCAGCAGTAATCCCAGGAAAGGGGACTGTTCGTGCACCACCCTTTGGGGGGGGGAGGGGAGGAGGGGACAGGACACAGGTGGTTTGTTCCCTACACTTCAACCTAGAGAGAAAAGCAAAGAAATGCAAATGGGGGAAGTTGGGCATCTAGAATGTACTGAAGCAGTAACTCTAGGGGAGGAGGGCTGGGTAACAAGGGGGTGCGGACACCCCTGAACTCTGGTAAGCAGAGCCACAGAGCTGCACCTCCAAGGCGTTAGCGCTGGGGCTGCATTGACCTGACACCTTCGTGGTCCTGCCTGGAGCTAGTGGGAGCTTTCCCTGGCGTAGGCCCCGTCTGACCTGCGTCACTAGAGGTCAGCCTTTCCTTGTGTCTGCAGGGCCTGCAGCCCCAACTAATCCACAGGTCAGAGGCGCATACTCTGGGGAGGGTGCTCTGAACCTTCAGCTGCATCTCCCACTCCCAAGCGGGCTCTCTCCACCACCACTCCCCGCCTCCAGGGCAAGCCTGGCAGGCAGGTGAGCTGGCCTGGCTCCAGCAGCAAGGAGCACCTGTTTGGGCTCCAGCTCGGCCTGCGCCCCTCCCAGGCCGGGCTCTGCCGGGGAACACGGTACTCGGGTGACCACGTGCACCTGCACAGCCCCGTGGGACTAAGAAAATGGTATGGGAAACACATGGAAAGCACGCGGGCTGCAAGCCGGGGAGGGGCCGAGCGGTAGTTCTGGTAATCTGGCGACCTGTCGAAAAGAAACGGCGCGAACAGCCGATGCATTGACAGCAAAACCAGTGTTCACGCGCACATGCTCACAGTGAGGTTTCTGAGGCTGGGCCGGGAGAGGAGGGAGAAGCAGGCTCTCGGAGACTTCCGGGGCCTCCCTGCCAGCCTCTGCCCGGGCGTCCGCTCGCCACGTTGTCTCTGCAGTCCAGCCAACCAGCTTCGTTTCCGGCCCCTCCCTGGACTCAGGAGAGAACCTGTGTTCCATCTTTCTCTCCCTCAGCACCTGGCAGCGCCTGAACATTTTCTGAATACGAGAGACATAAGGCGTGTGGGTAGAAGGGAAATAGACGTGTCGACGCTTAGTAAGACAACATAATAGATGTAAACTATGTGCCGTTATTCTAGTTCTCTTTGTTTCTTTTCCCCACCCCTGACATTTTCTGGTTGAGAAGTTAAATTATGACATCCGGTTTTTGAGATGAGGACTCAGCTTTATTGCAAATTAATGGCAGGAGATAGACAATAAGTTCAAATCTGCCTCCGTGATTAAGAAAGAAAGTGAGGGCCTCCCCAGTGGTGTAGCGGTTAAAGTCTCAGCGCTATCAAACTACTACCAGTCACTGCTGCCAGAGTTCAATCCCCAGCCAGGGCGGGGACCCACATGGCCCTGCAGACATCTCCTGCTTCGCCCACTGCTCCCCTCAGCAGTGTACTTCAGTCAATCTGCCTGTTCTGTTCCCCACTCTGTCTCTGGTGAATCATCTCCCTTGCACCTCTGGCCTACACCCCAGCTCTTGTATGCATAAATAAACCGTTAAAAGAAGGGAAATGAGGTCATAGGTTTTGGGGACCAATATTGAGAACAAAGGAGTTCAATTTTATTGGCTAAAAAGTGAGTAGTCGCAAAGAAATGTGGGGTTGGCTCAAGTTGATTCTAGTCACAAGGCTGGTAACTAGTAACGAGGTTTCACACACGGAGATGTCTGTGAAGGCCTTCCCTCACCTAGCGGGAGTCTTGAAGTTCTGTTGATGGACCCCTGGTTCTGGGGAGCCCCCTCTGCATCTGCAGTCTCCGAGCTCTGGCTGGCCTTGGGGCTCAGTTCAAGGTCATTTGATAAACCTTTGTCTGTAGAAGCAAGTCTCAGAAAAAAGTTACTTAAGGATTTTTCCCCTTTTGTGCTGTGGGGTCTAAAAGCAACTTAACCATTTCGCCTCGGTTACATAATGTTCTGAAGCTAATTAATAATCCCGCATAGATCAGTGACTTTTCCTTAGTCCTATTCCAACGTGTGACAGCCACAATGTGACCGCTAATAGATATTCAGATTGTTTCCAGTTCGGGTTTTTTTCTTAATATTTATTTATCTATGTGTACAGAGCTGGGTGTAGACTAGAGGTGGGGGGGTCTCGGGGAGGCCCTGGGGATTTTCAAGTGACGTTGTCATGAATGTGTACCGTTGTTTTTCACAGGAAAAGTTTTGTTCTCTTGGGTAAATAGCTAGGATTGAATTGCTGGAGCTGACAAGAAACTGCCAGGCAGCCTTCCAGAGAGACCCTCCCAGAGCAGGCAGGGGGTGCCCGTGCACACCACCTGACCGGCTCAGAGGTCAGCGGGCCCATCACTCTCCTGCAAAAATCCTACTAATAACCGGGCATTTGGTTTTACTAGGGGGTTATTGTAAACTTCGAGGTGAGAAAGCGATTTTGTTAGTTTCAAATTAGTTACTATCAGGGTTCAGGTGAAATGAAGTGTGATGGGGGCAGACGGGGTCCGGCTGGCCCTGGAGGTCACGGAGGAAGCGGTGGCAGGGACGCACTGGGTCCATCCTACTCCGCTCTCTGATTCTGTGTGGCCAGAGACGGTCGGAGTGGTGGAAGCTGAAGCGTGGAAGCGAATTTTATTGCACCAGAGGAGGAGAATGTGTGCTGCGCCCGGCTCTGTCCGAACACGGTGGGGCAGCAGGAGCGGGCAGCCAACGCGGGAGTTGGGGCAGAGGACGCAGACTTTCCGGGAGGAGATTCTGGCTCGGTCAGCTTGATAAGGTTCTTACAAAGCAAGCTGGTGTGGTCAGATCCTGAAGGGGGAGGGCAGGGACTGAGACCGGCCACACGGCTGGTCAGATACCAGTGGTAGAGGACTGGGGCTAAGTGACCCACAGGGTCCACTGAAGCTGGCCTGCGTGGACCAAGGACAGGACCCAAGGTCAGCTGAGGGCTCGGAGGAGCCAGGCGTGCCTTAGGTCAAGGAGTTTTTATCCAGGTAGGTATTTTTGAAATTTTCCAAAGAAAGTTTTGAAGTGCTCTGCATCCCACTAGGCGCCAAAGCTGAGCTCCTTCCAGGCCCTTCTCTCTCGGACCACTTCTCCTGCTGCCCTCTGCCTACTGGCCCCAGCCATGGTGCCGCCCTGCTCTGCGTGCCCGTGCCGGGCTCGGCCGGGAGAGGCCAGGCGCACTCTTCCGTGGCCACGAGACCTGGCAGTTTGGAAAACAGCAGGGGCAGGAAGGACGGTGAGCTTCCGCTGACGCAGAACCCAGAACCCTCACGAGAGGTGCCCTCCCTGTCCCCGAAGGCCTCACCTCCAAGACACTGGCCGTATTTTTCCTCCATTCTTCATCACACCTAGCATGAAAACAGGCTAAACAGCCTCATTCTGGCAAAGAGTAAATATGTATGCTTTTCTCTTGCTGCTCCCGCTTCTGTTACAGGGCCCCAGGCAAGAGCATAGAAGGTTGGAAGGAAAGATACTTTTCCTCCCCTTCAGGGCCCTCAACTTTGCTCAAGTGTAATTTTTTCATCGATCCACCCTGACTAGCCTGCTTCAAACTGCAAATCCCCATCACATCTTCCCTCACTACCTTCAAATACTGTCTAAAGTGTTCTCATGATTATGAAGGTCTCCCTCCGTCAGCCTGTAACCCCCCGGGGCCAGGGACCCTCTGTTGTTCACAACAGCCCCTAGAATAGTCCTGGCATTGAGAAGGAGGGCGATGATCTTCGTTTGGACTGAAAGCCAGGAAGAGAGGGTGACAAGGAGGGAAGGAAGAAAATCCCGAGACAGAGAGTAGAACATTTTTCTAGGGTAAGGTGGCCACATGTGGGGCTTTGTTGTTGCTGTTGTTCTGCTAGTTTCATTGTATTGCCTCAGAAATCAAAGCAAGGGTGATTCCTTGGTCTAGGGAACAGGCTGGCCACAGAATAAACTCACATGAGTGAGGTCTCATGCCTATCAGTGGCTTCAGAGGCTTCCCGGGGCAGAAGTCACATCTAGAACCCACAGCACTTGGCTCCCAGAAGCACGCACGGAACCTGCTGCGGGGGTTGGGAGAGTGACCTCATGGCGTCCGGGACTGCTCTGGCCCTCCCTGCCCAGTGTCTCTCCAACAGGCTTGGGACGACAAAGCATGGAGGCGCAGGGAGCACAGAGCTATACCCCATCCTGCTCCCTGTGACCGCTAGGGGGCGCCCCCCCCCGGGTGCGCCAAAGACCCGCGCTGAGGCTTTGGGCCACTTTTGGTGGGTCAGGCTTTAAAATTCCTTCCTGCTCAAGGCTCCTCGGCCTCTTCAGAGAGGAAAGGAAAACTAGGGATGAGGGCCAAAGGGGCGTTAGCAAAGCAGATGGCGAGGTCTGATGGCGAGATCTCCTGACCGCCGTGGCCACCAGCCCAGGTCCCGCGTAAAGGAAGGAGGAGCGCACAGGGGGGCCGCCCCACATAGGTGAGCCCCTGTAAATATGGAAGAAGCAAACACCAGCTTCTGCGCCCCACTCCCCGCGCTGCCCATGGAGCAGCCCTGCCCTTCCCCAAAGCCAGATTCTTGAGGCGAAAAGAGGCTGTGGCGCATGGACCCGTAGGCACGGGAACCAGGAACCAAGGCGCGTGTTTACCTCACGCAGTCCAGCTCCCTGGAAACCTGCAGGGGAGAGGTGACTCAGTACACACGTCCCAGCACCCCCTCAGGCGCTCCGTGCCTTCCTCCACCATGGTTTCCTGCAGCTGTCTCGGAGCAAGCGCCTCTTTCTCCTCCTCCTGTACTATTCACACGCGCAGCCGGACACAGAAAGACTTTATTCACAGCTCCATCCCCGGCTCTATTGAAAGCTTTCTGAAAATGCAAATTCCTCAGAAGCGTATTCTTCTTTTCAAGCACTTTTAAGTTGCATATCCCAGTGAGAGCAGCGAGCCCAGGAGACTGCCCCAGACAGGAAGCTACTTAAAAATAGTATTTTCCTTTAAAGGTGAAGCTGTTTGGTCCCCAAACTGTGAAGTCAGGCCTGACAACAAAATGGAGAGTACAGTTCCTCTGGGCCTCAACCCCTGGGGATGCATAGAATGTGAAGCCCCCATTTTTGCCACCCGGGCCCTGCCCCCACCTTGGCCTGCCTCCTGCCTTCTTGGAGTGCTGTGCTGTGCTGCCCACATTGGTTCTGGGCCACTGGAGACTCACAGCCAGAGCCATTGCCCCCAGAGGCTCAATACAGTGAGTGGACATGCTTCTAAATGAGCCAACCTTCTGCCGGGCCCTACAGCTGTCTTCACCCCACAAAACCAGGTGGTTCTGTTCTCAGCACCGCCCTCTCCCCCTCCAGGCTCAGATGCCCTCTGAGATAACTGCTGTCACTAAGCATGGGAACTGGCATTTTAAGCTCTGTGTTTCTATCAATTACCCCCCACTCCTACCCTCACCTCCTGCTCCAGGTTTGGGATCTCTCTTCTTATACACACACACACACCTCCCTCCCTGTTCAACCTCTAGCAAGATCTCCTGGGGTGCCTGTTCCTCCTCCAAGACTATCAGAGGAAGAGGGGGTACTGTCTCCTCTGAAGGTTATCAAGCCCTAGCAGACTCAGGAAAGAAAGACGTTCACCTCCCTACATATAAAAGGTATAAAACTAGGTATAAAAATTTAGAGGCCCCGGCCGCGGAAGACAGAGCCATTACCAGAGCCGACTTTTTATATAAAAGACCTATCAACTCTGCGAACTTATCATCTGCTTTTTTTCATGTTATGAGTTACCTTCCTCCCCGTTGAAGCCCCAGGCACCCAGCCCATTCCTTAGCTCCGAATGGCACAACAAAATTAAATTAGTTTAATTTGTTTAATGTCAATTTAATTATTAAACCAGCCAAAGAACCTAGATGGAAAGAAGGAAAAAAAATTTCCACCCCAAACCTCCCTTAGGTGTCAGAGAGGATCAGAACTGAAATAACTGAAGAAAACAAAATTCCTTCTCTTCTTCCATTACCTAAACCCCCAACCAAGAGAGCATTTAGTTCAAATGAACATTTTCCCTGATTATTGGGATTTCATGCCCCGCAGCTGTGACCTGCTCTTTTCACTGGTCATGTTTCCGTGTACTGTCTCACTCCAACAGCTAAAGATGAGCCCTCACCTGACAGTTCGTAACCAAGGAGACTGTAGGATTCACCCCAGGGCTGCTCCCAGCCCTGCTCTGTGAATGCCGCCTCTGACACTGGTCCCCTCTGGCTTCAGCAATAAAGCCATGTAGGACAGGCTTGAACAGGGAGGAAGGGACTTCGCTCCAAAGACCCCATTTTTCCCTCCCTGCCACCCCGTGCCTCCCATCAGCTGCATGCAAAGGCTGACTCTCCTGGAAGCTGCAAGATGGCTGCTAGCAGCAGCCAGAGCTGGGAAACACGCCTCTGTGACATAAAGGTTATCTTGAGCTAAAAGGCAAAGAAAAAGCGGTAGCTACAAGAACATTCTAATCTCTCCCCTTTTCTTCCTGAAGATTAAAAAAAAATAGTTACGTGTGTTCCCTGACCCTCCCTGCACCAGAAGGAAAGTAACATTCTTATCATCAAGGATAAATAACTGAGGTGGAGAGAATTCTATATAATGAGACCTTGCTAAAATAATTCTTGCCTCCCCCTTTGCCTCTGCACAGTTTACTTTTCCACTATTGCCTCTCTTCACACCCCCTAATGTAAAAGCATAAAGGTTTCACGATTGCATCGTATCTTCACTTCTGTCCACTTACATGAGTCGGTATATTTTTCTCCTGTTAATCTGTCTTATGTAAGCTTCATTCTCAGGCCCAGTTGAGAAAAGTTAAGAGGGTGGAGAGAAAATGTCGCCTCCCCTGCAGCAACAGTGGTTTCTGTCTGCATCCAGAGTGCCCATGAGCCCACGCACCTCCTGGCATTCCAAGCAAGAGCCCATGACTCGCTCTCATTGGGCCACCTGCAGTCACAGGGGTGCAGGCACCCAGGTCCACCCATGAGCTGGGGTAAGGTTTAGCTTCCCTGAGTAGGCTGCCTAAGGAAAGGCAGAACATCTGAAGGGGAATTAGGTTATTTTAGTGAAGAAGTATGGAATTTGGAGAAGGTGATCAGTGTATAATCCATTCTCAATATTGGTTTCTCTCTTTTTTTTAAAGATTTATTTATTTATGCACACAAGAGCTGGGATGCAGGCCAGAGGTACAGGGGGTGAGAAGATTCACCAGAGACAAAGCGGGGAGCAGACCAGGCAGATGGACTGAAACACACTGCTGAGGGGAGCAGTGGGTGAAGCAGGAGAGGTCTGTTGCACCATGTGGGTCCCCTGGCCGGGGGTCGAACTCATGCTGCAGTGGCTGCGGATGCTTCATAGTGCTGTGTCTTAACCCCATGCACCATCAGGGAGGCCCTGGTTGTTGTTTTATTTTTAACCTTCCTCCTACTGTTGGATATTTAAATGTCTCCAGTCTTTGACTTTTATAAACAGTGCTACAATGAACATCCTTAAACATGTGTGTGTAGGGGGGTATAATACATAATAGACTTCCATCCATTAAGTGTGTTTGCCTGCTTCTTGCAAGGTCATATTAGCCAAGGCCTGAGTCAACATGGAACTACACAAGGAGGTGAAAGCCAGGAGGCATGGGTCACGGGGGCGGGTCACAAAGGTAATAATCTACCAGTCTGCCCTCTAACTCCTAATGACTCATATCCTTTTGAAAAACAGTCACCCTTCAAACAAAGTGCAATCAAACAAGGCTTCCAAAAGCAACTTCCCAGGCCAGTGTCGGTCTCAGACTTGAAGTCCAGGATCTCACCATCAGAATCAGATCCAGGCGGGGATGACGTGTCCAGATGTGGTTACGGAGGTTTCGTTCCGTAGAGTTAGAGGCCTGTGAACCACAGAAACCAGTTATCTTCCCACACACAGGTGACAAAGACCAACAAGACAGAGACAGAAAAACACAACAGATACTCTCCCAGTCGAGAAGTTGAAGGGAAAGAGTGGTGTATGGTAATCATGGGTGCATAGTAATAAGAAAAAAAATCTTCCTACATACTGATTTCATTGCACACCACAATTTTGGTATTTTGTTTCTTTCACTTTCATTCAGTGAAAAAGTATTTCCTAATTTCCACTTGTGATTATTTCATTTTTCTCATGGACTCCTCAGAAGTATACTGTTCAAGTCCCATATATCTGAGTAATTTGTAGATATCTCATCGTAACTGGTTATTAATTTGATGCCTCTGAAATTGATGACTAATTCAATAACTCAGACAAATTATTCTGTATGTTTCAAACTTTTGAAATTTATTGAGACTTCTTTTGTGGACCAACAAAGTCTATCTTGGTGAATGTTCTACATGCTTTTTTATACAATCTGACAATCTCTGGTTTTTACATTAAAGTTTTAGTTCATGGATATTAAATAGCCAGTAACATGACTGGGGTTAAGTCTACCATCTTGGCTTAGTTTTCTATTTGTCCCATGTGTTGTTTTTTCCTCTGCATCTTTCTCTGCCTCATTTTGGATGGCTTGACTATCATTTCATATGCCATTTATTTCATCTATTAACTTTGTAACTAAGCTTCTTGGTGTTATATCTAGGGGCTTTTTTTCCCCTAGAAACTGAAAAATGAAACTAATTTATGTAGGTGAGCTCAAGTCAGCCCACATATGTGTCCATACTACAACAAAATCACCTAAGGATGAATTTCTCAGAAGGTATTAAGCAACACATGTGTACCTGCTGGTCTTTGAAACGATGATATTAGCCTATAGTTTTGATGTGGAAACATACTGAGAACTTGTGGCCCAGCAAGAAACAGAAGTATCGGAACATTCCACACCGTGGAATGCCATCTGTAGGAATGTGATATGGACCCCAAGATAGAGAGTGGGGGCCATAAAATGAAGATGGCCTCTAGCTAGACCCTGGGGTTTACACATAGTAGGCCCTCAACAGATATTTGTTGAATATAATAAACACTTTGTTAAAAATCTGGAAGGCGAACCCCCTAGTTGCTAATAACCGGAAGGTGAGAGATGTGTCTCCTTCTCACAGTCTGTATCCTCTACAAGAAACTAGCTGAGCACTGTGGCGCTGCCTTCAGAAGGACAGCAGAGTGGACACGTGACGGCTCTGCCAGCAGACACAGAGAGCTGCTGTGCTTGATGGTGGCCGAGGGGATGGAGGCTGATGGAGCCTCTGGTGAGATCTGCTGACGGCAGGTCAGAGTTCCAAGTTGCCTCTAAGACACACAAGCAAACGCGTGACTGTCCAGAGCTAACCCTTCTCGTGCCAAAGAGAAGAGCCCTGCCCCAAGGAGAACGCAAAAAAGCCTAAAAACTCAATTACTAGGGCTCCTCCTAGGCGTTTTATTTTTTTTGAAGATTTATTTATTTATGCATATGAGAACTGGGGTACAGGCCAGAGGAATGGGGAGTGAAAGGACGCATCACAGACACAGTGGGGAGCAGAACAGGCAGATTGACTGAAACACACTGCTGAGGGGAGCAGCGGGTGAGGCTGGGGAGGTCTGCTGCGCCATGTGGGTCACCGCCCTGGCTGGGGATTGAACTCGTGCTGCAGTGGCTGCAGATGCTTCACAGTGCGGTGCTTAACCCCTCCTCTTAGATGGATTATAAACCACCTGAACATATGTGTTTCTAGGTTTCATTCCACTCTCCAGAGAATAAAGACAAGTTCCTGATTATTGTGTCAGGGATCGAGAAAATCAGATGGAAGAAAAAGAGTTTAAAAATGCAAGTGGATGAAAAGTCTTCTCCCACAGTCATCTCAGGAGTGGTGATAAAATGATTATGCTGAAAAATACTGAACAGAAAAATCCCTGAGCTTCCTAGATTAGAGGATGCCTCAGAGCCCCATGAGCACGCAGGAAAAATCCTACATCCTAAATATTTATATGGGTGTCCTTATTTTAATCTTGCCCTCAATAAACAACAAAGAAAAAAAGACTTCCGCTTACTAACAGAATGCATCAATAAAATCATCTTTTTTAAACATCACAAAGGACATTTGGAAGAAAGGGCAGTTAGATGAGTTGAAACAACATGAAGCCAGGATGAGGAAATCCAGAGGGTGCTTGTCTAGCAAGTCCTCTAGGCAGGGGCCAGAGTTTCCTAGCAGCCCAAGCAAAGAAAGAAACAAGATCAGCTGATTTCTCACAATGATTAGATAAAAAGAAATCAGGAGCATAATTCCAAAATTGGAAAACTTTTCTTCCATGTGTTTTTAGGCTAAGGGTCCATGTGACAATGAATATCGCCCTTGGATTACCCTACCAGGAATAAAGCAGTGGGTGTCTGGGGTTGGCACTGATATGGCATGACTCCATGTGGGTTTGGGAACAGCTACCAGGGACAGAATCACGTGACTCTTGACCTATAGTTCTCAGTCCCAAAATAAATATTAGCAATGACTGAGCTCTCATGCATGACTGCCATTCAGACAAGTCTCCCAGGTTTTTTAATTTAACCAAATGTTTGCTACGTATCAAACAAGAGTCGGTTTAAAGTTGCAGGTCTGATCTGACAAGGCCATAAAATGTTCTACATCGCTGGATGGGTGTAGACCCCAATGGTTAACCAGGCAGCTAAGTTGGGTGCAAATTGACCAGCCTCTCGGGAAAGATACGAAGCTTGAATAGAGACCTTAAAATCTCCCCGCACAGAGGACACTGTGTTTTCCCACAGATTGCCATTCATTCCCACAAATATATTAACTATCTCGGCCTTTCTCTCTTCGGACAAGATGGCTGCCACATCTCCAAATAGCGAGTCTTCACACAACAGTGTTCCAAGCAAGAAGGAAGATGATGGGTCAAAAAGGTTATTCCCCTTCCCTAGTCAGGGAAGAAAATCTTTCCGGAGTCTCTTGCAGGGATTTCCCCTTGTGCTGGAGTAGCTACAACTGGGTCACATGACCACCTAAGACTAATCACTGGCAACAGGGAGAGAAGAGTCAGGAGTGACTTAATCTCCAAGTGTTTCAACCTCTGAAGATGGACCCATTGTCTTTGTAACAAAATTGAGATTTAGTAAGCTTGAGAGGTGGTGACTAGGGACCCAGTATCTTAGCCAATTCTCCTGCCTCACCCTTCTAAGGCTGAAAAACCAATCTATAAATCAATCAATAAAGCCATAGAAACCCCTCTTGGAAGAGAACGACAGCACCTTCTAGATCTGTGAGGCCTACTAGTCCATTTAAAGTTAACTCATTTAAAGTTAACTTGAATGGTTATTTAAAGTTAACTTGAAATTAATCAAAATCAAATTAAAATTTAAATACAGGGGTCTCCCTGGTGGCACAGCGAGTTGCACGCCACACTGTGAAGCACCCACAGCCACTGCAGTGCAGGTTCGATCCCCGGCCAGGGAGCTGACCCACATGGCACAGCAGACCTCTCCTGTCTCCCCCCTTCAGCAGTATATTTCAGTGGATCTGCCTGTTCTTCTCCGTACTCTGTCTCTGGTGAATCCTCTCACTCCCACCCCCGCCTCTGGCCTTGTACCCCAGCTCTTGCATGCATAAATAAAAAAATCTTTTTTAAAAATTTTAGTTCTTTCAGTCGCACTGGGCACACTCCAGGAGCTCAGAGCCACAGGTGGCTGGAGGCTACCGTGCTCGGCAGCACAGACATGAAGCATTTCCTCCGTCATAGAAAGTCCCATGGGTAAGCATGCCACTGCTTCTTTCGGAAAAGGCTTCTCTCTCTCGAGACTACAGGGTGAGGGTTTCACTGGCCACCCGTGGCACGCCACCATCACGTCATCGGCAACACCCCATTCGCCTGCCTTTGCCCCCTGTTACCTGAGACTGGCCCACGGAGTAGCTCCCCAGTCAGTGAGCACTGACCCGTGGGGCGCGCTGAACATGGACCTGGCGCTGACACCCATGTGCATGACGCCCTTGCATGCGCGGACCCAGCTTCTTGAGCGAACCCTTGGTCCTCGCTCTGGGCCCCAGCGCACGGGCCGGGGGGCCTGAGCACACCACGCGGTCACACGGCGAGACGCCACGTGGTCACACGGCGAACACTTAATCACTTGTGCGCCCCGCAAAGAGTGAATGTGAAGACAGGGCCCCCGCGGGGATCGCCGCCCGCCCGTAGCACACGCCTCCTGAGCTGCACGGGCTGGGCATGAAGGGGCTGCAGAGAGCAGGGGTGAGGCCCGTAGGTGCAGAGGCAGGTCCCGGTGGGTACAGGCCCTCGGGCCCACCCGTGGACGTGGCTGACACTCCTCGGTCATCTGATGAGGAACAGGTCCCCCATAATCACCCTTTGAGCCACTCGCACCTCAGGGGGTCCGACCGGTAAGGGCACCTGGCTGGGCGAGGCTGGTACATTCGCGCCCTGGGGAAGGGCAAGGCCCTGTCCAGCTCTTAGCGAGCACAGCCACTTCCTGGGCACCCCAGCACCAGCCTCCGACAGGGTTGAGCTTGGTCAAGCAGGCGGACTCCAAGCGAGGCCCAAGCTGAGTGGCTCGAGCCACATGAGTCTGTGCTGTCCCCCACGCCTCTGCCCCGCCCCGTGTCCTCCGGGCCCCATGAAGTCACCTGGAGGCGGTGGCGGGCGCAGGTGCTTGCAGGTGCTTGCTGAGACTGCGCCTGTGCCTGCCGCTGGTACCCACATGCCCCTCCTCCCAGGCCCACACAGCTGCTCCTCCAGTTGTTACCCCAGCGCCTCTACTGCGAGCCCCCAGTGTGGGCGGGGGAGGGCGGCTCTAGCCCTGAGCTGTAACAGGGGCCTGCTGATGTAGGGTTGTTTCCTTGGCCCTGCCCCACTCCCTGGGGCCTCACCCCTCCTGCATGGGGACCCACCTGGGACCCGAGAGCAGGCCCCGCCCCCTCCTGCCTTGGACCCTCAAGTTCAGGCAGAGCTGAAGTGCAGGCTGGTCAGGGCGCTGCGGCTGTGCAGACCACAGATACCGGCCTCCTCCCCTGAGGACAGTGCTGGTGCTGCACCTGGTGCCTGCGCCTCAGGCAGCCAGGAACCCCAGCCCCTGGCCAGGCGCTTTCCAGCTTCCTCCCACCCCACCTTTCATTCCTCCGTGGGGCCTGAGGGCACCCCCAATGTCCTTCCTCTCCATAGGCCTCCTCACCTCTAAGGTGGTTCTCCTCTCACTGGCTCCCCAGGAAGCCCACAGTCTCCCCAGCTCCCACCTTCCTCACTGCTCCCCCAAGGTTGTCTCAGGGGAGGAGAGCGAGGGAGGAAAGGGAAGAACAGACAGGAGAGTGGGGAGGGAAAAGGCAAAGGTAAGACCTGGGGGAGGGCGGAAGTGGGGCCCGGAAAGGCAGGAGGAGAAGAGGATGAAAAGGGGAGAGGAGAGGAGAAAGGAGGCACCAGCAAGGTTGATCCTTTTTTCCCAAGTCAGCACTTTCTGTCACTTTCCCGACCCAGTTCTGCTTGAGTGCACACGAAGAGGCCAATTGTCTCAGAAACCCAAGTTTCACTTTACTTCTCCACTGAACACCAGAGACCTGAGGAGAAGCCTGTTTGTTTTATGACATTGTCTAGGTGTGGGCCGAAGGAGGAAGAAATACTCTTGGCATTCTGCCTTACTTTTTTTTTTAAAGGTCTTTGTATTTTCCTGTTAATACCTGAACCTTTGCCATGTAAATAACACAGGTAAAGATAAACCTGAGTGGCCCTGGACTCCGAACTTAGCGCCCTGGCCTCCCTCTGATCATCTTCCTTCCCACCACTGGAAAATTTGGAAACGTTGTCTGGAAGTTTAGTCACAGAATAAATAGTCCCGGGGCAAAGCGTGTTGATTTCAGGCCGGCTTTGAAGAAAGTGCGGAAGTGATCAACACGTCTTAGACTTCTGCTCCAATCTGCTGTGTCTCTTCTTCCTCCACCACACGACCTAAAGGGGGTCATTTCCCTTGCCCGTCACCTGGTAGGGACCCCAAAGGCCCTGCCCCCCCTCAGCTTATGCCCACAGAGGCTCACCCACTGGCATGGCCCTGCACCTGTTCCTTAGGCGAGAATGATTGAAAGAAGTGACTGACTCCTTACCTGCCACCACTGAGCACACCTGTATTTACTTATTTTCTTCCTGGAGCGCCTCTCCTGACAGGGCTTTCTAAGAGGGGCTATAGATAATGAGCCCGCTGATCCCCAGTATACCTGATCACTGAGGGAGCACTCAAACTCTAGCTTCAAAGCTCTCCCTCTTCGATACTTTTAAAATTTCGTTCAACTAAATCCAGAGTGGCTGTTAAGAAATCTACAGTCACTCTGATTTTTGTTCCATCCTCAGCCTTCTACTTCTCACCTGCTTGGAATGTACGGTTTGGGGGTATCTCCTTCATGCTAATATAGTAGCTGTCTCATCAGCTTCTTGAAAACTCAGGTTTCATGCCACATCACTATTCCTCCCATCTCATCTTCATGTGCCAAACTGGAAGTTAAAGCTCCAGCCATCACATCTGGAGTGCCTCCCCTGACAGGGTTTTCTAAGAGGGGCTATAGATAATGAGTCCTCTGATCCCCAATATACTTGATATATATACCTGACCACTGAGGGACACTCAAACTCTAAGCTCAAAGCTCTCCCTCTTGGATACTTTTGACGAATGTTAACATTCCTGTATCTACCTGTGTTACCAGTGACTGAAATGAATTTTAACTCTTGCATCAGTTAAGTCTGCTTTGTCTTTATACTTTCCAGGAGTCTGCTTAGCTTTTCCGGTGAGTTTGACACAGTTTTGGAGGTGATGGGTTTAGAGAGTGGGGTCCTTGGGTTCACTCTGGGAGAGGTTTCCCTAGAGCTCCCCTTTCAGCAGCAGTTTCCCCACGAAACAGAGACATCCGTCATGATTAAAGAGCAGATTTACTAGGGAAAGGGGACAGAAGCGTAAAGGACACTTGCATAGACACAAGCAGGTAGAAAGAGCTGCCCCTTTGTGGGGTCAGCGTTAGGTTTTATCCTTTTCTTCTGGTAGGGAGGGACTCATGTTGGTGAGTGCTTCAATTGCTGCTGATTTTGGACAACTTTGCAGAACTAGGAAGGACCAGAGATTCCACAGCGGGCAATCTCCCTATCTCTACCCTCCCTACGGCATCTGACCCCTGCTGGGGTCTTAGGCCTTGCGATAAGGCCCTGGCGCCTCTGGATATTGATTTCTATGCTGGGTTAAAGATCACGTGAGTCCCCTCCCCCCGCCTCCTTGCGTGAGTCAGGTTAGTCTAGTGATGCTCCTTTAGGTTTTCTATTCTTTCCTCCATCAAGTTCACGCTGCCCTGCATATCTCCTACCTTGACTGGCAAAGGGACACGCCAAGGAGACTGAGGCCTAGGTCCTACCTTGAATCCTTCCTGGGGAGCTTGAGGAAGGGGGGCATTACCCCTGGTATTACGGTGTTAATTTGACTAGTCCCCATGTGCCACCACACCCCAACCAGAGCACTCTGGACACACCCCCTTGGCCACTGCTCTTCGTGGACTAGGAGTGAGATCAAAGCCTGCCCTGCGCAAGGGGAAGCGGGGCTGCTAGGTGTTGCAGGCGCTGGGCGCTCCATGATCCTCAGCTCAGCCTGGCGTTGCCATCTCCCAAGCACAGCTGCATGGCCTCCCAGCGCCAGGGCAGAGTAGGCATCTGGGCGGGCGTGGGACTGAGCAAGGGTCAGACGCCAGTGTGGGCAAAGACAAGAGCGTGGCTAAGGATTCACCCCGCCTACCCCCTTCCACTCATGCCTGCCCTCTGCCCGGGGCGGGTATGTGTGAAGAGTGGGGGAAGATGCTTTCTGTGGTTTTCACATGAGCTTCTCAGTCCTCATCCACCCCCTCTCGCTTCTTGGGCATCTCAGGGCTGTCTCCCAGGCAGTCAGTGCACCTCCAGCGCATTCCCGCATTCCGGTCTTGTCAGGCCGCCTCCTTGCCATGGCCTTGCTCACCATCTGATACTCAGATGGTCCTTGGTTCTTGGTTATTTGCCTCTCCCACCTGGCTCCACTAGAAGGTCAGCTGCATGTAGGCCAGAGCTTGTTCCCGGTTCTCCCAGCTCTCGGCACAGCACCTGGCTGAGAGGCTCAGTGAAGCAAGGGGACAGCTGCTGGGTGGAAACCCAGGTGTCCTCTGGAACAGGCTCAGATGCCAAGGCTGAGAGGCTGAACTGGGAGGTGGACCCCTCCCAGTTGGGTTGGCAGGGAGGGTTTGACTAAACAAAGGAACCCAGCAAGGCTTTGTCTTGGGCAGCTGCACAGCAGGAGAGCTTCTGCACACACCCGCCTTGCCCTGTCACATCTCAGAGACTTCCAGAGTGTCTCACTGGGCAGGTATGCGGTACACACATCCCATGTTACAGCGCCTCCTCTCAGGTATACATCCTGGGCAGGCTTTCGGGACCACACATCCCAAGGGGAAGTGTTTAGCATTCTCCCACTCGCCCCCCACAAACCCATCTCAGTCAAATAGGCAGTCATCTTCTCTTGTCTGCCTTCCCCCCAAAGGATTGAATCACTGAGCTGGTGCTGGAACCCAACCACAGCCCTGGGCTTCTTACTGCAAAATTTAGGCTTCTCCTACCCAACGCCCCAGATCTCCACACTGAACAAAGACAGAAGACAAGGTAAAGAGATGGGGTCCTTCCCCCAAACAGTGTCTGAAAGCAAATGCTGGATGGGTTCCTTTAGGGCAGGCTGCTTATCCTTGTTCGGTTATGGCAGGTGTTCAGGAGTTTGTTTCTTGAACGGACATACACAATGTCCAGCAGGAAATGTGATGGCATAATTATAAGGGCCAGGAAACAGGGTACTACAGAGAGGATGGGGGTCCCGTGGGGAAGGAGAGGGCTGAGTGCTCTTGACGCAGAGGGGCCTTTGGTCATTAACTGTGCAACGTGGGGCAGTAGAAAGACCCGCGGGTCCAATGCCACAGCCACTGGCCCCGCAGATGAAATGTAAAAATGGGTTGCACGAGGTAGAATTCGAGAGCTCCAAATGGTTCTGAACAGTGGCCACTGCAGAGGACAATACAGATGGTATAAACTATTCCCATCACCAGGTGGTTCTCTGGAACAAAGCTCACCTAGAGAACGAAAGGAGAGCACCCCGCCTCTGACTCCCCCTGGAGTGGACCCCACTGCACCGGGTCTCCGGTGCCCGAGGAGCACCTGCTGCAGTAGCAGCCCTGCTAAGTCTGTGTTAGCGCCGAAGACCCCAGAGACAAGTTACGTGACAAACAGGACGGGGAGGGGGTGCCCGGCTTCCCTTCTTTTCTCGCCTTCCTTCTTGGTGCGCCCCCTGATCCCCCCCACAAAAGTAACTGTCCGGGGGCCGGCGCTGCCCCCCAAACTGTCCGTACCCCCGCAGCCGTCCGAGCGACCTGCCGGGGGCTGCGTCGGTTCGCTCTGGCCTCGGGCGCCCGGCCGCGGCAGCCGGCAGGAGCTCCGGCGCGGGGCGGTGCGCGGGCAGCGCGGGCCCTGCGGGGGGCGCGGGGGCAGGGAGGCCGCGGGCAGCGCCCGCCCAGCCCGGCCAGGCGCGGCCGCGGGGCGTGTCTTCCCGGCGGCCGGGAGGCGCGCGCGGGCCGGGCCGGGGCCGCAGGACTGCGGGCGAGCATGGAGCTGGAGGCCCCGGCCCGGCCCGCGCGCGCCGCCGAGCCCTTCCAGGCGCTGGTGGAGGCGGCGGGCGGCCGCGGGCGGGTGCTGCTGGTGGGCGAGCTGTGGGAGCGCGAGCAGAGCCGGGCGCTGCTGCGGGGCTTCGCGCAGGCCGTGTTCCCCGCCGAGGCGGCCGCGGGCGAGCCGGGCGGCGCCGGGGCCGAGGGCGCGGGGCCCGGGGCGCGGGTGGCGCGGGGCGCGCGCGCCATCCGCTCGCCGCTGGTCTTCGTGTTGTGCCGCGCCGCGTCGCTGGCCGCCCCCGAGCCGCGCCGCCGCCTGCGGGAGATGCTGCGGGACGTGCGCGGCCGGCGGCCGGCCGGCGGGGCGCTGGTCGGGGTGCTGGTGGCCGAGGCCGCGCCGGAGGACGCCGTGGCGCGGGGCTTGCGGCTGCTGGAGGCGCTGCTGCGCGCCGTGTTCGGCCGCCAGGCGGGGGGCCCCGTGCAGGCGGCCGCCTACAGCCCCGACCACCCCGCCTCCAGCCTGGCCGTGCAGGCGGCCGCCTGCCGGGCCCTGCAAGCCGCCGGGCCCGCGCGACCAGGTGAGGCTAAGCGAGGCCCGGGAGGGCTCGGGCCGGCGGGCGGAAGGCCCCGAGTGGGAACTCTGCGAGCCGACCCCGCTTTGGCACCGAGGTAAACTGAGGCCCGAGGGAGAGGCCGACCGTCGGCCTCCGAGCGAGCGCGGGGCGGGCCTGGCCAGGGGGCGGGCCTGTCCCGGGTGGATCTCGGATGCCTGGGACACGCGGGGCCCAGGGAGGCGGCGAGAGCAGAGCGCAGGCTGCGCAGGCTGGTGAGGAGAGGGGATTGGACCGGCGAAGGAAAGGCCGGGGATGCTGCGAAAGTTTCTAGGGGAGAGGGGGACAGACCTGCCACTAGGGGCTTGGCAGTGCCTGGAGCTTCCAGGCCGCATCGCAGGTAGGGACGCCCAGGGCCGCTCACAGAGGAAGGCCAGGACTGGGGAGAAGGCCGGACCGGGTGTGGGGGACCGCACGAAATGCTCTAGTCTGCTCGCCTGGTTGTGCAGTCACTGCAGTCCCCCTTCCCTCCGCGTGGCCCTAGCGTGCCAGGGGCAGGGGTCTGTGCCCAGCCCGGAGAGGACTGCCAGAGGCACAGTCACAGTCTCCTCCGTCTGATGCACGTAGCGCTCAGGTGTCCTAGGGTTCAAGTATGGACAGTAAGGATAGCAGAACCTGGCAAAACTGGGGCATGGAGACGCTTCCTTGCGCTCCCTGTCTAACCCCTCCCATGCCCCCAGCTGGCCCTCTGCCCACCTCTGCCCACCTAGCTCTCCTCTCCATCTCTGCTTGCTGAGGAGCTCATGCAGGCTGGCTGGGCACTGCCTCCTGGTGTGTTACAGCATCCGAAGATGTCAGAACTGCAGGTGTCATCCACCTGCCCCCCCAAACCTGGCCTGCTGGAGCCCACACTCCCTTTCTGTGAGTCTCCACAACCAGCTTCCTGAAACACAAAGGGCAGTCCTGAGATGGCACTCTCTGAAGCCAGCCCCTTGGCTGACCCGGCGGGGGGGGGGGGGAGGGGGGCACTGTCTGCCCACTAATGCATTAGTGCCTAAAAACCTTCTGTGCCCTTAGTCTCTTCACTGACTCCCATTCCCAGGGGACAGCAGTCCCAGAGCCAAGCTTGCAGTTGCCTGTGAATGAAAAGCCTTTTCTTCCATCCTTGTCTTTACCCCACCAATCCCATCATCCTCCTCCAGGAAGCCTTCCCTGACCCATCTCTTCTAGAAGTGAAATGCCAGAACCCTTTGTGTTTCTGCTCTCCTATCTCTTCCAGGTGGTTTTGTCCCTTGTCCTTGGGACTCAACACCAAGCCTTCCCATTCCCTAATGCCCCGCCTGGCCTGCAGGATGCCCCTTTGAAGGCTTAACTTATGGACATTGTTAATACCTTGCTAGGAAATCACTCTTTGTTGGGCCAAGCTCTTTTCCACTTTTTAAAAAAAGATTTATTTATGCATACAAAGACGTGGGTACAGGCCAGAGTGGGGGTGAGAGGAGTCACCAGAGACAGAGCGGGGAGCAGAACAGGCAGATCCACTGAAACACACCGCTGAGGGGAGCAATGGGCAAGGCAGGAGAGGTCTGCCGTGCCAGATGGCTCCCTGGCCGGGAATCGAACTTGTGCTGCAGTGGCTGCGGATGCCTCATAGTGCTGCGCCTTAACCCCTTGCGCCACCAGGGAGGCCCCGCCCTCTTTTCCACTTTTGTAAGACACACTGAGTGACATTGAGCCTTTCCTTGCCGACTAAAGGGCACTGTGACCAGTTGCCTGCTGTCTCTTCAGGGGCGGGGTCACCGTCCGAACACCAAATGGACTGGCGCTGCCAGGGCTCTGCTAGCAGCTGTGTCTGGGTTTAGAAGTTCTCCAGTCGCTTTCTTCTGCTGCCTGATCGGTAGTCTTGCACTTCTAGGTTCCCTGCCTCTTGGCAATGCCCTTTACCTAGTTTATGCCTAATCCAGCTGCCCTTGGGTTGAAAAAATAAGATTCCAGGCTTATCCATATTGGGTTACAAAGTAAAAGCATATGAATCCTGAGCAAAGATTTACCGACAAGGGTTTTCTGTGTTTGCGCTGCCTGGAGTTGTTTTGCTTTTAAACTTTGTTCCACTTGACCTTTTTCCAGATAGCTGAGGCTCCTAGGTGAGCCCCAGATAACGGAGTGGCACCATAATAAGGAAACGAATCCATGGGTGACTGTCTGTATCTTACTATCAAAAAAGACTGACTGTTCCCATTGAGAAATAGTTTGAACTAAAAGGGAGAAATTGCTACTCTTGGAGTATTTTCTTGGGTGCTATGTAATAGTAATGAAATGTGCGTCAATCTTGTTCCTGTGGTCTGGGGTTTTGTGAAAATTAAATGAGATACAGAGGGAGGGGAGGCTTCTTTTAAAGTATAAAAATACCACCCTTTTTGCAAATGAGAAGCTTGTGTTTTTAAACAGACAGTGGAAACTGGGACAGTTGACAGTGGAAGGTCTGAGCTTCTAACAGAAAACCCCTGGTCATGTCAGGCAGCGTCTCACCCACTGACTCTGGGACTTTGTTCTGTCTAGAAGGAGCCTGGGAGAGACGGGGTCTCCCAGCACTGCTGACCTGCTTTTCCTGGGGGCCCGGGAGCCGCGGGAAGGACCCGGATGCCACCTCGGCCAGTGGCCCAGCTCAGGGTGAGTGTGCCCCTTCCTGGACCTGCAGCCCAGGCACTTGGGATTGTGGGAATGGTCACATGCACGCAGGAAGCAAGCGATAGAGTCGACCGACGTCCAGGGAGTGTTTAGCCCCGTGTAGGCATGGGGGTCCCCTGCACCCTGGGAGGTGCCACACCGCCTAGGGGATGAGGGGCAGAGGCTGGGCCAGCAAGGGTCCAGCCCCAGGAGTCTCCACCTCTGAGGACAGCCAGCGTGGGCAGGGCTGCCAGGCGAGTGTCACCGCTGGCATGGACGTGACAATGCAAAGGCGTTCGTTCCCCACAAGATCCAGGTGGAAGCAGGCAACATCTGTGCTGGGGTTGGGGGTTTTCCTAAGCCGAAATGGGGAGACCCGGAGAAGGAGAAGAGTCAGCAAAGTGTGGGTAGCATGATGTCATGTTTAGAAGGTGATTGGGGTGAGATGCAGAGGAGCGTTGCAACCATATGGGACCCTGAATCTGGTATCCTACAAATAATGAGACAGTGGTGACGCCTAAGCAGGGGTGTGGAGGTCTGGGACTGCAAGAGGGGAGCAGGGACTGACCAGAGGCTCAGGCCAGCTAAGAGGGTGCTTAGTCCTAGGAGGGACCCTGGGTGCCCGCACCCCACCCCTACCCCCCCTGCACCCCTGGGCAGGGATGGGATGGGCAGGAAGTGTTGTGAAGGAGCTGGGGAGTCCTGGGGAGCGGGCTGTGACCCCCAAGTGCCCTGAGCCTGCAGCTTTTATACAGTGGCTGTGGCCAGGCTTTAAGTAAACGCTCATTGTGTCGTCTGTTGAAACAGAGCTCATTAGCTAATGTATCTTGCAACATCAGGTAAGAAATGATCACAAACTTGGTAGGTTCAAAAGACGCTTTTTGTGGCCCAGCGTCTGGGCACCACTTAGCAGGGCCCTCTGGGCCTCACAAAGCAGCATCCACGTGCAGGCTGGGCTGCCTCCTTCCTGGCACCCCAGTTCTCCCTCAAACTCTGGCTGTGGCAGAACTCCCTTCTCTGGCCACAGGCCTGTGATGATGCCTTACGCAGGCGGCTCCCTCCCCCTCAACTGGCAATTACTCCTTACGCCAGCAGGGGGCGCACTCTCCGGTCTGCCAGAACTTCACAGACTCACCCAGCGCCTGTTGGGGTTTCCTGTGTAGGGCACCCTAATCAAGGGAGGGACTAGCTCGCCAGAATCACTGGCCCTCAGGGCAGGGATTTTACAGGGCTGGAATTGAGGGGACCAGCTTAGAATTCTGCCAGTCACTCTTGAAAGTTCAAAACATACAAAGAAAACCAAACAGTAAAAATCGTCCACGTAATTCCATCACTCAAAGGTAAGTAACTATTTTCTTACTGCTCTCACTGGAAAGGCAGTCTGGGTAGGCCGTTCTGTCTGCCTGTCCATCTCATCTCTTTGTGCTATTTAAATTTTAATAAATTCCCTTCCATATAATAAATAGCTTTCAAATTATATCAGCTATTTTAAATATTTCATTCCAGAAATGTTAACTTCCAGCTCTCCATCATCATTTTAAATGGAAACCAAAAAAAAAAAGGGGAAAAAAAAAAAGGAATCATAAACTATTTTACATAAATCTGCACTAACTTCCCTCTGCAGCATATGACAAATGGTTCACGATCCCATGAAAGTGAATGCAGTCAAATGTGAGCAGCATTTATGGACTGTGGTAAATATTCATAACATATACTGATGGAGGAGTGTATGTATGCTACACATACATACTATTTTGGAATAGTATGTGTGACTATATACCACCCCTTTCTTTCCTTCCCTGCCCTAGGCCTTCCTCAGTGTTGCTCCACCCCTGGCTGATAGCAGCAACCCCACTAATTATTCCTAATTATTTCCTTAGGGTAAAATCTCAGAAGTGGAATGGCAGGGTTAAAGGGGTGTGCATTTTTAAATATATTTTTTAAAAAGATTCATTTATTTATTTATGCACAAAAGAACTGGGGTACAGGCCAGAGTCGTGGGAGGTGAGAGGATTCACCAGAGACAGAGTGGGGAGCAGGACAGGCAGACTGAAGCACACTGCTGAGGGGAGCAGCGGGGAGGCATGAGAGGTCTGCTGCGCCCTGTGGGTCCCCTCCCTGGCCAGGATTTTTATATTTTTGATACGTGTTTAGTTGTGCTCTTGACTTGCTGTTCCCTGGGGGAACGTCCTCTCTCCCGTTCCTAGCCGTCTCGCTCATGAACCTTCTTCTGCTGGTGTCCCCTCTCTCGTGCTCAGGTCACTTCCGGAACGCTGAGGAGGAGCTGGCCCTGACGGCCATCGTTCCCAACGGGGACTGTGAGGACCCCGGGAAGGGCCTGAGCGCCTGTGACGGAGTCTGCCCCTGCCCCGCCGCCGCCAAGCTCACTGGAGACTCCAGATGAAGGTCGGACCCGGGTGGGTCTAACCTGCAGGCTGGGGCTGGCTCCTTCTCCCAGCCCCTGCCTCTGTGCTGACCTTGGGGCAGTGGTAGCTACAAAGGCCCCACCTTGTGCTGGGGGTGGAACAACGTGGACAGTCGGACCTGGGAGAGAGACTCCCCTGGCCCCTCCTGGCTTCTTCTCAAGCTCTGATCACAGTGAGGTCACGTGTCTCTGGCCCCAGGCTCCTCTGCAGCACTGAGAGGGTCCAGGGTCGGCTGTCAGCCGGGCATCCTGAGCTGTGTCCACATGAGTATCCTTCACTCAAGTGCAGCTGGAAAGAGCTCTGGAGCAGAGGGATCAGATCTGGGGGTGCAGCCTTGAATACTCAGCCGCTGGGGCTTCTGATTCTCAAATGCAAGAGCCAGCAGCTCTCACGAGGACCAGGCTGCATGGAGGGGTGTCTCACATTCTGGACAGTCCAACCAGCACACCAGGCACGCCAAGCACGGCCCCTTAAAGGGATTCCCGTGAGCTGATCCTGTCTCCCTGCCAAATTCGAGAAGAGCCCCCAGAGCAGAGAGGGCCAGGCTTCCTGGGGGAGGTTTGCAGAGCCAGGCCGAAGTAAGCTGCACTGCCCGGGGGCCTGGGGCCTGAGCCCAGACTGTCCGGTGCTGCGGCTCAAGATGGACACAGCCCTGGGCGAGGAGAGGCCCTCGCTCCCTCACGCTGACGTCGATTTTCTGCACCAAGGCCTTTAGAGCCGAAGGTCACCGGAGAGAAAGGGAGTTAGGGGTCTGGAACACAAGAGCCCAGGGCTTGTTCTCAGTCACAGGTCCAGGCCCAAGGTCAAGTAGACCCAGCCCAAAGGTGCCGAGTTCCTGTCCTTTCTTCAGCGTCTGTGGGTCAGACCAGGTCGGGAAGTTCCGTGATGAGCAGGGAGGCATCTTTTCACTCACGGAGGGACCTGTGCCTGAGCTCCCCTGTCTTTCCGACCTGCGGCCAGGGTCTTCTGAATAGCCAGCGCAGCACCTGGCTGATCCAGCAGGAGGCGCTCTGCAGGGGATGTTGCCGACTGCGCTTATTTGTGCCCAGCTCTCTTAGCAAAGAGCAGCCGAGCCTCTGTGTGCCCAGCGCTCTGCAGGTGCTCCCGAGCTGGGCTCCTTCCTTCCCCTGTCTCCAGACTGGTGCCAAAATGGAGAGTGGGGGCCTGCGTGGTGTTAAGAAAGGGCCTTCCCTGTGCTATGCCTCCATTTCTTCTCTATATAAGGAAACCTAACCCCACCCCTTCTCAGCCCCAGGGGGGCACCACTGACAGGTGAGATGCCACCTGTAGGGGGACAGATGGCAGCAGGTGTCATGTTAATAACATAAGGTCAACTCACCAACAGATGAACCTCGCTGGCTTCCTTCCACCCCAAAATGAACTCAGTGAATTGTGTTGATTTTCTTTAAAAATGGGAAGACTGGTATTTTCGAAGCTGCTATATTTTTCTGTTTGTCTAATAATTTCTGTGTAATAATTGTTGGGATTTTAGTTTGGAGGTGGCCTTTTTTTTTTAAAGTTAGGGAATCCGACTGAGGATGGAGCTGCCATCATGTTTCAAGATCTTTCAAGCTTGTGGCCAATATTTGCAACTTTGGAGGTTATCCATAAAAAAGCATGGAGAATGGGGTTTGCTGTGAGCCCCTCTGCCACCTCCCCGCCTCCACCCCCTCACCACACCTCACACACACCACCCCCTGCTCGTGGGCCCGGCGGGATCTTAGGCCTGTGGTGTAAAGGGCGGGTCGCGCATCTTTTTCTTTTTTATTGCCTTCAGTATTTCCTGGGAATAGCTGAAGAAAGAAGGTCTTTCTTCACTGAGATTTGGCTTCTGCCCTCCGCCCCCATAACCTGGAGACTGAGATCCTTCCAGGCCCATCATGGTTTTCTTGAGCTGTGGTTAAATAAATGCCAGCCTCTTAAACAGTCCTGTTGCTATTTTCTAGCACTCAGGGTAAAGGTGCCGGAGGGGGTGTTCTGCTGGTTGACCTCTCCCCTAGGGCTTCAGCAAGGAATGAGAGGCGGGTGAGCGTGTCTGAGGCCAGAGGCCCCGGTTTGGCCGGTGGCCATCTTCTCCTCCAGGAGTCACCGGCCAGGGCCTTGCTTTGCTTACTGGTCTTCCTAACAGGGCAGCTGTGCTGTTTCCGAGGGGAACGGAGAACCCCTGAGTCTAATACAACCAAAGCGCCCTCACTGCTGCCATGTGAAGCACAGCGGGTCTCCCACTTCTTCTGAGGTCTTCCTTGCACGGACTCCTGGGCGAGGGGTGGGACCCCCTGGCGAGTCTAACTTGAAAGTCCCCTCTTCCTGCCCTGGGTGATAGCTGGGCTTGCTTGTCAAGGAGTGACATGGAGCTGGAGAACATAGAGTGGTTTTTGTGTTTTTTTTTTTAAAGGTTTGTTTATTTATGAACACAAGAGCTGGGGTGCAGGCCAGGGTCGCGGGAGGTGAGAGGTTTCACCAGACAGCAGGGAGCAGAACGGGCAGACTGACTGAAACACACTGCTGAGGGGAGCAGCAGACGAGGCAGGAGATGTCCGCTGCGCCATGTGGGTCCCCTCCCTGGCCTGCAGCAGGGATCGAACTCGTGCTGCAGTGGCTGCGGTCTGCTTCATAGTGTGCTGCTTAACCCACTGTGCCACCAGGGAGGCCCCATAAAGTGTTTTTGGTTTTTTTTAAAAGATTTTTAAAAGCTAGTGGTAGGCTTGCTTTTTTTTTTTTTAAGATTTATTTGTTTATGCATCCAAGAACTGGGGTTCAGGCCAGAGGTGTGGGGGTGAGAGGAGTCACCAGAGACAGAACAGGGAGCAGAACAGGCAGAGTGACTGAAACACACTGCTGAGGGGAGCAGCTGGGAGACAGGAGAGTGGGTGAGGCAGGAGAGGTCTGCTGCACCCTGTGGGTCACCTCCCTGGCCTGCAGCAGGGATTCGAACTCATGCTGCAGTGGCTACAGTTTGCTTCATAGTGCGTTGCTTAACCCACTGCGCCACCAGGGAGGCCCTGTTAAGGGCTGTGATTTTAAGGGCTGTGATAGGCAGAGACTGCCCCACTAGGCCACACCACAGGTCACGGGGTCCTAGAATCCCACTCCTGGGGGCAACCAGGGAGTGGGGGGAGCACAAGGCCAAAGCAGGGCTGAGCAGAGGCCGCTGTGAGGTGTCGGGCTTTGACAAGGCGGAGAATCCTACCCCCAGCCAGGGGCAGCGAACACAGGCCCGGCCTGCCTGCTCCTCCATGGTGACAATCAGCGACTCGGGCGGGGCCGGGGTCTCAGAGTCAATCAGCCCGTCGCTGTCCCGCTCTGCGCTTGGTGTAGCTGGGCCCTCCGCGCAGCCCCTGGGACCACGTCCTCACATGGGGCCCTGGCTGTGGACAGCTGGTCTCTGTCTTGTGGCCTTCAATCCCTTCCCGCCCTCCCTGGTCAACCAAGCCCACCCCACGGGCGGCCTTGGATCGTGACCCCAACCCCAGGCCGCCTCTCCTGCCACCGCTGCCCCCAGACAGCCACTCCCTGCCCAACGGCTCAGGTCTCACCTCTAGCCCTGGCTGGTGCCAGCACCGGCAGGCAGGTGTGGCCGAGAAGCACATGGACCAGGCCCGATGCCAGGCCAAGCCCCTCTGTGGTCTAGAGCTCCTAGAGCAATCTAGATGTTCTGGTCATAGCAGAAAAACAATAAAGGGAAATTCGTTCTATTCACATAACGCAAATAGCATCATTTCAACTGTAAATACATAAAAAAGATGTTAATGAGACAGTTAACATCGTCGGAATCCTATAGAGTGTTCCACTTATAGCTCGATTCAGACATTACATTTTTTATTCCAGATAATTGATCTGCATTGAGAAGTTTATACTGAGAAAGATTCAGCATCTCAAATCGTTCCAAATGTATTTGAAAGCGTTTCAGTAGCTGTGTTGGGCAGTGTTTAAACATCGGAGCGCCCGGCACCCGCACCCCAGCGCTCCGCCGTCTGGGAGCGCTGTGGCCACCAGAGGGCGCCGAGAGGCGCTGGGACGTGAACCCCGTCCTGGGTGAGCGCCCCGCGAAGGGAGCACCTGCAGCCTCCTCCCTGCACCCCGCAGAGGCCCCGGCGGTCGGTACCGGCTCACAGTGTGGGCCCATAGCTTTGGGCTTTGGGCCGCAGGATCCCTCCTGAACTGGGAGGGAGGTGGTTGTTTATGAACAGAGCACTTGCCAAAATTCTTCCTGTGGTTCTGCCGCGTCCTAAATCTTCTCTGAGAGTACTGGGGTTCATTTTACCGCCTGTGGGGACAGGCTCAAGGGACGTGGCTACAGCTCTGTGGGGTAAAGGCCGAAAGGGAACGTATGTTGGGGTGGTCAAGGCAGGCTTCCTGGAGGAGGTGGCATTGCCTGGGACTCGAGAAAGAGCTGTCGGCGTGGGGGAGGAGCCTGGGAGGAGAGCAGGTACCACGGCGCACGGCTGTCTGAGGGAGAAAGCGGGGCTGGGCGAAGTCCTGGAGGAGCTTGGATGAACGGGTCCTTGTCTTCCTTAACTCTGGTTGTCGAAGGAGAATGGAGAGATGCGGAGAAATGAGAGATGGAAGCAAAACTCAAGGCTGTGAGAAGAGAAGCCGTGGGCGGTGGGCTGAGGTCAGGCAGGGGCGGCGCACGGACATTAGGGAGACCAGATCTGGAGCCGACCCAGGGAGGGGCCTGAACGGCCAAGAGCGCCCCCTAGCGCCCTGCTCCATGGATGCCGCAGATGGGCGCCCTCCGGGCTGGGGGATCCACGGTGTGGGTGTGAGCGTCTGCAGGGTCGAGGTGGTGGAATCAAGTCTGGCCAGCACAGGTGTCTGGCAAGTGTGTGAGTCTGGCGCGCAGGAGAGAGGCAGGGCTGCAGGGGCACGCGCTAGGAGCCACCCCGAGTCTAGCAGTCACTGCACTCTCCCTGAGAGAACAGCAGTGAGAAGAAGGCTGGGAACGGACCCACGGAATGAAACCTTAAGGACAGAGCCCAAACTGGGCTCACAGACCTTCAAGGGAACCCTGGCCAGAGCGACAAGTGTCTCCAGATCTCCGGAGAGTTGTTTAGCTCAGCAAAGAGAGCCTTGCCCAGACAGACCTAATCAACTGTTACAGGGTAATTTTAATATAAAATGGATTTATTTGATTGGGTTTTTGTGTGTTTGAAAGATATTTATAAGTATTAATTGTAGGTATCTGTGATAAAGGTTAATAAAGGGTTTTATTTTATAAAAGAAGGGGAAATAAAGTAGTAATAGATAAAGAGAAGAGAGGGATATAAAGTCGTAAATATTTTTTTCTTTTTATTTATTAACTTTTTAAATTTATATATATTTGACATCAATTGTAATCCCCATGGATTCCCCATCACCGTAACACCAGTGCACCATCACCTCAGTCCCCCGAGCTCCCGTCTGCCCTCCACCCTCCCCCTTTTCCCTCCCCACCAAGTGTCCCCAATTTGTCCTTGTCTTTTAATTTTTGGTTTTTGTGTCTTTATTGTTATTATTATTATTATTCCTTTCCTTGATCCTTATTTGGTTCCCTTATATTCCTCCTAGGGGAGGAACCATCTG
>JAGFMF010011501.1:23818154-23863353 GCA_019455555.1 Galemys pyrenaicus
CATCTTGCATTCCCACCAGCAGTGTAAGAGAGTTCCTTTTTCTCCACATCCCTGCCAACATTTGTTGTTGCTACTTTTTTTGATATGTGCCATTCTCACCGGCGTGAGGTGATATCTCATAGTGGTTTTGATTTGCATTTCTCCTCTGAGCTGGAACTCAACGGTGTGTTGAGAGTTGGGTTTGAATTAAGGAAGATGGTTTTGAATGAAGAGAGATTTTAAGGTTTATATTTTTGGTTTTATATTTAGTTTGGTTGTTTAATTTTATGTTTAGGTCCCAGTGATCCACTCTTTGATAATTATTTTATTGGATTTGTGGGTTTGGAATATTGGTGGTTTGGAGTGGGGCTTGGAGTTTATAAATTTATCTGTGTAATTTTTCCCCCTAACAAAACCTTCTGGTTTTTAAAGATTCGAAGCTCATCCGGTGAGGAACACCACTATGGTGTCGATGATGCAAGAGTTCCGTCAGAAAGACCTAATCAGCTTCCAGAAATTTCACTTAAACGAGTGATTCAAAACAAGTTCACACTGCAGCTTTGTCCAAAGCAAGCTCAAAACATGGGGTTGAAAGTGTAACCAGTCAGTTCAAGGCCTCGGTGCGGACGAAGGATCCCGGCTTTGAGGCTGGCACCAGAACGGGAGGGATCACAACTGCGACTGCCAATTCCTCGGATTCATTAAAACCCAGGACCCACGGTTAGGGGAGGGGAGAGGAGCTGATCAGGTGGGAGGCAAGAATGGAAATGCTTTTTCCCCCTTTGGAACACTTTTCACTGTGTATTTTTTTATATTTCTGATTTTTAAACCACATAAATGCTAATAAAAGCCTTTGTTACTCAATTCTATAATAAACCATTGATTACTTACTAACTCATTTTATAATAAAGTATTTCGTTTCGAAGGCGGGTTCGGCTTTTTAAGACATTTGAATACCTCCTTTCTAAGAAAACGTTCTTGGGTCCCGACCTCTACTTCCCGCAAAGGTTTGCTGGCGGGAGGCAAGGTGTCTGGAGGAGGCTGCAGTGAAACAGCCTAGACAGCAGGTGGCGCTGCGCTCACGGCTTGCACCGCCCCTTGATACCCTTTTTCTCGGCGATGGCGGGGGCTAGTGGGGGCCTTTCTTTAGGGGTGGCCATTCCGAAGCCTGACCTCAGGTGCTGATGATTGTCCCCGCCTCTGCGGAAACTCTAACTTCAGGAGAGCCAGAGAAAATAACAGACTTCTTTTTACACCCTTTCGAGCGGGCCGGGACGCGGTGGCGGCATGAAGGCCGAGGGAAGTTTCGTGCAGGCGGCAGGCGGAGCGGCGGGCAGCCCGAGGCGGGAGGGGGCCTGGGCGAGACGCGAGCCGGCGGCCTGAGGAGGCGACTGACTGAGCAGCGCACCCAGGAGCGAGGAGGCGCGGCGAGCGGGTGGACTCGAGCTGACAGATACGGCGGCGCAGCCGGGAGGGCGAGCGAACGAGCGGGCGAGCGAGTGCGGGGCGCAGCCATGATCACCTCAGCCGGTGAGTGCGGCGGGCGCCGGCGCCGACTGGGAGGAGCAGCCGCGCCGGCTTTTAGCTGAGTCAGGGCCGGTGACTGGGCACCTCCCGGCGGAGCGCCGGCCTGCGCGGCCGCTCGCACCCAAACCCGGCCCGGCGTCGGGGCGGGGAGGCCGCCCGGCCGGCTCCCGCGCTGCCTCGGCCCCGGGGGGCGGCGCGCCGGGTCGCGGGCCTCGCACCCTGGCCAGCCACACCCCCGTGCCGGCCTCTGCGCGGCCCGCGGACCCGGGGGCCCTTCCTTGCGCCCCTCCCACGCCCGCCGTGCGGCCGCCGACCCCAGCCCCCCGGCCGCGGTGCTGGAGACGCGGTGGCACCTGGGCCGGCCGGCGGGACGCCCCGGCCCGGCCTGCCGGGTGGAGGCGGCTTGGGGCGGGTCGCGTCTGGGTCTCCTGCAGGCGCCCCGCGCCGGGCTGCGGCGTGACCGCGGGTCCGTGTGGGAACGTTCGAAGCGGGGTCGGCTCTAGACCTCGTATCGAGTGGAGGTTTTTGCAGCCCCCCATTATTTCCTACGCTCGCCGCGCCTTGCTGTGCTTTCCTTGCGCGCTGCACGGCCCGCGAGCTTTCTGCGGTGGGCAGGCGGGGTCGGAGGACGGCGACTTGCCGGGGGCGCGAAGCCCCGTCTTGCTGAGACCTGCTCGTCGGGTCGGGGGATGCCGCCCGCAGTGGTCGCTTCGGGGCCTCGCGGCGCTGTCACTGCACCCGGAGCTAGACTTCTGCGCCCGCTGACCGCGAGGTGCACTTGAGTCCACACGAGGAAAGGTTCCCGTGCAGAGGGCTCTAGAGATGGAACAAGCGAGTCCTCGCCGGCCCTTCGGCTTCTCCCTTCTCTGCATCCGTGAGCGCTGCTGCTGCGCGGCCCGACTCCCAGTTCCCCCTGGCTGGGATTGCTGTGACAGCCGCAGCCTGTTTGCCCGCTGCTGGCTCCATCCAGGCCGTTCTCTCTGTAAAGTTTTCCTTGTAAAGCCGCACACTTCTCCAGCGCTTCCTGGTGTGTTACCCTGACATCCAGCAAAGGTGTCCTGTGTCCTGGCTGCATTGGCCGCCTTTCTGCTCCTGTGTGTGTCCATTTCTTTCTTCCCTGGGGGTTCTTGCCCTGCTAGATCTTTTTAGACTCCTCAGGTTTTCCCTTAGCTTCTCCCTCTCCAATCTGCCTTTCCTGCTACTCTAGTAAACATGCTCTTCCCCCCCTCCCCCCCATAACTTTGTTTACTTGCTTGATTTCTTCTCTCTGGTAGAATTTTGAGGGGGATACTTGCTTTCATTATTCTTAGAACATAGCCAAGCAGATGGCAGAAGTTCAAAGGTGTCTTGCATGAAGAAAACAAATAATCAAATCAGTAAATCAGACCTCAGAGTATTTTAAGTAGAAACTGAAAGAGGACTTGATGACAATATAAGAGAATTTACATCTTTTGAGGTTGGCAGGAATAATGGTCTTCGTGGTCCTGTCTCGACACAGGCTATGATGATGGTATTTGTCATTATAATTTGTTGTGTTTCCTACATCGGTTTCCAGTTTGTGTTTCAAACTTTTAGTCACCTTGTTTTCTGTCCTGTGGCTCACGTTAGTTTAAGATCTTTTTGAGGTGCTGAACCAGCCAGCATCATGGTCCCTGTGTGCATTAGTCAGTTTATTAGTTCGTTTACTTGCCAGGCACTTGCTAGGCATTAAGAACACAGTAGTTATTAAGAGGTCAGTGTGTACTGTTAACTTTTTCAAGTTAAAGAGTTCATAGAGAAGGTGGTTAATGGAGGGAGATGTGAAATTGAGTAGGGTTTTTTCCTAACATCATACAGTCACATAGTAGAAAATATCTCCCATTCCTTCCTCATCCCCAGAGGCAACCATTTTCAACTTTTCAGCCTTCTTAAATATTTGTACTTACTAACTTATTTTTAAGTAATGTTTGTATTAATAAATAATCACAAATTTATATCGTTTCATATTTATAAATCTCAAATATTGCAATAAACTTACTCAACAGTTTTAAGTATTATCTGCTGATTTCCTTTGATAGCATAAGAGATTCTTTCAGCTTTCTTAAGCCTTTCCCTGTCCCGACTCCCGCACCCTGCTCATAAGAGAGTTCATTTTGTTTCTAAGATGGGGACTACTAGCTTATGGGATATAGCGTACTTGGCTTAATCGTGTTCATTGGCCTAAGATGGTATTTCTAAGCTGGGACTCCCGTGTAGCAAGTCAGTCATAAGTGAAACCAAATAGGGCAGAGTGAGAAATCTAGCACCTTGTTTGGTAAGAGTAGTTCAAACGCATCATTGAATGACAATTGGAAATAGGCACCATTTTTACTATTGTGGTGGAGTGTTCAGCTCTTTATGGTCTGTTCCACATTTAAAGTACTCTTGCCTATCTAGTATTCCACACCGATAGTTTGTAGTCCACTGCGTGAACATGCACACACATATACACACAGTTACAGTTTTTAATTTGTTTTATTCTGTGCTATCAGTTTAGCCTCTCTGTTAGGGACTTCTTGTATACCAACCTAGATTACCAAGTTCTTTTTGCCTGCTTTTATGCTTTTAGAATAGTCGTATGCCCTAGCTAGCACTAAACGTAGAGTTTTGTTTGCTAAATTTTGTGTACTTTCCTGTCTGGTTCTCTGAAGATTGCTGAAGCTGTTTAGTACCCTACACTATCAGTTAGGAATGACTACATCTCCCAGATAAATTTACCTTGACACTTTTAAATTAAATCTGTTTCAACTCAGGTTCTAGTAATAATTTTAATAACTAATGGATATCATATGTGAGAGGCAGTTTGATTTCCTTTATGGCCTATGGAGTGGTGATTTCTCCTGTTTTCTAATATTACACGTGACATATGACTATATTTCAAGGTGCAATCTTTTGGAGAGGACAGTTGTTTCCATTAATCCAATGCCTCAAGGTAGAGAATGCTCTGCTTGGGTAATTGGAGACCGAGCAAGTCAGATTGCTCATTATTTAGCAAACCTTTTTAAGTTACTTGTGATATGAAGGATATGAAGATGCCTTAATAATAGCCATCTTGAAATAACTGCAATATTTTGTCCTGTTGAGTTGATGATTAAATACTCCCTTTTTTTGGGTAAATAGATATGTAACTCTTGCTTTACTGTAGGTGAATAATTTTATTCTAAAACAGTGTGTGAGTTGGTCAGTAAGTTAGGCCAGTGATTCTCTAATAGGCACCAGTAGCGCAACAAAAGTTGTGGCCTTGTTACTTGTTCTATCCCCATAATTTCTGAGTCAGTAGATTAGGGGCCAAGAATTGCCCTTGGCCTCCTGGATTGGGGCCAAGAATTTGCATTTCTAACAAGTTCCTAGAGGGTGCTACTGCTGTTGGTCCAGGGAACCCACTTTGAAAACCACTGTACTAGGCAGATAACGTGATGTATGTAGTACCATGAGGGTTCACTAACATAGTTAATTCTTCAACTTCTAAATGTGGGACATTTTTTAAGAAAAAATAATCCTTTAGTGAAGTTGCACCTCAAAAATATTGTAATGACTTCCATATTTTTGATTAAGCACTAGTTTCTATCTTGGCATATATCTCATAATCATGTTATATGATTTATTTTATAGCTGGAATTATTTCTCTGCTGGATGAAGAAGAACCACAGCTTAAGGTATGAGTTGAAGAAAAGTTAACTAAACAATATGAATACTGTAAAGCTCTTAAGTATAGTGATATCTTTGTATCTTCCGTCATTTAAAATAGCTGTCTCATCAAGTTTATACCCAGGGTTGAAATTTAGCCCCAGAGGACTATTTTGGCAGCAGCAGTTGATTTTCCCTAGAGCTTAACAAAACCAAGGCAAATAAACCTCACTGTGATAGTACTTAACTCACCCCCACCCCCAGTTTTTTAATCAAGAGGAAGCACAACAGATTGTTTCTACATTGTCACATAATTTAAAATTGATTTCATAGGACAAAAATTTGAAATACACTTCAATTGCTTTAGATACCTGAATCCATCCTGGAGTTAATTTTATCTATTCAAAGAAGAAAAATATTCATTTGGATAATAATGACATTATATGACTCCTGGTGTTTTGTGATTTGTTGGAAGCTTTTTAGATGAATATAGTCTATCTCAATATCAAATTTTGGTTTTATTTTTTACAGGAATTTGCACTACACAAATTGAATGCCGTTGTCAATGACTTCTGGGCAGAAATTTCTGAGTCTGTAGACAAAATGTAAGATCTTTTCTGTAAATTTGAATAAAGTAGATTAACTTTAATTGTAGTGAGGGATCAACTTTAATTATGTGTGGGTGTAGGTCTTGTGGCTATTCACTTATAAATTTGCCATTACTAAATTGTGACTTGAATATTTAGATTTGGAATTTTTTTTAAAGATTTATTTATTTATGCATACAAACACTGGGGTACAGGCCAGAGGTGTGGGGGGGTGAGAGGATTCACCAGACAGAGCAAGGAGAAGAACAGGCAGATGGACTGAAGTACACTGCTGAGGGGAGCAGCGGGCACAGCAGGAGAGGTCTGCCGCGCCCCCCTGGCCGACAGCAGGGATAGAACTCGCGCTGCAGTGGCTGCGGCTTGCTTCATAGTGCGGCTTGCTTCATAGTGCGTTGCTTAACCCACTGCGCCACCAGGGAGGGCCCAGATTTGGAATTTTTAAGGAAAACCAGTCTAAACTAGGCTTATACTTCCTGATTTCTTTCAGAGAAGTTTTGTATGAAGATGAAGGTTTCCGGAGTCGGCAGTTTGCGGCCTTAGTGGCATCTAAAGTATTTTATCATTTGGGGGCTTTTGAGGAGTCTCTGAATTATGCACTTGGAGCAGGGGACCTCTTCAATGTCAATGATAACTCTGAATATGTGGAGACTATTATAGGTAATTATCTTCCAACTGGTAAGACTGTATCGTGTCGATTTCTTTGTTGCTATAGTGCATATAACATTTTTTCTTCTGAATTACTTTTTCATGTTGCCAAATTTTATTTTCATGAGAAGTTTATAATTTTTACATAATAATTTTATGTGGGCTATTTTTTAGATCTACCTTCCAATTTCATGCTCTATTAATTTTTGTCGTAGGGGACAGTAACATTAATAGTAATGATGAAGACATCTCACAAAATGTTTTAAGAGTGAATCTAAGAAATTATTCAGAAGGAGTTATCTCAGTAATTATGGTTATCTCTAACCCAACAGGTGTATTGTTTTATAAGAAAAATTAAATCAGATTACTGGAACAGAAATTGAGTGATAGCAATTTATATAGTTGGTTTGAATGGAGGAAATAATTATTGAGTATACCCATTGTGCTAGGCACTATACCTGTTCTTCATACATTGTTTTCTTCATACCCTGATTTGTTCCATAGGCCACCCAGTAAGGAAGGAGCTTACCCTGTTTCACACATGAGAAGACTTGGATTTGAGAGGATAGTGACTCTTGGCTGTTAGCTAGGAGGGTCAGAATTTAAAACCCAGGTTTATTCTAAAATACATTGTTTCTACTAGTAACCATTGCTTTCTCATTTGTTTTATTTTTGAAGTAAGGGGGTAGCACATAGGCAATGGATTCTCTTAACAGGATTCATCTGGTTAAAACAGAACAGACCATATCATATGAAACCAGAGCATTTCTGATACATTGAGTTAGAAATGGGACATTAAATACACTTAGCTCTCCTTTAATTTGAAGAATTTTTTTGATGGATATTGATAATTTTCAACAGTGATCTGTAAGTGCTTGCATTGCTGCTACTTTACAAATAATGCTTTTAAACAGGACTGCTGGTCTGTAAAGGATTATGAGCTGGTAATGTCTTCCTTGTCCCTAAACACTATGTGTCATAGTAGAGGTACTTATTGATCAGTAGACCAATTCAATTTGCTTTTCTTTATGTAGACATAATACCACACTTCTAGTTTTATAGGAACTGTTAGAAAAGTTTTTTTTTTTTAATATCAGGGAGATTTATGAGAGGATATTAAAAAGAGAATATAGGGAGGGCTACCTAGATCTTAATGAATATTATATACAGTATCTACAGAAAATCCAAGACAAGTAAATTTCCTCCCAGTTTTAAGACCAGTGAAACTAAACTTTAGGATACAGCTACAGTGTAAACCAAATTTGAAACCTGGGAGGTAAAGTTTTCCTCTCAGATGTTGTAATCCTTTTTTTATTCTCTTTTCTTTTTTTCCAAATTTTTGTATAGGACTGAGGTGTAGGCCAGAGATGTGGGGAAGGTGAGAGGATTCACCATAGATAGAGTGGGGAACAGAACAGGCAGATCTTTTTATTTATTTAGAGCTGAATGCAGGCCATCGGTGCAGGGAGTTAGAGGACCCACCAGAGAGGGGAACAGAACAGGAAGATTGACTGAAATACACTGCTGAGGGGAGCAGGGGCAAGATAGAGGATCTGCTGTACCATGTGGGTTAACTTCCCTGGCTGGGACTCGAACTCGTGCTGTAGTGGCCAGTGATAGCTTCATAGTGCTGCGACTTAACCCTTTGCACCATGAGGGAGGCCCCAAAACAGGTAGGTAGATTGAAATACATTTCTTTTTTTTTTTTTTTTTTAAGATTTATTTATTTATGCGTACAAGCACTGGGGTACAGGCCAGAGGTGTGGGGGGTGAGAGGATCCACCACAGAGAGCGGGAGCAGAACAGGCAGATCAACGGAAGTACACTGCTGAGGGGAGCAGCGGGCACAGCAGGAGAGGTCTGCCGCGCCATGTGGGTCCCCTCCCTGGCCGGCAGCAGGGATCGAACTCGTGCTGCAGTGGCTGCGGTCCGCTTCATAGTGTTGCTTAACCCACTGCGCCACGGGGGAGGCCCCTGAAATACATTTCTAAAGGAAGCAGTGGATGAGACAGGAGAGATCTGCTGTGCCATATGTGGGTCAGCTCCCTGGCTGGAGATCAAATTCAGACTGTAGTGGTGATAGTGCAGAGACTTAATAACCCCTAGGCCGCCAGAGAGGGCCCCTTAGTTGTTACTAAGGAATCTAAGGAAAACTTGCTATATTTTATAATTTTGAGATTCAACTCAAGTGGGTAGTATTAATGTCTCTTCCCACAACTACATTTGGTTCAAAAGGTCATATTAGAGCCTGGTGAAGATTATTCTGCAACCAGATTTGCATAGGTCTTTATGGTTGCCATTTTATTCTTGTTAACTATACCTGAAACCTGGAAGTCTACCTGGATGGACCCCAAATGTGGTATGTCTTATTTATAAAAGTCCTCTGCTTCCTCCCAAATACAGACCCATTCAATATGGGTCATCTAGTAGATCAGCAGTTCTTTATGTTGGTTCAGTTCTGTTACCTGGGCCTATAATTTTCCACTAGTCAATCTTGTCTTCAGAACCCTTCTTCTTTTTGAGAGGGGAATGGCTAGCCGGTGAGTTAGAGAGAGTATGGCTTGTAGTTGAGCTCTGCGTGGATGGCTGTCTTAGGAAGGTGGCAAAAAGGCTATAGAAATTCACTTTTTTTGGTCTTCCTGAAACTCTTAAGCTGTGATTGCTAAGTTTTGTAAGTTGTAAACAGACTTAGGTGTTTCTTATCAAAAGCGCTACTGGCATCCTTCAGTATTTCATCCAGATCATTGTGAAATCTAAAAACAAATTGTGCACATTCACTATTGCATGAATTTTCAGACTCCTGTGGGAGGAGAAGGTGAATAGATTCAACCCCCTTCACATTGGGAAAATGAATATTGATACAAATGACTGGGAAGAGATTTAGAAATCTTTTTGCGTTACCTGTAGAACCTGTTGCTTAGAAATGTCCCTATCCTCAAGGAGTACCTAACAGTTTCATTAATGTAAAGAAGTGCAATTATTAGCATGTGAATAATTGCTGCCATGAGTCTTTTTAAAATATCCTCAATGTCAAGTGTTTTTTGAAAGTAAAACAGTTATTTTTTAGCCAACTCCTCAATAAACTTAGTTTAGTAATATGATCTTGATCAAAATAAATGAACACAACTTCAATTTTTTTAATGAATGTGTAACTTCTAGCACTTAAAAATTTTGAAATTCGCCATTTTTATAGTTACCCCATCAGTTTTTACAATTATAAATACAAACATTGTTCTTTCTACTAGTTTAGTCCAGTTTACAAGGTGATTTTATTTTCTTCATAGCAAAATGCATTGATCACTATACCAAACAGTGTGTGGAAAATGCAGATTTGCCTGAAGGAGAAAAAAAACCAATTGACCAGAGATTGGAAGGCATCGTGAATAAAATGTTCCAGCGCTGTCTAGATGATCATAAGTATAAGCAAGCTATTGGCATTGCTCTGGAGACCCGAAGACTGGATGTTTTTGAAAAGACTATCCTGGAGTCGGTAGGTCAATGATATGATTTCAGAGATTATTATTGATGGGCTCACTAAAGAAAATGATTAAAGCTGAGACTCATGGAGAGTAAAAAGAGGTGCTCTTGGCAAATGTCCTCTCTTGCTATCTATATGTAAAACTTGGCTATGTTTTGTGTGCTCATGAAATCGCTGCTTTTATTTTACTGCATTTATTCCTTTGAACTCTTGCATAGGGAAGTTTTTTAAGATGACTATATTGATAAACTGTACTTTAATTGTCTAAAACAGTAAACTGATTTCCTTGTTTGGATGGCTTTTGTGGTAATTATGACAATTGTAAATAGCCAACAAAAAGGTTGGAATGCTGCAGAGTTGAGTTAAATGGACATCAATCTGCATGTCACTTGACCCATCTTCCCCTCTTCTTGAGCTAACTCTCCCTTCAACCATTTTGAATGTCTTCTAGTTCCTAAATGTGCCCAGTCCCATCCCCTCACCAAAATACTGCCTCTGCCAGAAATAGTCTTTCATTTACTTACATTTCATTTATTCTTTTATTCCTGTTCAAAATCCAGAATTCAGCCCATCTGTCACTAGCTTATGATTCTTCCATCAATCATCACCACCTTTACCTTAAATGAGTAAATGAACAACCCCATGATACAGTAGCCCTTGTACTCTTTTTCATTTTTGCATATTGTAGCCTCTCTTTGGCTTCATGTAAGTAGAATTACAATATTTGTTTCAGTCATTCAACAATATTTTTTTTGAGTACCTACTATCAAGTAGTTATAGGCCTTGAAGACAGAGTGGTGGACCAACAAAATTCTTGCCCAAATAGAACAGTCCATTGCGGGGTTAGACAGTCACACAAATTAAGATATAAGGTAAATGAGTGATACATGTTTAAAAAAGAAGTAAGAAATGAACAGCTGCATCTTACTTTCAATCACAGAGCACATGCATATGGCTATAATTTAAGTTTTATGAAACATGTCTATTTGTGCTAGAAGTGGTAAAAGTAAAAAAGCTTTCATAAAAGTTTTATGAAACAATGTAATGCTGACATTCTTAAATTATATATAATATTTTAAATGCTAGTCACATGTTGATTTCATTATTCATGATGGGTTACAACTTTTTAAGAGATAGCATCTATAGCTTTTTTTTTTTTAAGATTTATTTATGCATACAAGCACTGAGGTGCAGGCCAGAGGTGTGGGGGGTAAGAGGATCCACCAGAGACAGAGTAGGGAACAGAACAGGCAAATTAACTGAAACGCACTGCTGAGGGGAGCAGCAGGCGAGGCAGGAGAGGTTCTCCGCACCATGTGGGTCAGCTCCCTGGTCGGTGGCAAGGATCAAACTTGTGCTGCAGTGGCTGCGTTGGCTTCGTAGTGCATTGCTTAACCCATTGCGCCACCAGGGAGGCTCCACCATCTATAGCTTTTCAATATGCTTATTTATCTTTAAGGGCTTTTATAGATTGATATTTCATATACTCAGCTTACTTTGGAGAATTCCAAAGTAAACCATACATAGTTGGGAGTCAAAATTTCCTCAGGGAGAGCCAGATGTGACCATACTCATCTTTAGTCATTCAGAACTGGAGGACCATTCTCTCACTTTGGGTGCCTTGTAAATCAGTAAGTCATGAGGGAATCTGATAATGAAGGTTGGAGGCAGAAAGACTTCAGTAGACATAATCGAAAAACAGTGACAACATACAGACTGCTCTTTGTGTCTTTATGTAATAACTAATAGCATCAGTCTGTTGTACTATACTAAATTCATATAGTGATGACTTCTGGCTGATTACTAAATATTAAATTGTTATCAAGCATTTTTTTAATGAAGACAGGGAAATATGTAATTTTTAAGCATTAATCTAAAATAGTTAAACTTTCTTTTTAAAAGAGTTTATGCATAAAGAGCTAGGGTACAGGCTAAAGGCACAGGAGGTGAGACGATTCACCAGAGACAGAGTGGGGAGCAGAACAGGCAGATGGACTGAAATACACTGCTGAGGGGAACAGCGGGGAGGCAGGAGAGGTCTGCGCCATGTGGATCCACTTGCCAGTGATCAAACCTGTGCTGCAGGGCTGTGAAAGCTCCACAGTGCAGCACTCAAGCCCTGTGCCAATCAAGGAGGCACAAATGGTTAAGCATTTTAAGTTTATTATTAAAGGGTTTAAATCTTTGGCTGCCTAGAATGACTAAAGAATATAGATTAATTCAGCTTCTAAATAAATGTAATGCTTCAGTAACCAGGTAATGATTTATCTTTAAATTATCTTTTTTCAGAATGATGTCCCTGGAATGCTAGCTTACAGCCTCAAACTCTGTATGTCATTAATGCAGAATAAACAGTTTCGGAATAAAGTACTAAGAGTTCTAGTTAAAATCTACATGAACCTGGAAAAACCAGATTTCATCAATGTTTGTCAGGTAATTGTAATTACTTTATGGTGTACTTTGGGGCTGTATTATACCTTTATATGTTTCATTACTACAGTGATTTTATATGTATATCTCAGTTTGTCTTCACAACCCTGTGAATATTAGGTGATACAGTGTATATTCCTTTTTACTAATCAAAAAAACCTGAACTTCAGAACTGAAAAACTATTTTATTCCAGTGCATTCTATGCATTTTCCATTGAAAATAAATAAACTGTATGGAAACTTTGGAATTTGGAAAACAAGGTAGAAGGAAAGCTAAACACAGTACTTATGTCATTCTAAAAAGAATTTTAAGTGTAAAATTACCTTTGGTTTTGTTGTCCAAACATAAC
Organism: Galemys pyrenaicus; assembly: GCA_019455555.1. Classification (NCBI taxonomy): domain Eukaryota; kingdom Metazoa; phylum Chordata; class Mammalia; order Eulipotyphla; family Talpidae; genus Galemys; species Galemys pyrenaicus. The sequence continues at coordinate 23,830,817 of JAGFMF010011501.1, forward strand.
CAAAACATTTGACTACATTTTCTTTATTTTCCACGTAAGTTTTTTGCACATTTTTTAAAGAAGATTTACCAGAGACAATGGGGAACAGAATAGGCAGATTTTACTGAAATATGCTGCTGAGAGGAGCAGCAGATGGGACAGGAGAGGTCCCCTCCCAGCCTGGGGATCAGTCTCATGTCGCAGTGGCTGGCGATAGCTTGGTAGCTCTTGAGACTGTGACCTCTGGGCCGCCAGGAATGCCCAGTGTAGTGCACATTTAAAATACATAAATACATGAAAGGTGAAGGTTGTCCCTTCCCTTAGTCTTTTCCCAAAAGCAATGCATAAATATTTTTTCATCTACTTCTTTGGCTCCCTTCTCCTTTTCAAATGGCTCCTTGTGTTTTATTAACTGAAAGTGCTATGGTTTTACTTTGTAGCAATTATATTGCATATATTTTTTAATTCTGCATAAAGCATTAGTATTTTATCACACATTGTTATTTTTTCACTATATGTGTTTTGTGTTTTATATATTTTTAAAATTTAAATTAATACATCCCTTTTTTATAATGCAAAATAGGTATTTTAACAAGTAGTACATTTACATGATTCAAGATTCAAAAAGAACCAAAGGGTATATATACATTGAAAATTGTTCCTACTCCATCGTCCTTGGTGACAAATAATATCAACTATATATGTCTTTCAAGTTAACATTTTCCTACATCTAATACTTTTCAAACTCTTGTTCTAATTCTTTTTTGATGGGATAGTAGTCTTTAAGTATACATACTTTGCCTTATTTCACTGTTCCCATATCACTGGTCACTTACTTTGTTTTCATTATTTCTTGTTCTTCATTTTGATAGCTTTGAATATTTTAAATTTGAGTTATTTGCTGCTTAAGGGAACAAGAAAATTTAAGTTGAATCCGTAAAGGAAAATTTTGTTAAAATTTATGGCAGTAGGGCCTCTCTGGTGGCGCAGTGGGTTAAGCAACACACTATGAGGCAAACCACAGCCACTGCAGCACGAGTTCGATCCCTGCTGTCGGCCAGGGAGGCGACCCACATGGTGCAGCAGACCTCTCCTGCTGTGCCCACTGCTCCCCTCAGCTGTGTGCTTCAGTTGATCTGCCTGTTCTGCTCCCCACTCTCTGTGGTGAAACCTCTCACACACACACCCCACGCCTCTGGCCTGTACCCCAGTGCTTGTATGCATAAATAAGTAAATCTTAAAAAAAAAAAATTATGGCAGTAATACCAATAGTCAGAGCAATGCTTCAGAATGTTCATTAAAGTTGCTTACTGCATTTATTAAATGAGTGAATGACTCCTATTTTATAGCAAAGCAGAGAATGCAAACTAAGGAGTATTTAAATGTAATTTATGGATTAGATTTAAAGAAGCTAAGATTCATTCATCAACCAGTTATAAATACTGCTAGTTGTCAGATACAATATTAGAGGTTGCGAATATAACTTGTATAGATTCTTATAGAAGGCAGATGCCATTTTCAGGGAAACTTTGCCCAATGTCAAGATCAGAAATGGAGTGTTAGACTAGATAGTCTGCCTCAGTTTACCTGTGCTTATATTTTCAGGTTTCCTATATTGTTCACTGTTTAATGATCATGCAATTGTTCTTTATTTGCATTTCAGTGCTTAATTTTCTTAGATGATCCTCAGGCTGTGAGTGATATCTTAGAAAAACTTGTAAAGGAAGACAACCTCCTGATGGCTTATCAGATTTGTTTTGACTTGTATGAAAGTGCTAGCCAGCAGTTTTTGTCATCCGTGATCCAGAATCTTCGAACTGTTGGTACTCCTATTGCTTCTGTGCCTGGATCCACCAATACGGGTACAGTTCCCGGTACTGTCCCAGGATCAGAGAAGGACAGGTATAAGTGTCTTTTTCTGCATCACAATCAATTGAACCATCTTTATTTCATTTTGGGAACATGCAGGGTATTCATAGAATAAATTTCACCTTTAGCTTTCATAGACTAAGATGTCTTAGGACTTTAGGCTATTGTTAGGCTGTAGCTATTTTGCACTGTGGTGCACATTAAGGATAGTCAAAGAAATGGATCCTTCTGGAAAGAAGTGGAAGTGATAATCTGGTAGGACGAGCCTGCCAGGCGGCATATGTGTTATCTAATGGAATAAATTAAAAATCTCTGATGGTGTAGCTGGGCTAGATTTTAGATCATTTTGGTTAGATAATTAGAATGTAAGAAACATTCTTATCTCTTTTATTAGAACTACATATACATAAATCTTAGGCTGATACAGTATTAGATTCTTTTGTGTGTGTTCTGTAGTATCTTAATACATTTAGGCTACTCACTGAAATGCTGAACTTCAGTGTGTCTTTGTTACACCTACTTATTTTTCTGTTAAAGATATCCACACAACAGTGAGAGTTATCCTTTTGGAATCTAAGATCACCCTCCAAAACTTTACAAACACTTTTCTTATAAAATTCTAAGTGTTGGACCTCCCTGGTGGTGCAGTGGGTTAAGCAACACACTATGAAGCAGACTGCAGACACCGCAGCACGAGTTCGATCCCTGCCGCCGGCCAGGGAGGGGACCCACATGGCACGGCAGACCTCTCCTGCTGTGCCCGCTGCTCCCCTCAGCAGTGTATTTCTGTTGATCTGCCTGTTCTGCTCCCTACTCTCTGTGGTGAATCCTCTCACCACCACCCCCACACACACACACCTCTGGCCTGTACCCCAGTGCTTGTATGCATAAATGAATGAATCTTTAAAAAAAAAAAATTTTAAGTGTTGAAAGTGGCCTAAAATGCCATACATAGTAAGTTATCTCCATACCCTTCACCTCATTCTCATTACTTAATCCTTACTCAGTGCCTTCAGCTCTCACTAAAGTCCACAGAAACACCATTCGCATGCCTCAGTAAGGTTATCTTGAACTCTGGTTTTTAGTATTTGTTTTGTTCCCTTTACTTACTTTTCTTCTTTGGGGAGTCTTGACATATGTAAGAATTTTTTTTGCCCATCCTCTATATATTTTTTTTAATCCTTTTCAGCTCTTCAAATCTTTTTCTTTTAATTGGATAGTAATCTGAATACAGTAATGTGCTAACCTAAAGTACACAGCTTAACAAATAACCATATATAAATACCAGTGTTCATTTATTCATTCTTACACTGGTGGGCATTTGATTTGCCACTGGCTATTGGACTATTAAGAATAAGTTTGGTGGGCACATTCTTTTACAAGTTTGTTTTTTGTTTTAATTTTGTATGTCAAATGTTTTAATTTCTCTTGGGTAAATGTTGAACATTGAAATAGCTGAATCACAGGGTATTGTATAGATAAGAATCTGCCTAGATGTTTTCTAATGTGGTTGCCTATTTTACCCTCCCAACAGCAGTATAGAAGAATTCAAGTTCTGCATCTTTGCCAGCATCAGATGTTTTCAATCCTTTTAATATTACTCGTTCTGGTGATACAAAGCAGTGTTTTGTTGGGGTTCTATTGCAAAACCATGTCATGACTCTTCTGACAGCCCAGTAGTTGCTTTGTATGTGTTAAATTTTTGAAAAAAATTCATTACCTAGACAGCTCCATCTCATTAGAATCTTTTATGTTTCTTAGTGACAGTACTATGAAGTAGTAGAACATTGTTCTTACAAAATACTTAATGTGGACATAATTCAGATGTGCAGTTTGATAACAAATCACACACACATACTTTCTAGGAAAGATTTATCAGATTAGTAACTTGGTTTTCTTCTTTTCAGTGACTCAATGGAAACAGAAGAAAAAGCAGGTAGTGTGCTTGTAGGAAAGACACCAGAAGTGGTAGGTGTACTTTTTGAAGTTAAGTGTTGTATAACTGCTTCTATGATGGTTAAATTATGCTTGATGTTAGAGTTGTGTTATAAAAATGTACTTTCCGGTAAAAGTAAAATATAAAAGACAACCTAGAAGAGGAAATCAAATCCTTACTAACTTCTTACCAAAGAATAAACTATTCAGAATAACTCCTGTCACGGGGCAAAAAAAAAGTGTCACCTCCAATAAATATAGGGCACCTTATCATAGAGGGAGCAGTTTAGTTATCTTTGTCGTTCTCAGCATTTGTGGTATACAGAAAAGTGGTTTGAGTAATAAAACAGTGATATGTTGGATGTAAATGTCGCCTTCAAGACTTTGGGTTCTGGTGCTCAGGTATATAATTAGCTTAAGCTGTTTTTTCCATGAAAGGGGAATTTGTTAATAGCTTGGTAATTAGTGAGATAAATATATATGTGTTGAAATTGATGTCAAATATATATAAATAAAGAAAAAGACATATATGTGTTGATTTGAAGTATAGGGGAGTTTCTCATCTAAAGTATAAGTTGGTTCTGTATAAAATTGAATTTTTTTTCATATCTTCGGTAATCACTCCTTTTTAATTCTAGTTTAATTTTTTTATTAAAATATTTTATATTGGATACTAGTTTGAAATAAATTGCATTCTTCCATCAAGCTGGTATCATATCTCAGTTGCATCTTATAAGTTATCCTTCTCTAAAGTAAATGACACATGATTTTCTAGAACTTATGACAATAATCTGTTTTGCACTTCACTAGTTTTGGGGCTGTTAAAGTTGACTTAGTGCACTTCACCAATTCATGAGTTTTTGTTCTTGTTTGTTTGTTTGTTTTGGCAGAGCCCAGAGCCTAAGGACCAGACTTTGAAAATGATTAAAATTTTAAGTGGTGAAATGGCTATTGAGTTACACCTGCAGTTTTTAATACGAAACAATAACACAGACCTCATGATTCTAAAAAACACAAAGGTAGGAAATCCTAGAATGGAGACTTTTTTTTTCTTTATTAAATATAAGTACAATAAGTCTTTACTTAATTCACCAGTAGGGTCATGGAAACTGCCACTTTAGGCAAAACAACACATAGTCAAAACAGTTCTACCATAAGCTAACTGATACAAATAAGTGTTAGCAGTCATTTATATTTGTTCTGTCATTCATTCTTCCAGCCCGTTTATTCCAGTTTAGGATCACTGGTCACTAGAGTCTACCCCAGCAGCTCAGGGCTCAAGGCAAACCAACCCTGGACAGGATGCCATTCCAGTATGTGGGACATTCACATATCCATGCTCACTCAGACAGGGCAATTTAGATATGCCAGTTACCCTAACATATACATCGTTAGCATATGGGAGGAAACCAGTCCCGGGAGAAAAACCACCCAGATGAGGGAAAACTGTGAACTCCACACAGTGGGCCCAGCCAAAAATTGATTCACTTTTTCTCTTCACTATCCTTTATTTATTTATTTTAAGACTTATTTATGCATATAAGAACTGGGGTACAGTCTAGGGGAGCAGGGGCAGGGAGCTGAGAGAATTCACCAGGGTCACAGTGGGGAGCAGAACAAAAATCTACTGAAATACACTGCTTAGGGGAGCAAGGGGAGGGAAGACAGGAGAGGTCTGCTACCTCTTGTGGGTTACCTCCCTGGCTGGGATTCGAACATGGCTGCAGTAGCTGCAGATAACTTCACAATGCTGCACTTTAACCTCTTGTGCCACCAGGGAGGCCCTTCTCTTCAGTATTCTAATGAATGTTATTCAAGGACCTAGTCTTATATTTACTTATTATTTGTTGTATTTTATTCCTAACAAAATAAGGAGGTTTTGTAAAAATAATGGGAGAGATTCTTAAACTGAAGTTTTGTATTTTGTTTTTATTTTCTTTAGCTAACTTTATAAATGTAAAATTTGGCAAAAGGACTTTAAAGATGTTAATGTAATTTATGTGTCTGAGAACTACTTGAAAGCATAAGATTTTTAACCTTATTGTAACTTTTGCTTAGTTATTAATCCTAACAATTAAGTGACTTAGATTTTTGATAAAATATTCATCTGATTCAAAGATATGTTTATATGAAAAGATGCATAGTATGAGAAAATCATCCTGTCCTGTTTCTTTTATCCAGTACCCTTTCCCAAGGTCATTTGTATTTTTTAACACCTATATGCCCTTACCAAATATCTGACTGATTGATTGAAATGTAGATAGTAATGTGTCCCCATATTTATAATACCATTTCTACAAATGGCAGTAAGACACAGAAGCATATAATGGAGTCTCACTAAAAATAAAAGTGCTTTGGTGACTTTCAGAGGTGCAGTGCCAAAAAAGATGTAGCATTGTATCTCAGGTCACATCAACACTTTGGAGACCTTGGCAGAATGCTAGTGAAATGGCCGGTTAAACTATTCAGGAAATAGAAAATCAACTACCTAATTACTATCTAAAATCTACTGACTTCAAAACCACAAATAAAATTCTCTCTGATTTGCTTGTTTTTAATTAGTTAACTACTTAATTTTTATAAATAAATAGCCAAGATCCATATTTTAAAATCAGTTTATTCATGTTTTCACCACAAAATAGGGCCTCTGGTTGTGTGCTCATGAGCATATTTGTGTATGTAGGAATATTTTGCAAACGATAGAAAAACTATTTGTTTTTGTAGGATGCAGTACGGAATTCCGTATGTCACACCGCAACTGTCATCGCGAACTCTTTCATGCACTGTGGGACTACCAGTGACCAGTTTCTTAGGTGAATATGTTTGGAGGTTTCCACTTTGATTAAAAATCATCTTTAACAGAGACTATATTGACAGTAACGTGGATGTAGGGACATTATACTGCCTTCTTTTGTGTGTTATAAATTATACTATATTACATATTTTTTATTTCCCATGACTGCTTACTTTAAGGTAAAATTAATTCCCTTTATTAGTTGACTTAAATGTAAATGTTTTGCTTTTGTTCATAATAGAAAGTAATATGGATTTTTTCTAATGTCCTCAAAATAGTAAAATAAGTTAGAAAGTAAAATGGAATCAGCAGTGACTTGAATCCATAAAGTAAAATTATTTTTAATAATTCAAGGTAAAATGTTAATGCTTTAATTGCATAGTGTCACAGAAAAAATTTATGGGTTCATTTGTTTCAGTACTGTTGCTAAATTGTCTTTTCTTACAGAGATAACTTGGAATGGTTGGCCAGAGCCACTAACTGGGCAAAATTTACAGCTACAGCCAGTTTGGGTGTAATTCATAAGGTAATAAACACTGATCAGTGTGGACAGGCATCAGAATAGAAACAATTTTTCAGAAGTTAAAGAAGTTTATAATTCATTGACAAATACATTTTGTTAAATGGGTTCCATCCTCTTACAGGGATGGATAGAGTAAATAGGGTACTCAAATACATATGTATGTGTTTTTAATATGAGATGGAAATCCTTTTCCTATCTAATTTCAGAGGATTGATTGAAATAAATTATTTGTATAGCCTAAGATGAATTTGGGGGAATATTTAAATAAGAGGAAATTTGAATCATTTACTTCTAAACACAAGTTAGACTAGTTCTCTAACAGCTCTCTTCATTTGAATAATAAAATTGCATAGGAGACAGCCCCACTTCCTCCTTTTTTAGCAAGTGAACATTCAGTATATGTTGTCATTTTCCCTTTACTTTCTCTTCCTGACACCTTTGCTGTGGTTTAAATTTACAGGGTCATGAGAAAGAAGCATTACAGTTAATGGCAACATACCTTCCCAAGGACACCTCTCCAGGATCAGCCTATCAAGAAGGTGGAGGTCTTTATGCATTAGGTCTCATTCATGCCAATCATGGTGGCGATATAATTGACTATCTGCTTAACCAGCTTAAGAATGCCAGCAATGATGTAAGTATTAGTGAAATACTAATTCCATTACTTAAGAGTTCAGGAAAACATTATATTTGCCAAAATATTTTAGTGAGTAGAAATTTTTATGGATTTGGGGATTCCCAGAACTTTTATTCTCACAGAATTTTTTAAAGGTAATTTTCTATATTTAAATGGTGCTTCTTGGCTCTTTAAGTCTTGTGTATGATAAGCAAAATAAAATACCAATTACTTATAAATGTGCGCTGTATTCCCACTTTTAGAGTCTTGGAATTTTGTGACTCTGGTGAGCCTATCATTTTACAGGAAACTAAGGCCCCAAAAAAGTTGCACATACTCTTTCAGGAATCAGAATTCTTACTTGTTTTGATCTTTCATAATTTTTCATGTGTAATTCTTTTGGAAAAACTTACAAAGAAGCTCTGTTCTTAAGGAACCTTGAAATAGGATTTTGGACTTTAACTTTTATGTCAGGGTATATTTTTTTAGAAGACCATTAGGAAAGTAGTTAAGTGAGCCAAACAAAACTTTGGCTTCCTACTTTAGTGAAAAGATCAAAATTAGTAGGATGATTTGTCTTAGCTTAATAAGCTTCCATCTACAAATCCTAATGTACATTTACTTGTCTCTTTACCTCATTTGCTCTGGTATTAGGTAAAAAAATTTTTTTCAACTTTTTTATTTTTGCATAAAAGAGTTAGGGTATAGGCCAGAGGTGCAGGAGTTGAGAAGATTCACCAGAGACTGGGGAGCAGAACAAGCAGGGTTACTGAAATACACTACTAAGGAGAGCAATGGGTAAGACAGGTGAGGTCTTCGCCCCGCCTGGGCATCAAACTCAGGCCATAGCAGTGATAGCACTGAGACTAAACCCTAGGTCAACAGGGAGGCCCTCGGTAAAAGTTTTCTTAAATGGACTAAGCATTTTGGCTAGCACATTAGAAATCTTTACCTTAAACAAGGAGTTTATTGGAAGTAGCTTGTATAATCAAAGGAAAATCTAATGAGCCCGTTCTCCCAAAGGTTGAAAACCAGGTCAACTCCAGAGAGGTAGATGATAGGAACTAATGGAATCATCCCTTCAGTATCTTACCATCTGGATGAATGGACTTGAAATGTTTTTTTATACTGGATCATTCTACTTAAGTCTAAAATTCCAGAGAAGGTGCATCCAGTTTTCCTTTCTTGGGTCACAGAACCACACTTTGGCCAGGAGAAGGTGGAGCCTCTTAAATGATAGTCTCACCAAGACTAACCAGTGGTAAAGTGGTCGTCCCCAAGCAAAATTGGGGTGCTGTCACTAATAAAGGATACTGTGGGGGCCTCTTTGGTGGCGCAGGGGTTAAAGACAGTGCTGTCAAGCTACTGCCAGCCACTGCAGCATGAGTTCGATTCCCAGCCAGGAGCTGTTCCACATGGCACGGCAGACCTCGCCTGTCTCGCCCACTACTCCCTTCAGCAGTGTATTTCAGTCTGTCCGCCGGTTCTGTCCCCCATTCTTTTCTGGTGAAAACCTCTTGCCCCCCGCATCTCTGGTCTGTACCCCAGCTTTTGTATGCATAAAGAAATAAATCTTTTTTAAAAATTATAGAAGGGTACTGTACATTCAGAAAGGACAAATTACCAGTGATATCCCTTTTTTAAATAAAGACCAACTTTTACTCTTGACATCCTTTCCCTCAGTTTCTTCACACCTGTGTTCCATTAGATACGTTTTTCTTTACCTTCTGCCGCCCTCTATTCTGCCTCCTTCCCTTTAGCATTTCACCTATCCTAAAAATTTTTGCTTTTCCAGTTGCTTCTCCCTCTTTCTTGGTGTAATCTCTCTCCTGCCCTTCTCATAAACTTAATTGAAAGAGCTCTGCTCTCTCTCCACTTTCTTAAGTCTGCTCATGCATATTTAATAACAAAATATATTTGAAGTAGAGAAAAAGGTATGGCTGTTAAGTACAGATAACAAATCAATGGAACACATTTTTTTCCCCTAGATTGTTCGACACGGTGGCAGTCTGGGTCTTGGTTTGGCTGCCATGGGAACCGCACGTCAGGATGTGTATGATTTGCTGAAAACAAACCTTTATCAGGATGATGCTGTGACAGGTAAGTGGTTCTAAAGGCAGTGAACTTTAGAATAATATAACTAAGTTTTGCTTCCTGTCCATAATTTATAGCCTCTTAAAAATTTAATGGATTTCTCTACTTGAAAAGAGAATGGGTTTTGCCCCAGTTGTCAAGCTCATCTTACAAAAATGTTTTATAATATATATAGGCTTTAAAAGATAGTGTAGCTGTGAGTCTATGTAACTGACTTTGGCAAACAGAAAATTTATTAGAATGTTCTACTTGTATTGTGGTGCTGTCTATACTGCTCGGTGACAATGTAGGAAAAATATAACATCCTCTTTGGAATCACTATAGGAGTTCATGGTGCACTCTGTAAAGATTTAAAAGGAAAATAGCTATAAATGTATGAGTGTACTTTCACTTAAGTTTTCCTCTTAAGATTGAAAAAAAAAAATCAGAAGCTAATGGTTGTTAATATTTGACGCTAATGCATACCACTTCCAAGAAGATGCTTTATGATTTTACATCAGTGACTTTTACTCTTTAATGTTTTACTTTTTACTTACTAGGGGAAGCAGCTGGCCTTGCCCTAGGTTTGGTTATGTTGGGCTCTAAAAATGCCCAGGCTATTGAGGACATGGTTGGTTATGCACAAGAAACTCAGCATGAGAAGATTCTGCGTGGTCTTGCAGTTGGCATTGCATTAGTGATGTACGGGAGGATGGAAGAGGCTGATGCTCTCATTGAATCTCTCTGCCGAGATAAGGTAAGATCACATTTAATTTTTTTTTTTTTTTATTCAGGAGAAAATAACTACAGGCCACTCCCTTGCACTCTGGCATTTAGAGAAACACCCTTAATAGAAATTATCTCTGCTCCACTGGAAGACCTAGCTACATTTGTTAATAAAACCTATTAAAATTTAGAAAAGGAAAGCACCGATTAGAAAAGGGAACTAATTTAAGTACTTAAAGTTTAGTCAGGACATTAGATAAATGATTTTCAGATAAGCAGATCCAGAAAAGATCTTTAGAAATGTACAAGTTGATAAATTTTAGAAATAATGTTTTGGAATGATCTAATACAATGTTTACTTCATTGTTTTTTTCTTCAGGAAACAGTGTTTATACTTAATTACTTGGTTGAGGTTTTTTCAAACTCTGCCTATTATTTCATTTTTGCAATGTTAATTGTACATGAGAGGTATCAGTGATTAATAGTGTCCTCTGTAATCTGATAAACACAACTGCTATAGTTTTATCAGTAAAACTAGCAGTTATTTTGCTCAACTCTTACACCCCATTACCTCTTCTCTTGGCGTGCAGTGCGCAAGAATTTAATAAGTAAAAGCAAGTTAGAATGAGGAATTAGAAGTGAGCAGCTTTGGGCCTTCCTGGTGGCGCAGTGGGTTAAGCAATGCACTTTGAAGCAAACCACAGCCACTGCAGCAAGAATTTGATCCCTGCTGCCGGCCAGGGAGGGGACCCACATGGTGAGGCAGACCTCTCCTGCCTCGCCACCTGCTCCCCTCAGCAGTGTGTTTCAGTCAGTCTGCCTGTTCTGCTCCCCATTCTGTCTCTGGTGACTCCTCTCACCTCCCAGGATTCTGGCCTGTAGTCCAGCTCTTGTATGTATAAATAAATAAATCTTTTTTAAAAAAAAAAAGAAGTGAGCAGCTTTGTTATTCATGTGATAAATAGAAGTTAAGAGTCTGGGCAGTGAGTGTTGAGACATGACTTTATACTTCCTTAGAAAGTGAGGCAAGACCGTATGTTGCACAGAATATTGGGTATTACAAGCAGTAATTCCTCCTATATATGTTTCATCTCCCCATTCATTTAAACCTGCCAACTACAAAATTCTCCTTGAGTTCATCCTTCATCCCTAAAACTGAATCTCATGGTGGATACAACTTTGTCTATTTGACTGTAGAAGTTGCTTTTTGAAATAAGTTGATTGATGTTGAATTATCCTTTCTTAGGACCCAATTCTTCGGCGGTCTGGAATGTATACTGTAGCCATGGCGTACTGTGGCTCGGGTAACAACAGAGCCATCCGACGCCTCCTCCACGTTGCTGTGAGTGCCCTCTTCTTTCTTAGAGATGACAGTGGAAGGGAGAATTTGCAGATCAACACTAAGTGTCTCGGCACCCAGGCTGCATGACCGTCACCAGAGGTCTCATATTCACTTAGCTTTTCAGAAGATACTGGATAGGATAAAGTATGTCAGTGAATGGAAGCCCTTAAAGCCATTCAGGTACAGGTTATGAAACCTAAGTCCAAGGGACGCCCTTGAATACAGGAACAAGACCATGTGCATGTGAGCGGCACCCTAGGATAGGGAAATCTGTCAACAGTGGAAGCCACTTTTTACAGCCTGTGAAATTAACTTCCAGGTACTAGGGATATGTTTTATTATGAGAGACACAGGATTTATTGTTATAAGATTACACAGGAAAACCAGTGCCCTTATTTTCCATCTAATCATAGTCCTCCCAATCCAGACAGTTTATTAACAAGTAACGTTGCCGAGTAACACAGCATTCCACGTAATGTTTTAACCCCAGCATCTGTTAGTAAATTACCCTTTATCAATGCAGTATGTGGTATGTTCTAAGTGTTTGTGTTTTGCTTGGATTTAGGACATACCATTTTGAAAATAACCTTGGAAGGATGGTTAGATTTTCATTAGTGCTAGCAAAAGGTGTAATGCAGTTGAAAGAATCTTTACAAGTTATCTTTAGAAGAATCTTAAACTTCAGCAAGCAAGAAGGCTTGTAAGTGCTGAAATGAAATTCTTGTCAGGTTTTCTAAATTGTAGAAGACTTTCTAATGAAGGAATTGTAAATTAATGAGAATGATTACCTTTGAACGATGTGGGCTCCTCATCAGTTTACTTCATAACAGGCTACATGTATGTGGTTAATAAGGGTTTTTAATGTTTCCTTAGGTGAGCGATGTTAATGATGATGTCAGGCGGGCAGCAGTAGAGTCACTTGGCTTCATTCTGTTCAGGTAATGATTTCTAATTTTTGGTCTCATATTCCATTTCTTTTTTGTCAGTAACTAAATAGAAACTAAATGTCTAAATTCTAAAGACATAGTTACTTACACAGCATTACTACTCTGGTACCTCCAAAACAAGATACATGATGTGTTGGGTCTTAGTGTTTCATAGTAAATTCATAGATTGAGTCCATTTCTAAGATCTGACAGACATATTAAGCTATTCTACATTTATTTTCAAAAGTTCAACTGTATAAGACTCCACACTTTAATTTCTTGCATCATTTCTTGTTGAATATCAGATTACTTAGCCACTTACTATCCTTTTGTACCTTTGCCAATTTCTTTTTCCTCAGATTTGTCACCGGTGATTCCATAATTACATTCACAAGTCTCTCACAAGCTGAGAGACTTGAATTATTCAGGGTAACCTATTTTGCGTTTTGATTATAGCTTTCTGGCTCTGCTATGCCTTCAGTACTTTCCTAATTTTCTGCTCTTTGATAAGGAAAGCACTCCTTATCCTATTAAACACATTTTTAGCACACATGGTAATGCAGACTTACGTCTTCATTTTAGACAACCCCATAAGAACTATAGACCATCAGCAGCAGTTACTTGAAGTCATCTTGGTCATATACCAAATGCAAATTTTAGTGCTTTCTTCACCTTCTTGGTATGAAGGTATAATATTTTTTAAAATTTGTTACTATGAAATTCATCAGTATTTTTAAAAAAGATTTTATTTATTTATGCATACAAGAGTTGGGGTATAGGCCAGAGGTGGGGGTGGTGTTGGTGAGAGGTTCACCAGGGACAGAGTGGGGAACAGAACAGGCAGATCCACTGAAATATACTGCTAAGGGGAGCAGTGGGCGAGACAGGAAAGGTCTCTGTGCCATGTGGGTCCCCTCTCTGTCCAGGGATCAAACTCATGCTGCAGTGGCTACGGAAGCCCCACAGTGCGGTGCTCAACCCCTTGTGCCATCAGGGAGGCCCTGAAGGTATAATACTATTACCAGACACTCAGGACAGCATAGTTTTCTTAGAGATGGTGTTACAGAATAACCTATACACATGTGTCAAACACTGAACCATTTTGAATGCCCAGACACTTACCCAGAAGAGCTTAATTAGTCTTAACAATGTAACTTATTTTTCTGGGCCTAAAAATCATTGTCTTGCAGTCGTTCTTTCCTTATAATTTTTAGCAAAACACAAGCCAAGCTTGTGACCCTAGTCACTCCCTATGTTTGCTCTAGAATTTAGGTACAATTAAAAAACAAAAAATGACTTTATTAATGCAATCCAGAGAGACTTAATTTGTTTTTTAAAAGTTCTTATCAGAGAACTGCATACATTTAGTATGGGAAGTATATTCTTGTAGTCATATTCTTGGTAACAGTTAGCTGGTATGAAGAACCCTATTCATGATAGTCTCTTCCTTTATTTTTTTGCCCCTATTAGTGACATTCTGTTTCATACCATATAAATCAGTGCCCTGTGTGTATGTTGTGCCACATGGAAGTTGATGGGCTTCATGAAAACTGTTTCTCTTCCTTTTTTAACTTGACAGTGCTTTGCTCTGTAACAAATTTCATTTTTGTCCTTGTGTATTTCCAGTGTTCACACACATCCTAAGCTCCTGGTTTAAACAGCAGATGTGTCTCATGAGTTGCTTTTCTGTTTTGCTAAGAACTCTACTGCTACCTAGGATAGGCAGACTTAACTGGAGAGTTGTGTATAGGATCATTATTACTAAAAGGGACCATTCTGAGTTTCCTTTTCATAATACAGTTCTTCGATGTAGACACTGGAAAACACTTTACAGATGACTTTGTCTAAAACTTAACTCACAGAAAAAGGAAATGTAATTGCCTAAGAAATATCTATTAAAACCAGGTTCTCTGAATTTAAGTTTAGTGCTATTTTTATGGAATAAGATTTATTTAAAAAAAAATTTTTAAAGAAATTGAATACTAATATGGTCAACAAAATATCCCATTATCATAAAGCTAAATGGTAGAATTAAAATTCAGAACAGTTCTTATGTAGACCAGTGCTTTCCCCATGTGCCTTTTCATCACAGCACTCTCTCTGAGTGGCTCTAATAGAATCTTTTTGTTCTCAAGTTCTCCCCATTAATTTTATTTGGGAAATTTCTGTCTTATTGCCTAAGATTATGTTTTTCTGCTGTGTCATCATTTGCTTAGTGTATGCTCCATTTTATAACTTCTTCCCTTGTAGATGTGACTTTTAAAATGACTGCAGACATTGACTTTCTTGAACCAAGTTTTCAGGATTTATTTTTTCCCAATTTTTTAAACTTCTGTAGCGGCAGGAAGGTGGTTGCACTGGAGCAGGGTTCGGGATGGTTCTGGGCAGACGGGTCAAGGAAGGAGAGTCTCTTGGAGCCATCGGTGGCTTTTTATGCTTTATTTAGTAGAGGTGGCTAGGTACATGGCAGGCAGGGGGGTCGGGGGGCCGGGAGGCTGGCAGCCCTCCCAGCCCCCAGCGCATCTCACCCTCTTGGCTGCTGCTTTCTTCTCTCTCTGCTGCTGCTGCTCCTCGCAGTTCTGTCTGTTGGTCCTCCTCACAGTTCTCACAGTTCTGGTGTCCTCATGACGCCGCCCATTTAGGCCCGTGTCCAACACAGGTGCTCCCACTTGCGCACGCCCACCCTGGAATGCTCGCAGCACCACAGGTGTCCATCATCAATGGTGGGAGGTGGAAAGACCTGATCAACCTTTACCGTACACTTCTTTTTAAATGTACTTAAAAATACAGGGCCTCCCTGGTGGCGCAGTGGGTTAAGCAACGCACTATGAAGCAAACAGCAGCCACCGCAGCACGAGTTCGATCCCTGCTGCCAGCCAGGGAGGGGACCCACATGGCACAGTAGACCTCTCCTGCTGTGCCCGCTGCTGCCCTCAGCAGTGTGCTTCTGTTGATCTGCCTGTTCTGTTCCCTGTTCTCTGTGGTGAATCCTCTCACCCCCCACCTCTGGCCTGTACCCCAGTTCTTGTATGCATAAATAAATAAATCTTAAAAAAAAAATGTACTTGAAAATACACGGAAAACATCTCAGTAAATATGTATTTTTACTTCAGCTAAAGTGAAATTACTTTTGTGGAAAGCTAAAAATTCTCACATTTGTTTACTGTTTTATTCTCAGGATAGTCATGGTCTAGGGAGTTACAGTATTTGATATCTGTGGACTTTTTATTTGTAACTTATACGGTAAAAATTTTAAAAATTAAATTGAAAAATATTCTTGCCAAACTGAGATGGACCTACTTTTTTGACCGAGTACTCAAGTGATTGTGGGGCCTGCTGTTAATCAGCCTAGTCGACAAGTCTCATTCCAACTGTTCTTTGTAATTACTGTGCTTGACATTGGCTGAAATACAGTTGGAATTGTTGAGATTCTGAAGAAAAGTTAAAAGAGCTGTTGGTGTTTACAAGTTGAAATTAAATTGCTGTAATAATGAACAAATTGATCTATTGTAGACCTTTGTTAAAATTAGGCAGTTTTGGAGGCCCCTGGTCATGTTTGCTGTGACTTAAGCCGTTACAGTATGAAAAAGTACTTACCATTTTGTACATTCATCTGCTTTTACATACTGCAAAATGAGAGGGAGGTTCTTGATGTAGATAATTTATAAAATGTTGCATCATCATAGATCCTTAGAATTTGAAGGATCACTGACAATTAACCATAGCTGGCAGTTTGACACTGTCTTGCAACCATCCCAGACTGGGTAGGAGGTTCATCGTCGGTTCAAGCAGTTTCTTCGCTGCCGTCACGATATCGCTCACACTCCACCGCTCCACACCACCACACCACACCGGCGTCTCCGGGACGCTAGCTTTATACACCGGGTGCATCAGCCCAGGTGCATCCACTTGCGCATGCCCACTCAGGCATGTGCACAGGTTTCCATCATCAGTGGTAGGCGGGCGGAAAGTCCTGATTAACCTTTACCCTACAGACACATAATCTGTAAACTATTTTCTGTTTCTGCCTTAGTATCTTTGTTTCTTTTCTAAGTGCTATAACTTCCTATTTCATTTTTGTCTTTTCTGTGCCTTTGCTTTCCCTCTCCGTTAATTAACAATATGTAGAATAGAGTAAAAGTTTTTTTTCAAAATTATTCTCTTAAAGCAGTACAATCTATTCATTTTTCTTTGAGGGTGAGATTATTAGAGTCCCTTTGTTGCCTTTAAAATAGTTAACTTCTCAAATTGACTTTAAAAGTACTTTTTTCTAGAGTATTCTTGAAATATTAGTTATGTATCAAAGTGGCACTTAATTCTGTGCTGTGTTTTTTCAACATTTGCATTGTATTTCATTTTTTAGAATCTTCGGGAAATACTACTTTAATGTCATTAACTATAGGAAAGATCTTTCACCTAACATAAACAAGATCGTCCCTCCCCACCCCCCAGGAATTAAAGTCAAATAGTTTAAAGATTGTACAGAATTTTGTACTGTGATGTCGTTGACATTGGTTAAAACACAGTTGGAACTTAAGAAAAGTTAATAGAGCTGTTGGTGCGTGTGTTTTGCACTTTTTCTTTAAGAAGCATAATGAGGTTCTGGTACTGAGAGTGATTTCATTTGCTTTCTTCACATTCTCTAGTACACTCACTTCTGTGAGTAGGTACCTGGTGTTGGCCATTTAGCAATCAGATCTAGTTCTGACATCCTGCTGTTTCATGTGATATCCAACTACTCTTCTACCTACCTCTTCCATCAAGACAGTTTTCTGATCAAAAGTAAAATGACTACATTTAACTAAGCCATGCTGTCAGTGACAATCTTACTAGCTTACCTCCAGATGGAATTATTATTTTAGGCACTTATCCTTAGTCTTATTTTCCCCTCACTGCTGTACTGTATGAACACCATTCTAAGGTATAAAGCATATGCTTAATGCTTTTGAGACCATAAAGACAAAGTAAACACTCGTTTGTTCTGTTTTATTGCATTCTTAGCATAGGTTTATATACAACTAGGAACTAGATAAATTTGATCACTTTTTTTTTTAATGCCTGAAATTTATTGATTAATTTTCTCTCTTTCAATCCCTTAATATTTAACCACAGTGCTGGATTGTTTTAATTTGTAGCTCCACAGAATGATTTTCTTCATGGAGTAATTTTGTTAAAATAAGGAAAATTGGATAGTCTTATTACATAACTCTTTAAAGAAATTGATACATGACAAGGTTCTTCTTATAATTCTTGTTATATCTGCTTCATCATCTTACCATACTAATTAGATAAAAACTATGCCATTTTTGCTATACATAACTGACTTGCTCTTCAATTTTGTCACCTTCATTTTCAGTTAGGAGAAGTGTATCTAGTAGAATAATTGATGAAGACTGAATGGTTGAACTTCGGAGCCTCACTGGGCTCTGATACATGGCAGGATTAATCCCATTTCTCATTCCATGTTTCATGAAAAACTTGGAGTTCTCTGCCATTGGATTCTGAAAGTAGATATTACTGGAGCAATTTCTAAGAGTTTTTGCTGATTTTGTGGCCTGGTAATTACAAGTGATGTATCGGCCAAATGCATCCCGAAATGTTTTATTAAAGAGGGTATAGACCAGTGGATTCACCCCTGAGGAAATATAGCCTATCCACACAAATATCTCCAGGAGCATTTCAAGAGTAGTCTGGTTGCAGGAGTCACATAAAACTGAAGTTATGTTTGTAATGAAAAAGGGACACCACATAAGCAAAAAGAGGAAAAACACAATTCCTAGAACCTTTGAGGCTCTCTGTTCATTGGAAATGGTCTGTAGTGACTTTTTTCCAGCTGTGGACGTTCTTCGCATAAGAATGACATCACTTGAGGTGGGCAGGGTTTTGTCCTTGCAAGAACCATCTAGCATTGCCACCTTTTCAGGTGATGAGCAGGATGTCTCATCCCTTTGGAAAACTGTAGACACATTCAGCCATGTTAGGCGTTGAGGTGGCTTGTTTTTGACCAAGTAAGCTTTCTTCTGTAAAGCATGGATAGTGAGAAAGTAGGTGATAATCATGATTGCCAGAGGTGCAAAAAAGGCAGCCAGTGAGCCAAAGAGTTTGAAATTGCTAAAACGATCCTTTGTCATCATGCAAGTAATGTTGTTTGCATTACCCACGTCAGTTTCTATCCCTCTTATAGGGACTGGAATGGCAATGCCTAAGAAGAAGAAACAGATAAGTTAATTTAATGACCTTTGACTATTAAGTTAGGCCCTTCCAGTTTATCTTTGTGGCTGTGCTGTAGTATAATTCCTGGTACCCGCAATGTATCAGGAATCAATGAAGGATTTGACAGAGCACTTAATCAGTGAAAGATTTGACAAATAGAACCCACAAAAGCAAACCTGCTGTTTTTAGCTATTATAATTAAAGCCACCCTAATACTATAGTATATTCATGGAATAGTGGTGTCTTCATTTATTCTCCATTTTTTATAATCTGTTTTTGTTGTTGCTCTATCCCAGGTTAAAGAAAAGAAATTCAGAAAAGAAATTGCTTTTATCTTAATAGCCAGGGTCGTTTACCTAAAAGACTTCAAAGTAGTACATACTTGCATATCTTTTAATTCTTAATGACTATTTTATTATGTTTTTAGGTTATGCAGTTTCATTTAACAGATAGCTTTTTCTCTTGATGATATGAATGTCTTTCAATCTTTCCTCCTGACTCGGGGGTTCTTTTTTTTTTTTCCTTTTTAACACTGCTGAGAAATTTCAGAAGATATGAATTGTAAAATTTATCTTCTAGATTAAGAGTTCCTGTAGTAGAACTGTGCTTTGTTCTATTTTCTAACACTTTACATACCATGAAGTAGCTAATTAGATATGATCTTGCTTAGTGAACCAGCTTTGTTTTACGAAGACAGCACAAGGATTGAGCCCTTCCCTTTAAAAAAGCAGGTGTTTAAAAATCAGTCTGAATGAATCTTTAGAAATCTCTAAAATACTTGTGTTGTTTTATGAATCTGCAAAATCTCCATTATCTGCATAGCTTTTTTTATAGTAGCTAAAGAAGTAGCTAGTGGAGGTTATATTGCCTCCTTTTCCTCAGGCATACTACCAGAAAGGATTCTGTATAATTGTTCTGTTTTACACTAGAGGTCAGCAAATTACAGCGTGAGGGCCAAGTTTGGCCTCCCTTCCATTTTTGGTAAATTAAATTTTATTGGACACAAGGCTACCCATTCATTAATATATTGTCTATAGCTGCCTTTATTCTACTGTTCTACAGTTGAGTGGTTGTGACAGAGCCATATATATAAGCTACAAGTCCAAATATGTTCTATCTTGCCTTCTCACTACTTTAAACACTTAGCAGACACTGCCTTTTTAGTCTGCACACACATTCCTTTCCAAGATGAACTTGGAGTTTTTGATATCTGCGTAGAGAATAGTAATTTTGGGATTCTGCCTACTGTTTGTTCCTTAATGATTTATTTGCAGGTATGAAAACTTTCTAGACTTAGCCTTCCTGCTTGTCAAAAATCAAAGTGTAACACTGAAGATGGTTCTTCTTAGGACATGAATTTTCTAGCTTTTTCACACTCTGCAGATAGAATGGTATAGAAGCTATAGATAAATGCAGTGGCATAATAAGCTTGTGTTGGTTTATGAGGTTTGCTTGACCTCCTTTGTTGAGTTTCTTCACCTATCAGATATGATATTCTGATAACTAATGGAACCTAAGGCTATACATACCTCACCCCACACCCCACATACCTATTGAAATTAACCACACCACAGTTATCTTGATGAATGCTGTAGCTCGTGAGTTACATTGATTGGCCTGGATTGGTTTTTTGATGGCTATGTAACGATCCACTGAAATGGCACAGAGATGCATGATGGAAGCAGTAGAAAAAAGAACATCAAGAAATAACCAGGCAGGGCATAGAACAAGTGGGAGGGGCCACATCGCTTCTGAAAGAAAGAAAAACAAAATAAAAATATATTCTTCAAATGGCAACTTTCAGTCTGCAGTTTGTTTTTAAAGTGGTACATGTTTTTAAACTTTCATAGCTCATCTGAAATTTTATGACAACTGTAAGATATTTAACTTCAAATAATGTAGTCAATAATATTAAATAGGATATTTTTGTGCGTTATCTTTTGAATACATTTTCTGTTTTGTGTAATAATTGTAACCATTTTTCTAAAGTAGCAGTAGTTAAGCATTTTTAGCATTTATTTAACCTTTGCTCTTTTGTCTTTTCCTTTTATTATCCTTTTAAAATTATACAATATTACAACTGGACCTTAACTTTCCTATTCAAGTAAAATTTGTTTTTAAGCTGCTTTTGTACTAAAAGAACATTTGATCATACAGAGGAAGCACCCTCATATGGCGGTAGAATGCAAGTCTCAGTGAAGCCTGGGGTTTGGACTTACTTCTGACAATAACTAACAGCATGATCTTTGTGTATATAGCAAACTCATTTAGTTAAATAAGTGGAATGATTTGAGTTTTCTTTTTGACAGAAATAGTTCTTGCATAAAGTTAATAAAAGGAGTAACTTCAGAATATCCTGAAAAGAAGTGGATTGTTAGTCTTCTGTATCTCATCCTTTGTTCCAAACTCTAGAGTTGTATAAACAATACAGACTTTTGGTTTTAAAAGAAAAGCTCAGGATTAGATATAGTGTTGATTTGCTTAACAAACTCATTAAAAAGCACTTATTATATACCTCATATAGTCTTAAGCAATTTAGAAATACTGGCTAAAAAAAACTTCAGGTTTTGGATATGCTGCTAAATGTTCTACATAGCTTTCCAATAAACTTACTTATACAAGTAACTATACTATGACACATAATATACATACGCATACACGTTTGCCATTTCAAGGTAACTTAAAAAAAATTTTTAGGTTTTCCCTAAAATATTTCAGGTAGAATCCATTTTAGCTCCCCCAAGAAATATTTTGTATACCACAAAAAATGTAGTAAGGCTGATGAATCCACTTTTCAGTGTCTTCTATTTCCAAAGTTGGTATGGTGCATTAATTTTTTAAGGTTTGCCTTAGAACATTTCAGGTAGAATCCATTTTACCAAAAAAAAAATATATATATATGTGTGTGTGTGTACACACACACACACACACAGAGGGAGAGAGAAAGAGAGAAATATTTTTTCCTTAGGACTAAAATAAATCAAAATGAGTTTTTATTTTAAAGGGGTGAATGATTGTTTTGTACTTCATTCCACTTCAGCAGCTTCTTTAAAAAGAATTAAAGCATCAAGTGGAAAAAATAATTCATAGTTCTACATAAATTAGAGGCATTGAGTTGGAAAGGACCTTAAAGATTATTCCACTGATTTTGCAGATTAGTAAGTTCAGGTATAATTAAGTCATTGAATATGGGAAGAAGCATTCGTTTATCAAAACTCAAATGTTAATTGAAAGTACTCTCAAACCTTGGGCCTCCCCTGGTGGCGCAGTGGGTTAAGCACCGCACTATGAGGCAGACCGCAGCCACTGCAGCACGAGTTCGATCCCTGCTGCCGGCCAGGGAGGGGACCCACATGGTGCAGCAGACCTCTCCTGCTTTGCCCGCTGCTCCCCTCAGCAGTGTACTTCCGTTCATCTGCCTGTTCTGCTCCCCACTCTGTCTGTGGTGAATCCTCTCACCCCCCACACCTCTGGCCTGTACCCCAGTGCTTGTATGCATAAATAAATAAATCTTTAAAAAAAAAAAAAAAAAAAAAGAAAGTGCTCTCAAACCTTGTTAAAGTGTATGCGTCAGATCACCAAGAATTGGTATCACCTGGGAACTTATTAGAACTTCTGGCTCTTGGGCCTCATGCCAGACCTGCTAAATAAGACTCTACAATTTAACAAGATCCCCTGATGATCTGTATTTAAATTAACATTTGAAAGAATTGCTCTGGAAGATTTTCTGGGGAGGTAGGCTCTGGAGTCTCATAAGTTATGCCTCAATTTGCTGGTATAGCATGGGCACTCAGAATGCCTCATAAAAAGGAACTTATGGGACACTTCTCAAAGAATGGCAGGAAAATCTAATCAAGATTTTCTCCCTCTGAGCCCTAGTTTTCAGCTTATCTGTCAATTATGAAGAAGGACCTTAGAAACAACTCAGGGTCTGAGTGAAGATTCATGTTTGATTAGAGTTTAGCAGTGGAAACTACTTTAGCTGCATTCTAAGTGATTCTGAAGTTCTAGATTAGGCTTAGTAGGACGTAGAACTACAGCCAGAGCCAGATGGATGATAATTAAGGGCTTTGAAAGACAGGTAATTAATATCTTCCATCTTAAGCTTCTTTTCTTGAAATTCATGCTCTGTCTGCAACATCTTTAAAATGACTTACTAATAATTTTGTCTTCCCTATTTAGCTATTCCAAGTGTAGATTATATTTTTAAAAGTTAACATCTGGAAAATTCTTATCATAAATCTAATAACCATGAGCAAGAGTCACAATAAAACTCTCAAAAAGTACAGTGTCTTTGTAATTAGATTGTGATCTGCATGCTCCTAGTTGTGGGCTAAGAAGGATCTTGAGTCAGTGCTTTCATACTGTTAATAGTAGGAATATTGAGGCATGATGCAGAATTTTCCTTAAGAGATTATGAAGTTTAGGATTGAGAATGGATCTTTATGATTAGCCTTTACAATTCTGAGTTTCCTGAAATACTAGTGAATAATAGGTTTTTTATGAAAACATAAAAGTAACAATGGTTGCATTAAATTAATTTTAGAAATCTTTTATAAAAGAAATTTAAGTCTTAATTGCCTAAGTGATACAAGTAATCTAAATTTCTTATTTTGTAAAGGAATTTTTCCTAATCCTGATACTTTCATTAAAAAATTGTATTTTAAGTTAGTGATACTTCGATAGGCTCAAGGATCAGAAAAGTTTATTACAATTCAGAATAACTGAGAAGGATTAAGTTAGTATCATGAATGGGTGAAGTACCAAAATTTCATATGTAATTTTTATTAAGTTTTAACTTAAAGATTTATAATTTCATTGATTGACTGTAATATGTTAGTTTTTTCTGTAATAATGTAATAGATTTCCTATGTTTAATATTTTATTGATATATTTTATAATCTTTACATATTTAAAATGGAAGTTATGAACTTACATAAAAAGAATGCTGTATCTAAGAGTCAATCCCCAGCAAAGTAAATTATCATGTTTTTGAACTAAAATTAATTACTGCTGTTGGAAACTCTAACTTTATTATTTCATAAAGCTGAGACAGAAGAGTGCAAACATTTGGATGCTAACACTAGTTGTTGTTTCACAAAAAGAAAGCACAAAAATTTCTCTAAAAAACAAATCCCATTTCCACTACCTTTTCTGCCCACTTAGAAATTCAACTCAAATTGGAATTTAATATCAATAAGATTTGAGTAATGACATCTCTATGGGTGCCTGAAATATCCATACAGGAGCAAAACAAGGTCTAGGTGCACCATAGATCCCAGACAGTTAATTATTTGTTAAAGAATATTAGTAACTAAAATACTTTGTTGTTTTATAATGAGGACTGTATAATATAAGCTTCTGTTCAACTCCCAAACAGGGTTCAACAACTACATAGGCATGGGCCTAGGTCTGGTATCTTAGGAAAGAGATCTAGCGGTCATCTCAAGAATTTGTGCAAGTGTTGGTTAAGACCCAAGTGCTCTGTATCATTTACATGGACTGCAATTTTTTTTTTTTGTCTTGTAAAGTTTATTTAGGAAAAAAAAGAGAATGGACTACAACTTTTTAACAATACTGACTTCTACCTTCACCCTAGAGAAAATTCTATGGCTCTCTTATTAGATGAAATTATTTAAGATGAAAAGGTTGGGTCTGTGTGCCAAATATGACAGTTGTGCTTGACTTGATTTTTTTCATTTGCTTTTGAGAAAGCAAAGTTATTGAAGTTAAGAGTACGAATTCTAGTCAGTTCTCCTGGGTTCAAATCGTGTGTTACTATTTATTTATTCTGCTGTCTTATAAAATGGGAATAATATACTCTGGTTTTTCTTCAGATTATATGTATCTTTCAACTTTTTAAAATGGGAATAGTCATACCAGTTTTATAGGGTTGCTTTGAGACTTTAATGCAATAGTACATGTAAAAGTGTTTAGAATAATGTCTGGGATACAGAAAGTACTCAATAAATGTTAGTTCTTATTAATAATATTGTTTGACAGAAACTAGCCAACCAACCCAACCATTTAAACCCTCCTACTTAGAAATAATGAATTATATCACCACTATAAAATCACTGTTTATCTTCCAGCCTTCTGTAGCAAGAGTGCAAGTTTCCAATTGAACTGAATGCCTGCCTTGCAAAAAAAAAAAAGTATGAGAATATTTAGCTGTTTTTTTTTTCATTACATTTGTGATGAAAATATACCTTTAATTACATATGTGTCTGTATGTATATACACATGTGTACATATAATATGTTGCATATATAAAGATGCATAGATAGCCTATATGCATTTCCATATCTGTTTTTATTTGTTTTGGGAGGGGAGGGCTCTTTTCATGTTTTTTGATTTGGGGGGATTTTTTTTTGTTTGTTAGGTTTGGGGGTATTTCGGTTTGCTTGTTTTTTGTTTTTGCTTTCTTTTAACTTAGGACAAAAGCTTTAAATTGTAACCATTGAAGTTCTTGATGAGATGGACTCATTTTATCTGAGACCTGCTTACTCTTTAGACAGGTTTTTATTTTGGAAAGCCAAGTATGTCACTAGTACAGAAAATAATTGGCAGTTTATAAATCTGGAACCTAAAAATATTGAGTATTTCGGAATGAATTTTAAAGCCATTCCAAGAATACTATGCCTGTATAGTTCACAGAGGTGAACTCAGCAAACTTACTGAAGTTGGACAAATTCTAAACATCCATTAAAGGACATCCATAAAGGACATAGTTTTCAAGTATACATCTTTTTAATCTCAGGAATTCTGTGTTTCTACCTTTACCTTCCAGGGGGAAAAAGATCAGTGCTCAAATTTTTATTATAAAGCTTCTTTATTTTTGTTATTGTTTTCCTACTATATTTGTGCATATGGAATTAGATGTCTGTGATAGTATTTCAAATGTTTCAAGTGATTCAACTTGAAATTTTTTCCTTGCTCTTTTAAATTTCTATGTTTCTAAAAGAAGTACCTTTAATTATTTCCTCACTTAAGAAATAGGTAGAGCAACATTTCATTGCCTAAATGAAAAGCTGATTTTTTTTTCCTTTCTCTACATCTGTTTCATCTTTGGTAAGAGTCACATCTAAACTAAATTTTCCATTTAAGTATGCAGTACTAATACCTGCTAGTTATGTGCCTATACATGTGACAATTCAGGTACCAGCAATGTAAGGGTTAGTGCACCCAGTTTTACAGAGTAGGTGGTTGAGCTCTGATGTGTTAAGTGACTGGTCTAAACCAATACAAGAGAAGCATAATTCAGAGCCTGTGTGTCTTACTTCAACCCTGATTTTTCAGCCATTTTCTGTTCCCTCTTTCAGTCATATTGCAGATAGGTTTTAGCATATAGATCATGAGATATAGATTAAAACTTAAGTTTTAAATAAGCCGGTGCATGACCACTCTACTTTCTCCCTCTACATTCTTGATCATTTATTTAATGAGGGACGGAAAGGTCTTAAACTGTGAGACATCTTTTTTGTGTTGACTTAAGGTGTTCTGTTTTCCTTTGCATCCTATTCATGTTCTTCTAAGGGCAGGCATTTTCATGCTCTGTATTATGGGCTGCTAATTTGTGATCATAGATTTAGGAGTCATAGTAAAAAACAAGAACTGTCAAGGCCAAGTCCAGTGCTCCCAGAAAATAAAAGTGACTGAAAATTTGACCTACCACAACTCATTTCAAAGACCATCTTGTTCCAATTGTCATAATCTTAGTAAAATAAAAATTCAAACAATATCATCAAATCATGTACATATCATTGGTTAAATAAAATAGTCTTAAAATGCTCTCCCCCTTTTTTTAAACTCAATCTTACTAGAATATTAGCTATTATAAAGTTTCTTTGTTACTTTCATTGAATTTCATTGCGATAACTAAAATATCACTTGTAGTGATCGTTATTTTTTATATTTACTGAAATAAGGACACTTGTGTTTATAAACACTTTAAAAATTCTGAATGTTATCCTTATAATGACCCCATCAACTCCTGCCTTTTAAAATTATCAGTAGTTCTTATAATTGTGTTAATTTAGAAAGTATCAGTGTGTGAAAGACTGTCAAAATTTCAGTATTTGAAGTCTGCACCCCATTTATAAGGTGTGCAAATCCCAATTGTATGAACAGTATCCTTTGCCTTTTAGAGAGCAGCATGAGTTTTCTTACATATCTTATCATAGAAACAAAATAAATTTTAATAGTGTTTTAAATAGTAAAGTTCCTAAGTTGTTTCATTTTTTTAAAATCTAACGGCACTCACTATATAGCTTAAATACTGATAGTAAAAGTTCTTTCCTCCTCCCCATGCTGCATTTAAGTATAAACTTGGCTCATAGCTGCTGGATACCTGCTGTTTCCCTGTGGAATACATTCAATTCTGTTATTTGTTTTTTAAAGATTTGTTTATTTGTGCTTACAAGAACTGGGGTACAGGCCAGAGGTGCTGGCAGTGAGAGGATTCAACAAAGACAGGGAGGAGCAGAACAGGTGGATTACTGAGATATGCTGATGAGGGGAGCAGTAGGTGAGGGAGGAGAGGTCTGCCACGCCCTGAGGGTCACCTCCCTATTCAGTTGGAACTCATGCTGCAGTGGCTGTGGATGCTTCATAGTGCAGTGCTTAATTAACCCCTTGTGCCACAGGGAGGCCCTGATTAAACATTTTTAATGTTTTCTGTATAACCAGCAAAGCACAATTTTAGAAGTGCAGGGGTTTTTGTTGTTGTTGTTCTTGTTTTATTTTATATATCTATATATATATTTTTTTTTACATCATTCTCCCTTTATGTGCAGTGTATACTTTCTCCTCTCAGGTGTATTCTCCATATAATTCCCACCACCAGCTTACCTATGACCATCACCATAGTCCCTTGTGCTCTTCCCTCTCCTCTTTAGATTCCTCCCATAAGTGCAGTTTTAATGTTAAGCTGTTTTTATGTGCATGGCAAAAAGAGCTTAAATCAAATGCCGTGTGATCTTTACCATATGTGCATAAGTTTTCCTATATTTATTTTAAACTTTATTCAGAATTAAGATTTTTTTTAGATTCTCCTTTAAAGTAGAATTTCTTCATCATTTCCATGGCTACATGTGGCACTAAATTACGAATTTATAAAAGGAGGGCAGGGATAGACAATATTAATTATTGGAGGGTCCATTTAAAGCCTTAGAACCCTATTACTACTTATCTGGCCACACAATTTAAAGCCTGGGTAAAAGTTGATTTAGAATAGAAGGTTTTCAGCTGTCACCATTTGATTATATTTGTGGAATCAAGGACTTCATTTTAGAGATCTTTCTGTAATTATAAAAATAGAACTTTTAAACCTTAATGTAATAGTTTGAATGGCAGCTTTTCTTCCCCTTCTACCTAAATTTTGCTTCTGTAACCTGAAATATTTTTATTTTCCCTATTAAACATAGTTATAAGACTCCATGTCTATTACAAATAATGATCTTTCTTAAGCTATTAGTAAATTAAATATCCATATATGCCAAGCATTAAATAAGCCCTTATTGCAGATTCCAAAGGTCTAGGGGCCCTCGTAATTCATCAGCAGGAATACTTATATTTAATGAAATTCTGTAAGTAGAGGAGATACATGTGAATCAAAAATTACTGATTTTAATGTATTTTATAACTAAGATTTCTTTGTCAAGTTACATTTTCTATTATTGTAATAACTCAGCTTTTGGGCCACTTATTTTGTTAAGGTCTGATTTCTCTTAGTATGTTTTAAGAACACAGATGGCCAGAAACAATAAAAAGATTAATCGAAGGGGCCGTTTCTTAGAACAGGTCTAAGCCAGACCACATCCTTCAGCAACTGAATGTAATTTTTTCTTTATATGACAAGTGTTTAAGAGCTGTATTTAAGTCTCAAGTACACAACTTTGAGGTATACCAGGAATTTTTAGAGCAATTCCCAATTTCAGTGGGGGTTTAGTGATTTTTTTGGAATTTAGTGATTGAGATACCAACACATACTGTTCGCAGAAGTGTCCTTTGACAAGGAAAAAAGTATGAATAATAGGGAAATTAAAGCACAACCTGCTCTTCATTATAATTTTAAGTAATATATGCAGAATCTATCAATATTGCTAAGTTGGGTGACTTAAGTGATTTTAGATAGCTGTGGACAAAATAGAAGTGTTTCTAGTAAATGATTTTTTGCTCTTTAAAACTGAATATCAACCATTGAAAAGTGAAGGACTGTGTACTTACTGTGTTGTTAAATAGTTCAGGCCCGTCGTTAAAGGTTAAAGGAGTGCATTTCTCTCATAGCATATCATAATTCTGTGGTGTGATGGCAGGAACAAAGTGAAATACTTACCAAACATTATTGTCAGAAGGGCAATCGGCATCACAAACAATCCAACCAGCAAATCAGCTACTGCCAGTGACATCAGGAAATAGTTGGTAGCATACTGCAGCTTTTTCTCCAGCGAAACAGCCAGAATAACAAGGATGTTTCCCCCAATTGTGGGTATTATCACCATGAGTATCAGGAGAGCTTCCCAGCGTGGTTTATCTCCCCGTTCCTCACCAATCTGCTTCATCTCCTCTGGTATCGAGTCTGTCTGTAATTCCGACCAGTTAGAAGAAAATAAATGATCAAATGAGCTCTGCAAAATATGCTCAGGAATTGTTCTTTGTTCAGACATTCTGTAAGGAAAAGCCATTTGCTGTTTCTCTGTGATTTGATCCAGTTCTCTGCAGTGGTCAGCATGGTCAGTAGCTATGCTGATCATCATCTTTTTTAAGGCATCGCACCCTTGCCAAACACTCTAAGCCAACGCTGGCTCCTTCCTTTAAAAAAATTCAAGTTCTTCAAAGTGAGAGTGCACATGCCTCTGTCATGTCCGTGGGAAGGCCCGGGCGTTGGCACTCTGTAAAGGCTCCGCGCTCCGAAGGCTTAGTGCGGGGCACCAGCAGCTGGGAAGAAAAGGCTTTCACTGGCTTCTCTCTTTTTTTCCTTTTGTTGGAGTGGTGGAGTCATGTTTGAATGCAGGTTGTCCCTAAAAATAAATATATGGATTGCATTATTTTCTAAAACAGTTTTTTATAAAAGCCTTAACTTAGTAGCCCCTCCCTTCTCATGGGTCTCTTGTGCATTTGTGACAGCACAGCCTGTTCCACACACATTCCGAATATGCCCCAGTTAATGAGATTAGAGATACAGTCATTTTCTTTTGGTGTTTATAATAAAAAACTGGGTGTTTCCTAACCCTTAAATATCTTTTACCTTTGCTTTAGAATTTGTACAAAGAGCAGAAATGTCAAAGAACTAAATAATTCTGAATGCAACTTTTTTGTACACATTGGCCACTAACATCTAAATAAATGGTTTGCCAGCTATGAATCCTCAATTGTAATTGAGTTTTGTCTGGCCTGGATTATCTTAATAGTGATATAAATGCCATTTTTCAAAAGCATATTAGAATTCCTTTAGTTTGAGAAAAGGAAAGTGATATCACTGTCTCAACAATTTTTAGTAATTTTATCTTCCAAAGCATGTCTCTGTAAATACTTTACAAATTTTTACTCTGTACCAAATTTAAACCAGTTTTATTCGTTTGTTTGTTTTTTAAATGGTAATTTTTATTTATGTTCCTAGTTTCTTTGGAAAGGAGAAGAAACTAATGGAAAGGTTAAGTCATTATTTGTAAAATTTGCAGATCTCATTAAAGCTCCCCCCTTAACATTGATAAATTTTCATTTTGATTTTTAAACTATTGAGTAGAAATTGTGATAGCATAGTTTTTGAAGAGAAAAAAATCTTTAGATCAACTATATTTGTTCAAAATACTTACCTCTTATTTGCTTGTTTCTCTCTAAGCTTGTCATCCTGTCTGCTCTGTATTTCTGCTTACTGCTGTAAGCCTCCTCCGTTGACTCACGTGAGCCTGCAGCACTGGGCCTGAAAGCAGTGAGACAGTTGTGTTATATAGCTGTAAACCTGCCAAGGAAGTTATTTCCTCTTTGATACATTCATTTTTAGAGTAGCAGGGTTCATTATAATTCCTAAAACCACCAGTTAAATGTTAAACCAGTTCATCATGAGCCTTATTCATGTTGTATTCTTAAGATATCTTTGATATTCGGGAGGTTATAATAATCTCTCATTTTAGCTTAAATTGTTTTGTTTTGTTTTTGTGTATGTTTTGATTGTTTTGTTTTGTGTATGTGCTGGGGAAGCATGCACAAGATAGTTTTGTTTTGGATTAACCCTGGGCTGCTTTTACCATTTGAGGGGAAAAAAAAGATAAAAGATTTAACATAGAGATTCAAGTTTCAGTTTGTGTGCCTTACAGTGATTTCCAGAGTTCTGATTTCTAGCAGTGAAACAAGATTCCTACTTAGCTTTTATGCCTTTGCTGTGGAGCACAATTAATTTTCTCTAGTAGTAACCTTATATAGAAGAGCACAGAAAGGTCTGAATTCAACATGTATACATAGATTTTAGCAGAAACTTTTTCATTGCTCGTTTTTAAACAAATGGCCTCTGGACTTGGAAGTTGGTTCATTGGCAGTGTTTGTTTTTCCCCCACAGATTTTGTAATGGGGAAAGTATATAATATGTAATTAAAATGTATTTCTGCCTTATTTCAGAAAACTAGCATAAAAATCTTAACAAAAATCTAAGTTTCCTCTAACGCTTTAAAATTAGCTTAGTATTAGAACTGAAGCACTTGTGCTTCTTTTTGTTTCAATTTTATACTCCTTGGCTTATATGAAAGTTACTGGAGAACATTTGGTGTCTTTAAGTTCTACTGACCACTTGAGATTTTATTCAACATTTGCTGCCCCCTTTGACCCAGGAGAAATATTTGCCAAGAATTTTGGATGAAACAAAAGTAACTTTGAGCAGTTAGATGGATTTTAATGTACCAGTTTCTCTTTAGGAACTTGGAAACATTTTAGAGCATTTAAAATATTTTGAATCATAATTTGGCCTCTGCACCTATGCAGGCAGATAGGTCAGCAGCACTAAATAATGTCACATTAAAAATAACAGTACCTGGGGTAGCAGAGGGGTTAAAGTCTCAGTGCTGTCTGTCACCGGCCACTGCAGCATGAGTTTGATCCCCAGCCAGCGAACTGACCCACAAGGTGCAGCAGCCCTCTCCTGTCTTCACCTGCTGCTACCATGAGCAGTGTATTTCAGTCATTCTGCCTGTTCTGCTCCCCGCTCTGTCTCTGGTGAATCCTCTCACCACCTTTCCCCCTGCCACTTCTGGCCTACATCCCAGTTCTTATGTCATAAATAAATCTTTTTAAAATAACGATACCATCACATTCAGTGAAAAGACATGTATGAAATTATTTGCATTTATAAGATAAACTTTTAAAGAAATCTTTTGAGTATATTATAAAAACACCAACCATTGTCTTTATTACACTTTGCTAATATTAACCCTTCTCACCCACGTTCACTCACTTTTTTTTTTTTTTAAAGATTTATTTATTTATGCATACAAGCACTGGGGGACAGGCCAGAGGTGTTGGGGGTGAGAAGATTCACCACAGAGAGCAGG
>JAGFMF010011501.1:23887376-23965368 GCA_019455555.1 Galemys pyrenaicus
CCCTGAATTGTATCTTCTTTTAAGATGCCCCCCCTCCCCCCCCCCCCACACACACACAAGTCTGATGGGACCATTTCTCAATCCTGTGGCTGATTAGACCATTTAGCACCAGTCAGCTCATGGCTCACGCCTGACTGGGCCATTCCACAATCCAGGAAGTACACTGTTACATAAGTGGCTCTGAGAGGCAGCTGCCACAACAGACTTGTGATGGAACACTACTGCTGTTGTCAGCTCCCATCTCTGAGGTAGCTGGGTTCCGATAACAAGGGTAGTGCTTGATTATCTTTTGACGGCAACATCTTGTTTCATCAGCTATTTTTTAGACCCCTCTAAGGCGGGTCTGAAACAAAGGTAGCTTTACATTAATATTGCCACACTTTTCAAAGTTCCTATTTCACCTTTGATTTCAGTGATTGCCTATCAAGCAGAATAATTCCCTGCTAATCACACACTCTGTTAGCATTGTGGGTGATTCTCACTGTAGTTCAGTGAGAATACCCTGACAACTAGGTTTGGAGGAAGGTGCTTTCCATATAAAGTAAAAAAGGATGAAGCACCCAGATCTCTATTCAAAAGTTCATTACAGCAAACCCACATCCAAATTAAAAAATAGTTATTTTTGGACCCAAGCTTCCATGAGTTAAAGACACTCCTGATAACAAGAATAGTAGATTATATAGATAGATGTTCTTCTTGTTTTTCCTATTCATTTCCTAATTATTATGTTCTTTATTATACTTATGTTATAGGACTACTCTCTTAAAATTTATACATTGATATGTAAGTAAAGGGATTGCAATGATTTATCCTGTTCACTCCCTCTAGGTTTCTACTGCTGTGTTATCTATCACTGCCAAGGCTAAAAAGAAAGAAAAAGAAAAAGAAAAAAAAGAAGAGGAAAAAATGGAGGTGGTAGGTGGTCACATGCATTGGTATATCTGTCTCTATTGTCTACATTCTTCCTTTGTTGAGTAATATTAATCTTGCTCCTGGCTTCCTATTCTAAGCATAGAAACCCATATTATTTTACTTGGAAGAAACTTTAGGAATTACACCTGTTCATGGGAAGAGTAGAGAGTACAATTGGGAATGAGTTCCTGGAGAGCAGAAATGACAACTAATGAGTTTTGAGGGATAGAGGATTTTTCAGCAGTAAGAAGATGATGAGAGAAAGGAAGGCTTTTTCAGACAGGGGATATCATTTGCTTAAATAACTCTCTTTTTTTGATCTTTGCCTATAGAAAATACTGTCTCATATGGTAAAGCTAGACTAAATACCATTCTTATCCCCAAGCAAAATTGACCTCTCCCACCAAGTCTGGGTATCATTTTAGTTGTCTTTCCACTATATCTACTACTAATTACCTTTTGTACCTGATAGTTGCCCAGTAAATTTATCAAACATTATTCATGATATTCATGATTCACTGATAGAGGTTAAGTCTCAGTGCTATCACCACTATGGCCTGAGTTCGACCCCTGGCCAGGGAGCTACATATGGTGAAGCAGACTTCTCCTGTCTTGCCCACTGCTCCCCTCAGCAGTGTGTTTCAGTTGATCTGCCTGTTCTGCTCCCTGCTCTGTCTCTGGTGAATCATCTCAACCTCTGCACCTCTGGCCTATACTCAGCTCTTCTATGCAAAAATAAAAATTCCACAAACTTTAAAAAACAAACATTAGTCAGTGGTGTGAAACAGGAATGAACCTTTATTGGTTTTTTTGTTTTTTCCTTCCCCAGGATGAGGCAGAAAAAAAGGAAGAAAAAGAGAAGAAAAAAGAACCTGAGCCAAATTTCCAGTTATTGGATAACCCTGCCCGAGTTATGCCTGCCCAGCTTAAGGTCCTAGCCATGCCAGAGACCTGTAGATACCAGCCTTTTAAACCAGTAAGTTACGTGTGGCCCTTAGCTAATACCAGTGGGGTATTAATCTGTAAGTCAGTAGAAGAACCTTCCAAACGCTGGAGAAAGCTCTCTGGTTCCGATAAATCTCTTAGCAAAAGAGAAGACATTCCCTTTTGGGGGATAGATTTGGGAGAGCTCTTCTTTGTGTAACCCCACAGAATCTTCATCTACCCAGGCTAACCCTTTGAAGTTGCTAATACTGCATGGTGTTAGGAGCATAGAGTGTGGAACAGACATCCTGAGTTTGAACTTGATTCTCTACTTACAAGCTGTGTGACCTTGGGTCAGGTAATAAGCTTCTTTATGCCTCAGTTTCTTCCACTATAAAACAAGGATTATCCCTAATTCAAAGGGATGAGCAAGGGTACACAGTTAATATACAAGGACTTAGAGCATTTAATTTTACAATCAGAAAGGGACCTTTGTCATTTAATTTATTCTCAGGCAAAATGTTTCATATTAGAAACAAATGCTGATCAGAAATTTGAACATGATATCTTTATTTCCCAGGGTTTTGTATCTAGAAAACTAGAAAGCCATCAGTGGACAATTTTATGAATCCAGACCCTAGACCTGTATAAAATGTCATCGATGAGATTGCTACATTTTTATAGGAAAGCAGGCCCATTCTCATCAGCTTGAAAATCATCCCTGATGTTATAAAAGGAAGGCAACTCAACCCACAATCGTGAGCCATTCTGAGTTTACCTGTCAAGAAAACATACATATGTATCTTCATGATCTTGGATGAGGTGGTGTTTTATGCAGTGGTGCTCTGTGTGTGTGTGTGTGTGTGTGTGTACACGTGTATGTGTACCTAAGATACAAGTAACAACAACAAAAGATAAATTAGAGTTAGTCAAATTAAAAACTCTCTTTGCCACAAAGCCACTATCAACAAAGTAAGAATACAGTCCACACAGTAGAAGGAAATATTTTCAAACCCTACATCTGATAAGAGATTTGTATTACCCACAATATATAGAGTCCTTACAATTCAACAGTAAAAAGACAACCTGTTTTTTAAATGGGCTAGGATTTGAATAGACATTTCTCCAAAGAAAATATACAAATGGTCCATAACCATATGAAAAGATGTTCAACATCACTAGTTGCTAGGGAAGGAAAACGAAACCACAAGGGGAGACTCGTACCCACAGGCTGTCTGTAATAAAAGACAGTGCAGAGATGACAAGTATGTGGAGAAATTGGAAGCTTTGTGTAGGGCTAGTAGGAATGTAAACTGTTGCAGCCTCAGAAAAGTTGGGCAATTCCTCAAAAAGTTAAATGTACACTTATCATATAATCCAGTAATTCCATTCCTAGGTATATACCCAAAAGCATGAAAACTTTGTCTACTCAAATTTCTTAAACATTATCATTCATGGCAGCATTATTTATAATAGCCCCAAAATAGAAACAACTCAGATATCCATGAACTAATGAGTGGATAAACAAAATGTGCTAAGATGGAATATTATTTAACCATAAAAAGAAATGATGTACTGATAAATGCTATGATGTGTGTGGACTTTGAGTACATTGTCCAGTGAAAGAAGGCTCTATATTTATGTGAAAGTATATATTTTTATAAAATGGTCAGAATAGATAAATCCATAGAGACAGAAATTACATCACTGGTTGCCAGGGCCAGCAAATGGGGGAAATGGAGAATGACTGTTACTGGGCGATAGCCATTTCTTTTAGACTAATGTGTTCTTGAATTAGATAGTGGAGGTAGTTAAGCAGCTTTGTGAATATGCTAAAAACCACTGATTTATATAATTTAAAGGGATTAATTTTTGGTTATGTGAGTAAGACTATATCGTACCCTGAAGGAGCAGTACCCCCTACTTCACTTACATACCCTTAGGGTCATCAGCTTCTTCCCCAGACAACACATTTGGAAAAGCAGGAATCCCCACTTCTCTTCTGTCCATCTTAAATGAGGTCTGAGAGCAGGGAACAGGAAGTGCCTGTTGCCTGTGTGTTTCCGTTGTCATCAGCCTCGGGGAACAGAATGTCCTGGATCTTACTTTCTCCTTAGACTGAACCTTCTCACTAAGCTGTAAGGCTTTCAGTAAACCTCAGCCGTGTAGCTATAAATTGGTCATGCCATGCATTACATTAGAGGATTACAATTTAACTGTTGGACTATTTCATTCCAGTTGTACTTGAAATAGTATAGTTATAACCTGGAGCCATATTTCCAAATAGAGGAAGTCATTTTGTGAAAAATGGATATTTTATTCTGTTTCATGGAATATTCACCTCATCTTTGGTCCTTAGGAGGTTCAAGTAAACTTAACCCTAACCCTAACCCTAAACTTAAACCTAACCCTAACCCTAACCCTTAGGAGGTTCAAGTAAATTTCTAGGTCATAGGGAGTAGGACTGTGACTATATACTCGATTGTTTTGGGATGAATATTGGTAGTAAAGGCCAAGTATGTTCATAGAACAGCTCTTCAAGAAAAGCAAACATTTTAAGGGAAAGTTGTAGATTAATGTGTATGGATAGGTGTGTGTTAAGAGACAACAATTCTTGAAGCACACCAGTTTTATAGCATGGCAGGGCAGAGTTCTGAAGAGTAAAAATCAGATTAGGGTAAACTACAGAGATGCTTGTACATTTGTGAATCATTTGACTTATGTGCTTGTGCTGCTTTTCCTTCCCATAATGTGCTTTGGTAGAAATGTTTTTCCAGATGTGCTTTGCCACCGTTGGTGATTCAATTACAGAGAGCAGCTTTCCGTTTCCTTTGACACAGGCAAGCAAGTAGAATAAGATTAGCACACCAGAGAGAGCAGAATGGTTTGGCGTTTGGATTTACGTTCTGCTAATATTTTGGGGAGAGAGCATAATAGAATTGTTTCTTCACTCTCCTTCCCTCTCTTCCTTCCCTCCACCCCTCTTCCCATTCTATTTTTTCATTGTCTTACATCATCACAAGGACTTGTAAATTAAAGCGGAAAACTTGCAGGTTTATTTGATATTTGTTATTCTCTCTGTCATTATAAAATTGAAAGAAAAAAATTAGTTTTTATTTGTAGGTTATTTTTTATGTCCAAAATGATGGTTTTCCTCACAATCAAGTGTGCATCTCAAACTTTAATATGCTTATAAATCCCTTAGGATCTTGTTAAAATGCAGGTTCTTTAGATCTAGGGTAGAGCCAATCTCTATTTCTTAACAAGCTCCCAGGTGATAATGTTGCTGTTGGAGCAGGCTCATGCAGTGAGTAGAAGGCACTAGAATATCATATCTGAGTCAACAGTCTTCCTGCAAGTACTGTTCTTAATTGAGCTGCATTATCCAGTTAGAATAGTACCTCATCTTCTGCCATCCAGAGCCACTGGGGTAAGTTGCCATTTGTTAAAAGTTATCCTGTGTAATACATATTACATTGCTTTTCTCTTTCAGGTCTCAAACTAACCCCAAGGGGTAGATCGGGAAACTCTTGTCCCTTCACAGTTAACAGTCTGTTTAAGTCCCAGTGTACAGCTCACAGGCACAAATGCACAGGTTTCCTACCCCTGGTAAAGTGTAGTTCTGTCCACTCTTCCCTTTCAAATCACTCAAGCAGGCTGCCGTCCCACAGACAGGCGCGCCCCTGGGCTAGGATCCATCTCGAGCGAGTGGCGCTCATGTGTCTGCATGCTTGCTCTGCGTTCCAGCTCTCCATTGGCGGCATCATCATTCTGAAGGATACCAGTGAAGACACCGAAGAGCTGGTAGAACCTGTGGCAGCTCATGGCCCAAAAATTGAGGAGGAAGAACAAGAGCCAGAACCCCCAGAACCATTTGAGTACATTGATGATTAAGGGCCAGAGGTGTGTGTGGAACAGAATTGTATATCAAGGGAAACCTCTTGTCACTACTGGCAAATGTTTTGTCCAGGAACACTGTCTCACTTTTCCGCTTCTTTATACGCTCAATCCCTATTTACCTAAATAATATTAAAACTCCCCTTTTTTGACCTATCAGTGCTAGTCAAAGTGTCTGCAGACTGTGAAGGTCTGCAAGGAGGTAGGGAGCTTGCTCCAGAATGTAAACCTATCCACGCTTCTTTCATCAGAAAAGCTGTTGCTACCCCCTCAACCCCAAAACAGCTGGACTTGCAGTTTGTTCAGTGATGGACTTGAGTTCCTGGATGTGAATCAGTTATAGTTCTGGGACAGCACTGAACAGTCCAGACAGTATCGTGGTGCAGCTAGAGACTTCTCCTGGATTCTCTGCTCTCTGCCTTTCCTTTGATAATACTTTTGGCACTAAAAGTCTTAGCATTCGTTTATTTAATGATGCTATCGAAAGACAGTGCTCACTTTGGGTCAGCTAGACTAGAGCACAAGCTTTGTGCAGTTGAAAAAGATGATTATGCCAGTGCTGTAACAATGTGACAAGGGGCTCAGGATGCAGGAGACTAGAGAAAACTGATTTCAGAAAATTGTTCTTCTTTTTACCCCACTATTTTAGCAGTCATCACATATTTGTAGATGCTACAAGAGCTATGGTCAGGGTTCTCATTTCATGCTAGTATTAATACATTTAAGACAAATATGAATTTGTTAATTTCTTTAAAGAAATTAAGAACACTATTTATGACAAAAGGGGAAAAAACATTTAAATGTAAAGTTGTATATTTAGCACCATGAGAATTAGACTCAGACTTAGCAGTTAGCAAAAGTTTATACAGAAATCACACGTGAAAATTAGGGCAGAAACTTGCAGTTAGTAAGAAAATATCTTACTACCTTAAACCCTCCATGAGACAATTAATGTGAACTTTAGCAAGAGGGAAATTCATACTAATTTTCCCACTGTCTAAACTTGCTTTTATAAAATAATTTTCGGCCCTTGCTGGTCTCCTGAGCTTTACAAGCTGGTGCTCGGCAGTGCCGGTACGGTCAGCACCGTCTCCCCATGGAGCTGAGCCTGACGCGCTGGCCCATGGACCTTGCGGGAACCCCTGGGTTAGTCTTTGAAGGCAGTCTGGCATATTAGGGTTTTGTTAGCAGAGTTAAGGGCTAGTGTTAGACTTCAACAGCAAATAGTGTAAAAAAAGAAGTTTTTAAAATACAGAATGACCCTCGCTTCTACCCCCCCTCCCACCCCTCCCCAGGATCTCGTTGCTCTTCTGAAGATTGTTCCGGCTCGTGTGGAATTGCCTGTGAGGAAACTCACTGCAATTTGCTACTCACTGCATGCATCACCACCACCGCTGGCCTGGACACCTTGTCTGCAAGCCTCGGTCGGACAGAAGACAATGACTGTTGTGTGCTCTTTCACAGAACTTGGTTTTCAAATAAATATGTTAAAATCTCCAGATGGACAAGGAATTTTTGTTTCTTTGCTTTTCAGCCTAGAGTTTAAGTAAATGGAGCTAATGGCCTTTCTACCACCCTGAAGTGCCCACCCCAGAGAGCGGCTCCCTGGTTGCTGGGGCGCGTTTCATGAGTTTCATGTTAATGATAAATTCAAGGGATTTTTAGATTATTTGAAATATAATGACCAAAATAAGAAAAAAAATTCAAGTCTTATTCACACCAGGAATTCCCTGTTGTTGTTTTTAATGAGACTGAGGGTACAGAGAGCCTGTACTTACTGAAGAAGTCCATTTAAGGACCCAAGGGACATGGAATCCGTTTACCCAGCTCAGGGGCATTTTTTTTAAATGAGCTCTGCTTATTTCCTTCTTTTGACGTTGTTAAAGATAACAGATATAAATCATTTAGTTTCATTTACCATAGGCTCTAATAATGTACTTTTTTTCTTTTCTAATTTTTATTTTTTAATTGAACTATAATTTAAATGCAATAAAATAAAAAACTGAAGTGCATACCACTTGATGAGTTTTAACAAGTATACCTTTTATCAATATAGAAATCAAAAGTTACAGCACTAGCTTCTTGGAATTACAGGAGTGGTTGGTTGTGTTTTGGTCTTCATGTAGAAGAAAAGTAGGTAGTTTACAACATTCACCCATGAACATTTGTTTCTGCTTGATTACTTCCCTTCTTAATTAAAATACAGCCTGAGTGAAAAGACACACTGTTCCTAGAGAAATAAGCTCCAGGGAAAATCGATCCCAGTACATTAACCTACCCCAGATTTGTCACTAGTTCCAAGGTCTAAAGGTCACTGATCCCAAAGGATGGGGCAACTCCCTAATTTCATTGTAGCCCCTCTGTAAATTTGTTTCCTCAATATCAGATGATTCTATAAAAGAGATTATCTCATTTCCTAGCCTCTCATTAGCTAGGTCCTTCCTGTTCAAGCTTTTAACGTTGCTTCCATTTCAGACAGTTATCACTAACATTTCCCTTAATATATGAAAGTTTAAAAAACAGAAGTCTCAGTGATATCGCTTCCAAAATCAAGTAGTCTGGATGCCACCTTCACTGGCTTTCTGCCAAAGTTACAAAATTCTTTCCAAAATAGGTTGAACTTCGGGAACAGTCAGAACTAGTTCCTGGTAGGCCTTGCCATTTAGAATAAGTATCCTGGTTTTAAATCTTGAGATTATAGCATTAAGAAAACGCAAGCTATGAAGTTAAATGGCCACTTAGATTGTTACGACTTTTTTTCCTAGATTTCCTAGGCTGTATAACACTAAAGGAGAAACCAAGGGTGAAGGAAACCGGAAGTACAGCAGAACAGGGTGAAGTGTGAAGACAGGAGCTAGACCCAACACTCCAGGAAGGCCCAGAGACTGGCGGCAGCTCTTCCATGGTGTCACAATGGCACAGAGCAATGCCACCTGAAGGGAAGCACAGCCTGAGGGAAGGAACTGATTTCTCAGACTAGACTTAGCCCTCGAAAGCAGTCTCCCACAGTATGGGAGCGCCGCCATTTAAAAACGCTCCCCTTGGCTTTGTGATGTTCGGTTTCTCCTATGTATCTCTGATTTCCCCTTCCTTTAACAGACTGAGGGTCTTTCTTTGAGCATCTTTTTGTGTAGATTCTTGAGCTCTGACAGGTCCTATTCCTTCTGCCTGCTCTTTAACTCCGGTCTTTTTCAGAATTGATCTCTGTCTCCATCTCTCTCCACTGTCCAGGTAACCTCGTCCATCCCACACAAGTTCTGAAAAGGACTCCTAGCCCACATCCCTCCCACTGTTCCTCTTGGCTGCTGCCTGCACACCCAGCTCCTCACCTTCTGTGGGCTCGTGACAACCTCTCCATGAGCTTATCCACACCAGAAGCCCAGGCCTCACCCTTAACTCGAGTTTCGCTTCTCAGTTCAGCCATCCACCTTGCGCAGTGTTCACTCCGCCTAGTCGAAGCACCCAAAACTACCCACCGTTAGGCTTGTCCCACTCTAATCCGTTCTCCAGTGATCTTTCTAATAAAAGGCAAATTATATTAGTCTGCTGCTTAAGAATCTCTGGTTCTTTAAGTCCCCAAGTCCTTTCCTATGTATATGAAGAGGTGGAAGACTAGCCGCTGCTTGCCTCAGCCTCCAGCTCTGACCTCTCTCAGGTCAACTTGCACTTCCTCTAGAAATCCAAAACTCCTGCTGTCATCTCCTGGCCTTCGCACACGTCATTCCTTCTGCCTGAATACCCTCCTCTTCACCCCCGTCCTCTCCCTGTAGAGCTGGCGAATCTACTAGTTAGTTCTTTCAGTCTCAATTTATAGACTGTCCAAGAAACCCTGCCCATTTCTCCTACTAAAACTGAACTGGATCCTCATACCCTGCTACCCCAGCATTACCCCTTTTGTCCTTATCACACCAAATCCACACATCGCCTTGCTGACTAGCCTATCTGGCCAACATTTGTCTTGCAAGCACGTGATGGATGAGCACATATTCGATGGCCTGTATTGCTAAGAGCCACAACTGAGAACTGATAGTGCCTTTGGACAGTCCATGAGCACAGGAGAGCTGATGGATTTACCTGGAGCTGTCTTCCCCAGAGCCTACATGTCTCTTCTCATTCCTCTCCCACAGTGACTAAACATAGCTGCTAAGGCCTGTTTTCAGTTGACTTTACTCTTGGAGAACCTGAGTGTGTGTGCACAAGATGGCATTCTGAAAGTACAACTGGCATGAGAGAAAATGAGCCTAAACAAAGAAGCCTTCATGGTTGTCCCAGATCTCTCCCCAACCTCCTTACCTTCAGCATAAGTGAGAAAACACTTTTGCTTTCCACAGAAAATCCCTTAGAGTTCCTTTACTACCCTCTCATCTTTTAGTTAAAAGCCACGCAGTCTCTTAGAAGCCAAACTGCATGACAGGAAAGTCATGGGTGCAGGCCCCAGGTGTTGGTGTAGATGCTAATATGTTCCGTAGAGATTTCCTTATTGTGTAATGGAAATAACATTCACCCCCAGGTTGAGGGAGTTAAGTGATAATGGTTAGTTATCACACTGCTTGCTGGGCAATATGCTAAGAACCCCAGGTGTTATTTCTCACCGTCACCCCTTGATGTAGGTGCCAGTATCTAGAGCATATCTGTTAAGCTGGTGCCTGAGTAGACACGACGCTGCACTTGAGTCACATGGGATAGCCTCACCCCTCACTTTACACCTGAGGAAACTCCGAAGGGCAGAGTGAAGTGCTGAGCAGTGACAGCCATTTCTACAGCTGTCTTTCCAGTTCATCTTCCCAGTGTGCTGGCATCTGGCCTTTTAATTCTCTGGATTTGTTTGAGCCAAAGGGGTAACAGACCTCCAAATAGCCGTTTTCTCTCCTCATTCTATTTCTGTACTCAGCTCCAAGTCTGTGTTTTTGTCCACACTCCTCAGCCTGGATGCCTTCTCAGAAAGGGGCTGGCAATAAAAGCAAAACTTCTGAACACTCTTTGCCTCTCCAACATAATCCACTGTTGATGGCATTTCCCATCTAATTGCTGGGGCCTGGAAATTTCCTTTGCAGCATGTACTCGTTTTCCCAGTCAGTGAGTGAGTGAGTTATAATAGAATTGTATCCGGAAGATAATTACCTTCAAAGGTCTTGGGCATTGCAGAGAGCTGGAACTTGGCAAAATGTGGATGGAGATAAAGAATTTCCCATAGAGTCATATCCCCATGGCCTGGAGAGAGAGAGCAGTCTCTTGTCTGATCTTCCCTCAGAAGTCCTGATTTACATTTTTTCTTTTTAAGATTTATTTATGCATACAAGAGGTGGGATACAGGCCAGAGTCCAGGGCAGTGAGAGGATTTACCAGAGACAGAGCGGGGAGCAGAACAGGCAGACTGACCGAAACACACTGCTGAGGGGAGCAGCGGGTCAAGCAGAAGAGGTCTGCCGCGCCATGTGGGTCCCCTCCCTGGCCGGCAGCAGGGACCAAACTCGTGCTGCAGTGGCTGTGGTTTGCTTCATGGTGCGTTGCTTTACCCACTGCGTCACCAGGGAGACCCCATGATTCACATTCTAAAGATCAAAGAAGTTTACAAGCCACCAAGTCTCTGCGCTGGTATGAGTTAGCCTCCAAAATAAGGGCTGGTGGTGGTTCTGCATCCCTCCCTTTGCTCCTGGATTAGCAGCCTGGCGGGCATTCAC
Source organism: Galemys pyrenaicus (assembly GCA_019455555.1). NCBI lineage: Eukaryota > Metazoa > Chordata > Mammalia > Eulipotyphla > Talpidae > Galemys > Galemys pyrenaicus. The sequence continues at coordinate 23,898,791 of JAGFMF010011501.1, forward strand.
GTGCACCTCACAGCAAGCCCCAGCCTCGGTCCCCTGAGCAGTTCTCAGGCAGGTATGACACTGGTTGGCAAAGTATTTGTTCTCCAGCCTTTCCTGTAAATAGGATTTTTGCTTTCTAGCCAGTCTATAAATAAACTCCAGGGCAAAGCCCAAAGTAGCTGCCAAAGTCCCTGGCACAATATCTGGTAAATAAAGCCTCTTGGTTTCAGAATAAATCATCGTTTCATGTTGGAGAGTGAGGTGATGACCCTAACTCTATTTCTTTCTCCCAGGTACCCCCAACCGCCTGTGTGTGCATAGTGTGTGTGCATTTAGCATTTGGCTCCCCATTAAGAGCCCTCGTCAGGACAGGGCTTGTCTGTGACCACATGTTCCCAGTGACCAGCAGGCTCCTTGGCTGCTTGCAGAAGGCTCACCGTGGGCCCCTGGGCAGACAGACGAATGGACAGATGAGCAGACATACTTTGCTCGCAGGTGCCTGCCAGCCCATCCCACCTTCACCCACCCTAGTCCTTTTTTTTTTTTTTTTTTTTTTTTATTNTTTTTTTTTAATGCCAGAGGTGCGGGGGTGAGAGGATTCACCAGAGACCAGAGACAGAGTGGGGAGCAGAACAGACAGATGGACGGAGCAGATGGACGGAAATACACTGCTGAGGAGAGCAGTGGGGAGACAGGAGAGGTCTGCTGCGCCATGTGGGTCCCCTGCCTGCCCAGGGCAGGGATCGAACTCGCGCTGCAGTGGCTGCGGTTTCCTTCACAGTGCGGTGCTTAACCTGCTGCGCCACCAGGGAGGGCCCACCACCCTGGTCTTTAATCCTCAGTTCTGCTGTGAGCCGGGCTGAGCGGTGAAGGCGGGTCCTGGCTGTGGCAACAGTCCAAGCCCGGTGGGCAGGTCTGGAGCTCCAGCGAGGTGATCCCGACCACTGTCCTGAGGCCACAGGGGGCAGCGTCCTACCTGAAGCCGCCTCCGGAAGGACCAAGTCCCGTGCTGTTAGTGGGGAGAGCGAGGGCCTGGCACCCCTCGCCAGCCCAAGCCCTCCAGACAGGCAGGACCCGGGCAGATGCGCCTGTGACGGCTGGGGCTGCCTCCGTCCTGCACCTGGCAGCGCGCAGTGGCCGCCCGCTGGGTCCCTCTGTCCAGGCTCTCCTAACCTGGGGTTTATCAAACTCGCCTTGCGAGGTGCTGCTGCTCTTTCTGGAAGCCGGTGTTGGTGTCCCAAGGTGCCCAGCCTCCTGGAGCCACGATGCACCCCTGCCCCTGGGAAGCGCCCCGCCCTAGCCCCCGCCCTGGGGGGGACCCAGGGAAGTCCGCAGACACTGGTAACCCCCAGGCTGAGCGTGGGTGGTCACAGGCAGCCGTCCTTTCCCGGCAAGGAACAGTCCAGCCCCCTGCAGGGCTCTGCTCTTCCATTGCTTTTGGGGGGCTGTGCAGTCTGTCCATCCGCTCCTCGGCCAGTGCAGAGAAGGCGGGAAGCCGGCTCTTGGGCCAACCAAGGCTGGGGGGCCGGCGTGCAGCCGAGGATTAAAGGGCTTCATTGGTCTTAAAAATAATTTGATCAACAGGGCCCTCCCTGGTGAGCAGATGGTTAAGCACCGCACTATGAAGCAAACCGCAGCCACTGCAGCACGAGTTCGATCCCTGCTGCCGGCTGGGGAGGGGACCCACTTGGCAGACCTCTCCTGCCTCGCCCATTGCTCCCCTCAGCAGTGTACCTCCTGTTCTGCCCCCCCACTCTGTCTGGTGGATTCTCTCGCCGCCCCGCACCTCTAGCCTGTACCCCAGTGCTTGTATGCATAAATAAATAAATCTTTGAAAAAATAAAATAAAACAATTTGATCAACATATCTTTGTCGTTGAAACAGGCGTTATAGGAAAACGAAGTTGTTGGGCATCGTTACATTTACTTCAGAGCTTAGAAGTGTGTCTTCAGTGGCTGCACGGGACGGGTGGGTGGAGGCGCCGGGATCTTCGGCGCGTTCAAGGTCCCACACACCCCCAGCAGGGGCGGGACAGTCTGCACTGGCCTCGAGCTCAGCCGCCGGCGCCGTTCTAGCGAGCACCACGGGAACGCTCCCGGGTGGTCAGTCAGCGTGACCCGACCGCTCGTGGCCAGCTCCGCAGAGGGCCGACTTGGCTCGCGTCGCGCGGGCAGAGAAGCGCGAAGGAGCCCTGCGCTCCCTCGGCTCCGGCCACCACGGTCCTCCTTCTGGGGACTGGTGTCTGTCCCTTCGCATCTTTCATTTTCTTTTTAATTTTTGTTTTGCTTTTTAATTTTTTAAAAGAGATTGATTTATTTGTACAAGAGCTGGGGTACAGGCCAGAGTCGCGGGGGGTGGGAGGGAGGGTGTTGTGAGAGGATTCACCAGAGGCAGAGTGGGGAGCAGAACAGGCAGATGGACTGAAGCACACTGCTGAGGGGAGCAGCCGGGAGGCAGGAGAGGTCTGCTGCGCCCTGTGGGTCCCCTCTCTGGCGGGGATTGACTGGCGCTGCTGTGCTGTAGATGCTTCACAGTGGGGCGCTAACACGCTGGGCAACCAGGCAGGCCCTAATTTTTTTTCTTCAGCTAAGAAAGCAGAGGGGTGATTTATTCCCAGGTGCTACATTCAGCCAGCTGAGAACAGAACTAGTCCAGAGCGTCACAGGCCCAGGGCAAAGGACCAAAGGAGCTGGTTTTGGTAGAAGCCAGGTGGGTCTCTCGAAGGTGTTGGCAGCAATGAGATGGTGGGGGCTGTTCTAGACTCACTGGGACAAGTTCTAGACGGCGGCATGCAGTCCAAGAATCCGTGCCAGCGTCCCTGGCCTCCGGCTTCCCTTGTCTCTGCTTCTGTGGCTTCCGTGGCGTTTCCAGTCTGCTTGGACCTCTGCCTCATCTTCCTTCTTTTGCACTTCAACCTGCTGTTCCTTTCCTCCTCCACTCAGCTCTCGTGGTGTGGAGGCATCAAGGGAGATGGCGCTAAGGCCAAGAGCTACTTTTTTATTTTTTTAAAGGTTTATGCACACAAGAGCTGGGGTGCAGGCCAGAGGTGTAGGAATGAGAAGATTCACCAGAGACAGAGTGGGGAGCAGAACAGGCAGATGGACTGAAACACACAGCTGAGGGGAGCAGCGGGGAGACTGGAGAGGTCTGCTGTGCCATGTGGGTCCCTCCCTGGCCAGGGATCGAACTCAGGCTGCAGTGGCTGTGGGTACAGGTAGCTTCATAGTGCTGAGACTTAAGCCCTTGTGCTGCCAGGGAGGCCCCTGTCCCTTCACTTCTGAAGGGAACTGGCCCCTCCTAGCTCAACCCAGGATGCATCACATGCCGCTTGCTCAGGCCACAGTGACTAGATTAGGGGAGAGCCTGGGCCCCCCCCCATCACGCCAACCCCAACCAACAAGACCCCATTCTGGCAAGTTCCAGCTACTAGGACCCACCCTCTTTCCACCTCTGATGTGGTCTGAAGCAGCGCTTTCCCCTTGAGGAGCTTGAATATAACACCCTCCCAGAGGCGCTGAGCTGAGAGGCAGACCCCATGCTGAATGCACCTGTGCCTCCACTTCCACTGGGGGTCCATGAGCGGCAAGTTTTCTTCTTAAGCAAAACAGAACCACTTGGAATTCAATTTCTGGCATTTGATACCAAAACAGTACTTCAGGAGTAGCCCTGGAGGGGCCTCCCTGGTGGCACAGGGTTAAGTCTCAGCACTATCATGCTATTGCCAGCCACTGAGGCCCGAGTTCGATCCCCGGCTAGGGAGGGACCCACAGGGCACAGCAGACCTCTCCTGTCTCCCTGCTGCTCCCCTCAGCAGTGTATTTCAGAAGATTGGCCTCTTCTGTTCCTCACTCTGTCTCTGGGGAATCCTCTTACCCCCTGCACACCTCTGGTCTATACCCCAGCTCTTGTGTGCATAAATAAAAAGAAAAGGTAGCCATGGAGGAGGGGTATTATGGGTTGAATTGTGTTCCCTCAAATTTCTTGTCAAAGTCCTAACCTCTAATACTTCAGAATATAACTGTATGTGAAGATGGGGCCTTTCATGAGGTAGTTATGTTCACAATGATGTCACGCGAATGGGCTCTAATGCAATATGACTGGTATCTCACAAGAAGAGGGGCTCAGGACCCACGCACCACAGGCCGTAGGCCGCCATATGTGGACAAAGCCGGAAGGGACCATCTGCAAGAAGATGGCGGGCCCTAGAACCCAAACCTGCCCACACGGGGCCTGGACCTCCAGCCTTTGGGACTATGATAAGGCGAATGTCTGTTGTTTGAGGCCCCTCCTGTGGCATTCTGTTATGGCAACCTGAGGGGATGAGCAAGGAGTGCTGGCTAGGGGAAAACGAGGTGAACGAATGGGGGCCTAAAAGAGGAGAGTCAGGTGAGGAAGTCACCTGTCATCCAGCAGGGAGACGAGACGTGTGCCAGGAGGAGGCAGAGCGGTAAAGAGAAGACCATAGACATGAGGGAAATTTTAGGCAATATTGACAAAACTCGTCACTCCCCGGCGCTGTCTAAGTGAGAGCAGAACAGCTCCCTGCTGGGGCCCGAGGGTGCTGTCTGCTGGGGGTGCCCTGTTCGGGGGGGGGAGAGGACGACCAGCATCATAGGGACCTAGCGGTGGCTGGGCACCTACACATGTCCTCACCGTGGCCCGAGCTTCTTCCCACGCAGGGCTGTTGGCTCCTGGGGCTGGGCTGGGTCAGGTCACGCCCACACCCTCCACCTCTACCGCCTGAGCCGTGGTTCTGGGGGTGCTTTGGGTTTCCACAGTGACTGGAGAACCCAACGGGCATCTCTGGGCGCCTGCGGTGCAGGGGCGGGTGAGGCGGGTCTTGGTCTGTGTCCAGACACTGCCGAGAACGGTTCATCATTTTGCAGACTGGAGTCAGAGGCGCTCGGCTCCTCCCCGCCACCACCACCTCCCTCCCTGCCTGTCTGCAGGGGGTGCCTCCAACCGTGCGTCCCCCCAGTGGTCACCTCTGGCCGGTCTGGTTATTTTTGTCTTTTAGTAAATCGCTTTCCTTTTATTTCTTCATTTTATTACAGTTATGGCTTTTTTTTTTTAAGATTTATTTATTTATGCATACAAGCACTGGGATACAGGTCAGAGGTGTGGGGGGGTGAGAGGATTCACCACAGAGAGCGGGGAGCAGAACAGGCAGATCAACGGAAGCACACTGCTGAGGGGAGCAGCGGGGAGGCAGGAGAGGTCTGTCGCACCATGTAGGTCCCTCCCTGGCCGGCAGCAGGGATTGAACTTGTGCTGCAGTGGCTGCGGTCTGCCTCATAGTGCGTTGCTTAACCCACTGCGCCACTAGGGAGGCCCCCAGTTATGGCTTTGTAATGAGTCTTTGAATTCTTGTGGGTGAAAAGGGATCCTAGTATCTAGGTGCTTCTTTGGGGAAGGGAAAGAAGATGCCGGGAGCATGCTGAGGAGGAGGACTCACTGCCCGCAGGCTCAGTGGGAGCCCCTGGCAACCCCCTCTTCCCGCAGGCCTGGCCCCACAGGCTGTCAGGCCTCTACCCTATAAGGCCTTGTGCGAGCTCAGCAGGCAGAGAAGACAGACGGCCAGGGCTGGGGGGACTCGCCCAGAGCTGGGCCCCACTACGCCCCTCAGGCGGGCCTGCGGGAGCCGGGACATTGCGGTCCACAGCCCCGGCTGGCCGAAGGCCTTTCACAGCCCACCTGCCTGCCACCTGGCCTCACAGAGGCCGAGCCTGGACAGCTCAGATGCGGGGGTGGAGCGCCGGGGTCAGACCAGGTCCCGGGCAGCCCCAGCACACGGAGGGCTCCTGGATGCAACAGCAGCACTGCCCGCGGGTGGGTCACTTCCCAGAGCCCTTTGGCCCTTCCCGGGCTCCAGGGAGCAGGCCGAGGAGGAGCTGGCCCTGCTCCTCCCCCGCAGATGTTCTGGAAGCAAACATGTTTATTTTCCAATCCCTGGATGGTTCTCCAGGGAGGGACCTTCACGGGCAGGTTGAGAGGGAAATGGGGGGGCAAGGCCGGACAAGATTCACCCCAGTTCGTCCCACGCTCCGCCTCAGCCCTGCTGTGTGCGCGGCGGGGTCACAGCGGCCTGGCTTCCAGGAGCCAGTGGGGTCACCTCCCAGAGGACGCGGGCTGAGCCCCGGAGAAATGGGGCCTGGGGGCCTTCGCTGGACAGCTCTGGGGCCGCACTGCAGACCGACAACTGTGTCCCGGGCGGCTGCCAGCTTCCCGCCTCCAGTGCAGGCGCAGGGCGGCCTCGCGGGCCGCGGGCGGGGCCGCGTCCGCCCCAGAGCGCCCGTGACTTCTGGGAAGCTCCCGCCTGGCCTGCCCGCGGGCTGGCAGCGGGCGCGGGTTCCTGGAAGCCACCGCCTCGGGCCGGCCTGGTGCGCCTCGGGCCAGCGTGAGCTGAATTTCCGGCCCCGGGGGGCCCAGGTCGAGCTGGGATGGCTGCGCCCTAAAGACGCTACCCAACACCCCGCTGGCCCCGTCCGACCAGCCCGTCCCTGCGGTGCCTCGCACCCACCCCCAAGCTTCGGGTCCCCGGGACGAGAATCCGGTCGGCCCCGCTCGCTCCTGGGGCGCCGGGGCCGGGGCGGTGCCTTCCCGCACGCGCGCGGCGCCAGGGTCCGGGACCTGAACTTGGCCCCGCGCCAAGCCCGCGGAGTCTGGGCAGCGAGGCCGCAGCTCGCCACGGGAGATTCTCGCCGGAGGGCGGCGGGCGAGATCCAGCCGGGCCAGCCCACCCCGCGCCTCCCCCCACCCCAGGGTGCCCCTGTCCTGGCGGCCTGGCTTTGGGGGCCCACACTCTCCCGAGGCTCGACCCAGCGGTCCTGCAGCGGTCCCCACTCGGGGTGGGGTAGGGCGGCACCCAGATCAACCACACCGCTGGGTCCCACCTCTGCGTGTTGGCTGCAGCAGGGCTGGGTGGGGCAGAGGACGGCCATTTCTTTTTAAGTATTTATTTATTTATGTACGCATACAAGAACTGGGGTACAGGCCAGAGGCAGGGGGTGAGAGGATTCACCACAAACAGAATGGGGAGCAGAACAGGCAGACTGACTGAAGTCCACTGCTGAGGGGAGCAGCAGGTGAGGCAGGAGAGGTCTGCTGTGCCGTGAGGGTTATTTCTAACGGTCTCCAGCGTCTGCGGCTGGAGCGCACAGGGAGAGCCGGGGTCGGGGTCCGTCCTTTGGCCAAGCGCGTGGTCTCCCGGCCCAGAGGTCCACTCTGGCTCTGGAGTCTGTCGGCAGTAGAGCCTCATGGGGGGGGAGGGGGGACGGGGAGCGCCTTGTCTCACCCTTGACGTAGTTCTGCTGAGCCCACGGGCGCTCGTCCTGGCAGGTGCGGAGAGGGTGGGCAGCAGGCCTCGTGCTTTACCCGCACGTCTGTCATCATGAGCAGTGCTTTTCACACTTCAGATCATGCAGCTGCTGGCTTAGTGGCCCGTCTGTCCTTACTCCCTCACACCCCTCTGCAGGCCGAACCCTGGACCAAGAATCATGAGTGAAGTGGCCTTTGTAACAGGGAGGTCCCCAGGAAAAGGGACGCTCCAAGATGCCTGCCTACCCTAAGTAGGGAGGAGCCAAGCAGGGATAAGAAGATGCTGGAGAGGACACTGGGGACAGAAGGGGGAAGGATCTTCAGACGTCTGTGTTAAGGCCTGAATCCTTTGCCAGCCCCAGACCCCCAGAACCCTGGACGGGCTGTAACCCACACCCTGGGACAGGCGGGCAGGACACTGCTTGAGGCCACGCTGGTGACTCTGGTGGCCTCTCACAGACAGCTCCCCTGGGGGGCTCTTCCAGGGGTGCGCCCTTCCAAGAAGTCAGACAAGATCTAGTTCCCCCATCGCCACGTGAACACCTGTCTGGGAAGCCAGATGGATCTGCATCCCCCAAACATCGAGTTTTTGGTCAGTGATCAAAACCCAGCTTTCCTGGAGGGAAGAATTTCCGGCCTAAGCGGCCCGTTGCTGGCAGCTCACCCTCCGACTTGTGCCTGGCGTTTCCTTGTGCTTGTCCTCTCGCCCCGTCCGGGCTTGCTCAGGCCCCACTCTGCCCTGGCTCCACTCAGGAGCTCAGCGATGAGGCGCGCTCAGCTTAGCTGGGCCACCCCAGGCTCACTGGGCTGAATGTAGGTAGCGTCACCCTCTCATGCAACTTGGGGGCCGTTGACCAGCTCCCTCTCTTTGGGGCCTTACCGCTTCGCCTTGGCTGGTGGTCTCAGCTCTTTGCCCTTCCAGGCCTGCCTGCAGCCAGGGTGAATCCACTGGAGACCTGTGGGCCGGATTCGTGATGCTGAGCCCTCCCCAGAGCCCCTCGAGGGCGGGCCCAGGCAGCTGTCAGCTCAGAGCCGAAGGCAGAGCTCAGTCGGCCCCTTCTACGTCCACCCGGGAGTCCTGGAAGAGTTCTGCGTATTCTGTGAACTGAATCTGGGCTTGGGTTTCGCCCAGCAGCCATATCTTGAAAACCCAGGGCCTGAGGAGGGGCTTATGAGGAGCCAGAAATGACGCTTTCCTTTTGCATCTGTCTGAATTTTTCCTAATTAAACTCTTTAGAAAATCACCAGGGGCCACTGGCAGCCTGGCCCCACGCTCGAGCAGAGCAGGGTGGACCCCGGCGCTTTGGTCTCCACCCCTTTGCCTTTGCGATGAAAGTATTTGCACTCTCACTAGTGGAAGGTTTCGGCGTAGCTAGAAGATGGAGAGCTGGGCCAAGTTCCTGACCAGCACGAGCTTTATTGCGCCGCACACCCCCCCCCCCCCCCCCCCCCCCCCCCCCCCCGCAAGGCTCCCTGACCCCACAGGATGGAGGTCAGGGGAATCGCACCCTGGAGCAGGGAAGGAGTTTTTACAGGTGTAGGGAGTGGGAGTTGGGGTAGAGAATGAGGAACTTGGGGGTCTGGGTAGAGAGTGCGGAACTGAAGGGTGAGGGTATCAGATAGCGCCTTCTCGTGGTTGGGGACGTGACTTGGGTGGTGGCTCCCTGTGCCGCTTCACCGGCCTTTCAACTAGGACTTGGGCTGGGCATCACACAAGCTCCGGAACTAGAAGGAAATCTTAAAGTGATAACTAAGGAATCACAGTAGTTCAAATGTGTATAAACTGTATCAAGTTCGATCTACTGCTCTAGTATTATTTACGGTCACAAAGAAGCAGGTAATAGTTCAAAAATCAACCCAGGTTCTTGACAACTGAGCTGCTGGTAAGATGTTATCTCTGGGTTTCTTATAAGAAAATAAACTTATACTATTTAAGTAATAATAACCCTTAATGGTGAAGCCACTTTTAGTTGATAAGAAGTATAGAGAAAGTATATTAGTAATAGTCTAGCCTCTATGGTTGCAATTGATGAGAAACCCAACTTGTACCTATTTAGACAAAAAAGATGGTTGATTGGAAATGCGGGGCACCTGGTGGGGTGGTAACTGACAGAAGTGACCAAGAATCTGCAATGAAGGTAGCTCAGGAATCAGGATCTGGGGCCAGGGATCTGATGCCCCCAACATGGCTTCTTTGCATCTCTTTGCAGGACAGTTTCATTTTCTCTGGCTTCTCCATGTGGTGAAGGACATGGCAGGAGGATGCCGTGGGCTCTCAGTTCGCAATGAGCTGACCCAACTTCAACAGAAAAAAGCCAGGGGAGAACTCTCATTGGCTCCACTTCGGTCACACGCCCATTCTGGACCAGTCACTGTGCCAGAGAGGTAGAGGGAGTTTGGCTCAGTCTGGGCTGGGTATATTATCAGATGGAAGAGGATGCTGGGTGGCTAAAAATAACACACACCACAATATCATAATCCTGGCAGTCAGGCAGTGCACTTGAAGGGGAAGCAGAGCACAAGGACCTGGATTCAGGGCTGGTTCCACAACTCCCCAGCTGTGTGACCTTTAAGTTGTTTCTTAACCTCTCTGTGGCTCAAGTTATTTAGCTTATCAAAGACAAAACCTGGACAAGTAACAGAATGATTTTATTGGGACTGTTTAAATGGGGGAGAACTCTCCAGATTATACAACGTATATATATACCTAAGGTAAAGTACAACATTGTTCATCTGTAAAATGCTGAAAGTATCCATCTTATAGATGGGTGAATAATCTATGTGATTAGCACAATGTTGGGCACACATAGGGTTACCCTACTTAGCAAATAAAAATGCAGGACATTTAACCTCCTGTGTACACAGTAAAATAAGATGATCATAGGATATACTTACATGAAAATTTTATCTGAAGTTCAAATTTAACCAGTATTTTGCCTGGCAACATTTGGCACACAGTAAGTTAACAAACGTTAGGGTATATTAAGTGGGGGGAAGATTGAGTTCCAATACCGATGACAGGGACGGATGTCTCTGCCTGCTGAACAGAGCTTTTCGCTGAAGACCATCCTGATCTCAGAAGGGCACTGGCAGATCTGGGGGTCGGTGACTAAAGACACTACCAAAGGCTTCTAAAATGACAAGTTCACCTATGTTCTTCCTGTCCTTTCTCCTCTCTCTGGTCCTGGGAGGTCTCCACCTTCTTGGCAACACTGAGTGAGGTGGAAACACCACAGAATCTCACAGACTGTTGTTACAGGGCAACCCTAATATAAAATGGGTTCCTTACACTGGGTTCTCCACCTGCGCGCTCAGAAGACTTAAAAAGTCCCAACTCCAGGTACACGTGGCAAAAGTTATTAACACGTTTTATTTTATGAAAGAAGGGGAATAAAATAGTAATAATGCCAAGAGAAAAAGAGAGGGATACAAATCCACAAATACCCTACCAGATCTAAGCAATGGCGCGTTGAGAGCTGGCTCCGAGTCGAATGAGATGGCTCCGAAGGAAAGGGTCTGGCTCCTCAGTAAGAGGCAGGACCCCAAGCTCACCTCTGGTTTTACAGCCAGCCTGGCTGCTTAACTCCACCCTCAGGTCCCAGTAATCCACTCTTCGATAATCATTTTATCGGATTTGTGGTTCTGGAACACTGATGGTTTGGAGTGGGGGTTGGAGTCATCACACCCATAATCCATTTAGGACCATCTTTCCCCCTAACACTGTAAAGGAGGAATTCTCAGTCTCTAACTGCGAGCACCCCCACTCCGGTACCCCCCGCCCCGCTCAGTGCCGGTGAAGTTCAGTTCAACCTAACGTTCACATAGGGAGAGGAAATGGTTTTCCAAAGTCCTGGAAACTGCTGCTGTGGGGTGGGACCCCAGCTTTAAAATGGATCTCGGGCGACAGTTTTGATTTTAAGGGGGCGCTCCTGTAAAATGGGACTAACAACGCCTCTTTTCCAGTCACTTTCTCGATGCCGGTTTTGCTTCCCCGGGAGGAAACGAACTCAAACCCAGGGCCGGACCAGCGCCCGCGCAAGGCTGGGGGGTAGGGACTGGGCGCTCGGGGAGGGGAGGACGGGACCGCGGGGACAGTGAGAGACTGCAGCGGGCCCCGGGCCGCGAGCCGCCACCTCACTTCCGCCAGCATCGGGGCGGCCTTTCCTCCCGGGATGCTCCGCGCCCGCCGCGCCCGCTGATTGGCTGCGCCGGGCTACGTGGCTCCGGGCTGGCGGCGGTGGTTGCCGGGGTGACGACGGGAGCTGAGCGCCTGGGCCGGCTAGGCGCGGTAGCCCGCCGCCGCGCTGCAGGTAAGCGGGTCTCCCGTCGCCCGATTGTGCCCCTGAGGCGGCGGGGACACCCCCGAGCTCGCCGTCCCCGGGCGCGGAGGAGCCGCGGTGGCCCGAGCGCCGAAGCGGCTGAGCTTTCGCCCGGGAGGAAAGTCCCCACGCGCCAGCGCGGCAACCGGGTGCCCCCGCTTCTCGCCTGCGATCCGGCGCGCCCAACTCCGACCTTTGTTGAGGACACCCCAAGGTCTCCCCGCAGGAAGTCCGTCATCTTAGCCGCTTTGGATCAAACGTGGAGGGGCCCGCTTCGTCCAGTTGGGCAGTGGCTGCTCCAGAGTGGCCTGGGCGTTTAGATCCATGCCCGTGTTGCCTCCATCCGCTGACCCTCCTGCTGGGCACCCGCTTGAGCCAGACTTCAGCCAGTCTCAGCAGACCCGGCACGCTTGCTGTGCCCTTCGTCCTCCAGGCACCCCCGGTTTTCCCATTATTCATCCACTCGTAGGCCCTAGATTCCTTGAGACAGACTTGAGAGGCTGCCGCTACCACTCTTAGAAACTGGAGGTTTCCCCAGTTTCTGGGTAAAGTAGAGCGGTGGTCCTGCCACAGTAGCCGCCTGTCTCGTGCCCTTGCGTATCCGGCAAGCCTGCAGGTGGCCGGCCACAGAGTGGGTGTCCTCCCACCCCTCTCTGCTTCTTGCGCATCAGCATCACAGTCCTCCGAAGCCCAGCTCCTCAGAAGTGGGAGTGGGGAAGGACTGCCGCATTCAGTCTTCCTGGCCTGTGATCAGATAACTCAGATGCACTGTGATGGTAGACAGAATGTCGAGTGCCAGATTCTGGCCTTCTTAGAACTGGGAGAAATCAAGAAAACTGATGAAAAGAGTTTCAGGGATTTGGCCCAGTTTAGGGGTCCGTGTATGGCCTAGTAAGCATTTAAATTCCTCTGGTGTCAGAGCCCGGGAGTGGGTCTAGAGAACGGCTGCTTGGGGGGCTTCTGGGGAGTGTAGGGGAGCTGGAAGAGTAGAAAGAACTACTTAAAAGTTTACAAGCCTACAGTGTTTCATTTAAATTTTTTGGAATGTAAAGATGTTGGCCATTCTTAAAAGTAACTTTTTAAGATTTTTAAAAAAAGACTTATTTATGTGTACAAGAACTGGGTGTAGGCCAGAGGTGCGGGGCGTGAGAGGATTCACCAGAGACATAGTGGGGAGCAGAATAGGCAGACTGACTGTCTACTGCTGACGGGAGGGGAGCAGCGGGGAGACAGGAGAGATCTGTGTCATGTGGGTCAGCTCCCTGGCTGGGGATCGAACTCGTGCTGCAGTGGCTACAGATGCTTCATAGTGCTACACTTTAACCCCTGTGTCACCAGGGAGGCCCCTTAAAAGTAATTTTTAACCAAATTGACCTAATAAATTCTGTGGTGCATGAACCTGGTGTTATTACCACACTTCTTCCAGGGCCACACAGCTTTGGGTCATGTTACAGATTTAAGGGAGTAGTACCTGGCATCTTTTTGTGAATGTTTAAAAATATTTTTAAAATTTATTTATACATACAAGAACTGGGGTGTAAGCCCCAGGGCAGGGTGCGTGTGTGAGAGAGAGGATTCACCTCAGACAATGGGGAGCGAACAGAACAGGCGGGTCTACTGAAACACACTGCTGAGGGGAGCAGCAGGGAGACAGGAGAGGTCTGCTGCGCCCTGTGGGTCAGCTCGCTGGCCGGGGATCGAACTCAGGCCACGGTGGCTGGCAATAGCTTGCTAGCACTAAGCACTGCGCCACCAGGGAAGCCACCCTTTTTGCGAATTTTTAGTATTTCTTACTTAGAGGCAGAGTGAGAGACTGGTGATTCTGTCTGTTTACATCAGATTCATTCTAATGTATACCCTTCATTAAAGTAGTTGAATTAGGGCCTCCCTGGTGGTACAGGGGTTAAGTCTCAGCACTGTCACCACTATGGCCTGAGTTTGATCCCCGGCCAGGGACCTGACCCGCATGGTGCAGCAGACCTCTCCTGTCTCCCTGCGGCTCCCCTCAGCAGTGTGTTTCAGTGGATCTGTCTGTTCTGTTCCCCACTCTGTCTCTGGTGAATCCTCTTACCCACACCTCTGGCCTGTACCCCAGTTCTTGTTTGCATAAAAAATAAATCTTTTTTTAAAAAAAGTAACGGAATTAACTAGCTCATCACTGCAATTTGTTTAAATATACGCTGTCAACTTGACTGTTTGAATTACTCATCATCATGGTACTTTAGGAAACTCCAAATAAGAAAATTAACCTTCCATGCTCTCACTAGCCATCCTTGACTGTCTCATTCTCACTGTCTCGTCCTGTCTGCACCCTGGCCACCATTCCGAAGTAGCTTCCTGGTCCCTGCTGTAATCAGTGATCACAAACTCAGCAGCACAGATGTATCATCTTACTCAGGGGACGACATTCATCTCGCTGCACCAAAATCAAGGTGTTGGCGGGACTTTTTCCTTTCTGGATGCTCCAGAGGGGACTCTCGTCCTTCCCTGCTTACAGGTGGCCTAGTCCTCCCTCCCGTCCTGCCCGTCAAGGCCAGCAGCGGCCTGGGGTCTTCCTCACACGTCAGCCCTCTGAGCCCACCTTCTTGCTGGCCTCTTTCCCTTTTGAGAACCCCTGTGAGCACATCGGGCCACAAAATAATCCGGGATAATCTCCCATTTTAAGGCCAGCAGAACAGCGACCTTCATCCCACCTTGCACACAGCCCGATGTGTCCGGGCGCAGATTCAGGGCACGGACGTCTTGGAGGGTCACTGTTCTGTCCCCACAGACAGGTTCCCTTTGTCGTGGTTGAAATGAAAATGTTTATCTTCTTATTTTTGCTTTGTAGATATTTTTGCTGTGAGAATTAACAGCGACAGTTCGATATGGGAGATATCCTGGCTCATGAATCAGAATTGCTGGGGCTCGTGAAGGAGGTGGGTGTGTGATGCAAAACAGGCCCCAGAGAGAGACCCCGGGAGTGCGTGAGGCGACAGGCTGTGGCCCCTTAGGATGTTTTTTCTGTCCTTACGTTAGAGTTCTCTGTTTTCCGTGGCCTCATTTTCCATGTGTTTATATTTTGTTTTCATCACTAAGCTGAAATATTAAAACTACTTTTAAAAATTTTGTAAAAGAATCTTATAAAGGCATCACACCCTCGTGGTAAAGATTTGAACCAGGTCGAAGTATAGAAAGTGAACATCCCAATGCCTGGAGGGACCACCACGAGTGGTTTAATGCGTGCTCTTTCCAGGCCTTTTTCTGCGAATATTCAAAATACAGTCACGTGTGTTTCCCAAAGAGGGTGACAGTGCTGTCGCCTGTCAGCAGTAGCAGCGCTGGGATACATGTGCGCTGCCTCGCACCTCAGTGCTGCCGGCGTCTCTTCGCGTGGCTGCATCCTGACTGATTTGTTGCCTCTCACTGGGCAGGCCGGCTTCCCGTGCTGAAAGCTCCAGAAGGCTGGCAGCCACTGGGCCTTGTGCCTTTTGGCCCTGGGCCTGCACACTGGTGGTGCTCACGAAGCAGGTGCCCCTTTTCCTGTGTGACTCAGGTGGTCGCTGGGCAGCGAGACACATGGCACAGGGGCAAGGGTGGGCATGTGCCCTGGACTGCGGCTCTATGGGCTGTTAGTTGGCACAGCAGGGCGCGCTGCCCTGGGCCTGAGAAAGTGCCTGGTGTGCAGGTGGAGAGAGAAAGGCAGGGCAGCTGAGACAGAGGCTGCAGCCATGTGACGAACAGCCACGGAGTAGGGGCGCTAGAGCCCCGGGCGTGCGCATCTCAGGGGGCTGGGCCAGTGCTGGGCTGGGGGTCGCTGGGGACATGCCTGACTTCACTTCTGCTCGTGGGGACGGCAGCATTCCTAGTCCCTCCGTGACAAGGAGCAAAGTCCCAGAGACCCGCTGGGCCCAGGGCCCTCAGGCCCTCTGCCGACCGCCTGCCTTTTTCAGATCAGCGTGCACAGTTAATGTTCTGCTGTTCTGACGAAGCAGGCAAACAGTGCACCTTTTCCTTCTGAAAGCGAGTTTCTTTTCTGGAAGTAGTTCTTGGTGTCCTCTTTCCAGGCTTTTAGTGTGTATATTGATGGGTAAATGTTGTTGAGCTGGGCCCCGATTACCTCTCCCTTTGTACATTGTTTATAATGTTGAGCTCGTGCAGTTATTACTCTGTCGATGTCAGAACATACAACTGTGGATACATCGATGTTCTTTTTCACAGTATTTAGATTTTGCGGAACTTGAAGACACCTTGAAAGTATTTTCACGAGAATGTAAACTCAAAGGAAAGCCGTTCTGTAAGAAAGCAGGCAGCTCCTCAAGGGACTCCAGGTCGCTGATCGTCCAGGTACCATCTGCTCTTTTAAGAAGTCTGCATAATCATGGTGCTCCCCGCTAGTGAAACTTGCTGCCAGTAGGGAGTTGTTTCCGGGGACCAGATCAGAGTGCCTTGCAGACTGTGCGGGTGAGAGGGGTGAGCCGGTGGTGCCATCTGCAAGTCTCTGCTCTTCCTAGGAAATGGGTGGCCGCACAAGGTCTCCCCTGTACATCTATAGAAAGGGGGAAAAGAGGAGCCCCTGCAGTGCTAGGAAAGAGACGAATGTGATCCTCAGTTGGGGGATTTTAGGTGTTGGTTCTGGGCACTAGGATACAGTGGCGAACAAAACCCAACCCAATCCCGCCCAGTCCAACCCCATCCAACCCAACCCAACGTAACCCAACCCAATGTCTGCACTCATGGCGCGTGCTTTCTCGCATGGGGCGCTTGGAGGGGCAGAGAACATGAGACTGACACGGCAGTGTCCTGTCAAAGGAAGGTCTGAGCAGCCTGGGAACAGCGTGGATGAAAGGCCTTACCTCTCAGGCTTAGGAAGGCCTGTCCGTGTCCTCCTCTCATTGTCAGATGTCTCCACTTCAGGCAAGTGATTAGCTCACTCTGAGGACTTCCAGTCACAAGAGGACCTACCTGAGGCACCATGTTTCAGCTTTGCCTGATTTCATTATTTTTTATTTTTTAAAAAGATGTATTTATTTATGCATACAAGAGCTGGGGTACAGGCCAGAGGATGGGCAGGGGTGAGGAGTATGAGAGTATTCACCAGAGACAGAGTGGAGAGCAGAACAGGCAGATCCACTGAAATGCACTGCTGGGGGGAGCAGCGGGGAGACAGGAGAGGTCTGCTGCGCCCTTTGGGTAGCACCCTGGTTGGGCATCGAACTCGTGCTTCAGTGGCTGCGAATGCTTCATAGTGCAGTGCTTAACCCCTCACACCACCAGCGAGCACCAGTTATGTATATTTCTTAGTGGCCATCAACCAGTTCTGAGATTTGGGAAAAAAAATCCAATTTTTTTAAAGGCCTCTGTTTTATCTACATCTCTTAGATCACATCTAAAAGGGACACTTGGGTGATCCTCACTAGAACCATTTTTTGAGACGATGCCCTGCTCTTCCCCTGCTCCATTCTCCACATCCCACAGTAAGGCACAGCCTGGCTGCCTTTTCCCCTTCGCTTCTGCATTCTTCAGTATTTTCACCTCACCCACTAGGAGATGGAAGCGCTGTGGGAAGGACCTGAGAACCGGCTGCATCGCAGCCTGCGTCTGCCACGCACAATAACGCTCCTGATCATGTGTAGAATAGAAATTTCCATCTTCAGCTTTTTCACCATAAATACTGTCTCCACCTACCCCATTCTGACTTGGAAAGTTTCCACCCTGAATATAAATGTCTTAATATTTTGATGAAATGGAGAGGTGGATCTACTGCCTGTTCCTCCAGTACAGAACACACGAAAATTTTCTGCAGTTTTGGGTTCCATTGCAAACAATTGTAAGACATTTCAGCCCAGTTACTTCCCTCCAGTGTTTACATCAAGAAGACCAAGGGTTGCTGGGTTGTGGGGCTTGCTATGGGGCAGGCGTGAAGAGGGCCCTGCCCGCAGGCCGTAGCCACATTACAGTGTTAATCAGCTTGCGTGTAACAAGTAGAATAGGGGACCTAAAAAATTATACCAGAAAACTAGAAAGACATTAAAATAAAATAGAAAAGAACAATGACCAGGTAACGTAGTGTGTGGAAGTGGCATTCGTGGGAGGACCGGGAATGCCACAGAAAACCCAATCTAGGAGGGTTGCAGTTGAGCCCAAAATGAAGGGCTGGTACCTTGGACATTTGACACAAACAGGAAAATAATGTAAGTCACACTTCCAGATGACAGGGCTGGTCTCTCCCTCCTGCCTCATGTCTGAGTCTGCGTAGTCCTGCGCTGGGGCTCGCAGGGGTGCAGTTGTCCCGTTCTTGCGAGGCAGGCGGCATCGTCATTGCCTCCTCCCTTCTCCAAAGCTCTTGGCTTGGGCTGTCGTAAGTAAGTTGGGGGACTGTGCCCGCATGGTCAGACTCGCACGGCTCCGAGGTTGGGCTGGCCCAAGGCCTGTGCGGCCTTCACCTGTGGCCTGTGCGGCCTTCACCTGCGGCCTGTGCGGCCTTCACCTGCGGCCTGTGCGGCCTTCACCTGCGGCCTGTGCTTCCCTATTTCTGCAGCTGTCAGCCCAGACAGTCACTCTGGGTGTGTGGGGTCTGTAGTCATTTCCCCATGGTGCATCTCAGCCACACATGCTGAGAAACGGGGCAAGTGGCAGCAATGGACGGGGATAGCAGGGTCAGTGTGTTCAGCCCTCGGCACCCAGGGACATGGTGGCTGTCTCCCTGGCCAGTTTCCACTTCTGTGAGGCTCATCTTGCTGAGGCCTGGGGGGCTTTTGGTCTGGCCTGTTGCTGTCATTATGTGCTGTGGGTCAGCGCTCCAAGGGGTGACTCTCTGTGTTTATATGCCTGTGAGTTGCGTAGCCTCAAATGTGGTTCCTTCCTGTTCAGAGACCTTAAGTGTCCGGTCTGTTGTTTAGGATGCCCACACCTGGTGTTACGAAGGGGTGGGAGCCAGGGTCGGTCTGAGGGAACCCAGTCTAAGAAACCTGACCCGCTCTGGCCTCCCTTTTCCTGTCCTTTACTTCTGAAAAGGGCACTTGGTTTCCCTCACACAGGAACTGGGGAGTGTATGGGATATACAAGGGATTAGGAGGTTGTAGGAATTTGGGGTGTTGGGAGAAGGGATGTCCTTTATGACTGGGGTTCAGTCTGGTTTCTTCTCCACAGAAGGACCTCGTTGCTGCGTTTGACAGCGGAGACCAGAAGGTGTTCTTCGACTTGTGGGAGGAGCACATTCCCGGCTCCATCCGAGACAGAGACTCTTTTGCCCAGAAGCTGGAATTCTATCTTCACATCCATTTTGCCATCTATCCTCTGAAACACTCCGTGGGGAGACCAGTAGGTTCACCTGGTGGTTGGGTTGGGCCACACGGTTAATGGAGCGTGTTAGCTGGTGGTTTCCCAGACAAGCATCGACTTCATGTCGTGGTTTTACCACACTGCCTCCCGGAAGGAGGCGTCTCGAGTCCCGGTGTGTGATTTTCTACCTCAGTCCCGACAGTTTATTTTCTGACTCGTCTGGACCTTCAGTCGTTTCTGTAACAGAAACGACATTATTTCCTTGAACACCTCACATTGCTGGAATCTCAGCCCTTCTCTGGGGGGCAGCTACCGTGGGCTGAGTGGCCATTCTCACAGGCTGCTCCCCACCTTGCACCCATGGTGAGGGAGATCCTGGGAACTTCTCATTTTCCTCTTGTTTCTGTCTTCACGTTTTGACATAAAATTTAAGAAAAAGCAATCAAAGTTATATTGTTTTTAAGTTTGGCGGTCAAAAGAGGGCTAAAGGCACAGGTGAGGTGAGGTGTGTGGCAAGAACACGCTTCTTCAGGGCCCAGGGCTGTGAGGGACACCTGGCAAGGCAGAGGCGTCAGGGAGGAAAGCACCGGCTTCCAGAGCAGCTCAGCTCACCCAGCCTTGTCTCGAAGGCTCCAAAGGAGAGGGAAGCCCCGCGAGGACACCTGCCCAACTGTGAAGGTGGCGAAGCAGGCAGATCCGGCCTTCATTAGCTACACAGCACGAAGTGTTCCGGGGCAACCCTGATATAAAGTGGGTTTGCCTGGCTGGGTCCTCACCCGTGCGTTCGAGAGGCACTTAGAATAAGCACCAACTGCAGGCATGACACGACAAAACAAAGGTTAATAAAGGGTTTTATTTACAAAAGAAGGGGAAATAAAATAATGAAATACACAAGGAGAAGAGAGGGAGACAAATCTGTAAATGTCCTACCAGTTTCTCTGAGCTGGAACCCAATGGCACACTGAGAGCCGGCTCCGAACCAAGAGAGCCCCAAGGCCCACATGTCTGGTTTTATACCAGCCTGGCTGCTTAACTCCGCCCTCAGGTCCCAGCGACCCACTCTTCAATGAAGACCTTACAGGATTTGTGGTTTAGGGCTATCGTTGGTCTGGAGTGAGGGTTGGAGTCCATAAGCCTATTTGTGTAATCCCTTCAGGACAACCTTTCCCCTAACAGGAGGAGGGATGGAAGCTTCTGTTTCCAAAAAATAGGTTCCGCTTACCTGCAGAACCCTCTCCTAAGGGATCCTCAGATGTGAACTCGCACTCACTTGTGCTGTAGCCCAGCCCAGGGTCCAGCTTCGGCACGGTAGGACAGACCCGCCAGAGGAGGTTTTGTCCTGCCCGTCAAACGATATTAAGAAGAATGTTAAGGACGTGAGGACATGGCCATAATAATAAAGTGAAAAAGCAGCTTGTTGAGCCGTACGTTTAGTTCTCTGAGCTTCTGAAGAAGCTTACCAAGGGGTGAAGTCGGGGGTGGTGCTGGCTGGCTTGGTGGGACGGTGGGCCTGCTGGGTTGTGCAGGCCGACAGAGAAGGCCCGAAGGCCCACCCTGCGCCGCAGACATGGGGTCAGGGGCCCTGGTGGGGCCAGAACCTCAGACGAGCATCTGTCCTCCCTCCCAGGACAAAGAGGAGCTGGATGCAAGGATTTCTTATTTCAAAACCTACCTGGAGACCAAAGGGGCCGCCCTGAGCCAGACCACGGAGTTCCTCCCTTTCTACGCCCTGCCTTTTGTCCCCAACCCTCGGGCGCACCCCTCATTTAAAGATCTCTTCCAGGTAAGCCGGGCCTCTGACTCTTGCCCAGACCCTGTGGGTTCACCTTGAATGTGCCCGTGGTGTCTGAATGATATGGTAAAAGCTTACATCTGCTGATATTTATATCTACTGTCTTTTATATTTTAAGAATGTTCTGCTAATTTGCTTTATTCATTTTTTTTTAGAGATTTATGTATTTATGCATACAAGCTATGGGGTAGAGACCTGAGTTGTGGGGGGGGGGGGGTGAGGAGATCCACCAGAGACAGAGAGGGGAGAACAGGCAGATCCACTGAAACACACTGCTAAGGGGAGCAACGGGCGAGGCAGGAGAGGTCTGCTGGGCCATGTGGATCCCTTCCCTGGGCAGGAATCGAACTCGTGCTGCGGTAGCTGCAGTTTGTTTCATAATGCGGTGCTTAACCCATTGTGCCACCAGGGAGGCCCTGCTAATTTGCTTAAATGAACTTTTCTTGTGCCATCAAATATGATATTTGGATGGCACTAAGCCTTTTTTAACCCCAACTGCCATAAATATTTTTAAATATACCTGCCTCTTAAGCCATTGTGTGTGTACTTTTTTGCTTACCCCAAAAATTAGTAGCCTAAAAAGTAACTAGGTGACGTCACACAATTGCTGGTTGTGCATATTTTAATTTGTATTGAAATTTCATTTACTTGGCGTGGCTGTGATCATCTGACTGTACACTGGTATTTCCACCAGGTTATTTGCCTGTAGCTCTTTGGATTTTTACATTTCAGCTCAGTTGACATCCCCGCGTAACATCCGTCATTATTAGCGAGCTTCATCCATGGCCCAAATGACTGTTGACTTACTCAAATGAAGATATCCTGCTGAGAGGCTTATTAAGATGTAGTTAGAGACTGAGATGTTTTGGCATAATTAGATTGCTTTTTCTAAGAACTGCACACTGTTTAAAAGGATCTGTTGGGTTGTTGGAAAAGTCATTATATATTTTTTTCCATGTATTTCAAGCAAACAAGCATCATGGCTTTCCCGACAACCCAGTATAGGGCGCTTACTCACCTGCCGCCAGAGAGCAGGCACGGTTCTCCCTCCAGCCAGGCCCATCCCGACCCCGAGCACAGCCCCACTGCTCCCACGCAGGCGCTGCTGTGCCGGTTTGATGTCAGCGGAGCAGGAGGCATGTGCAAGGGTAGCCTGAGTCGGATTCTGTGCGTGGCTTTTTTTCCCAGAAAATTTAGTTCTACTCCTTTCTCCTCCTAGAAGATTGAAACTATATGACAGGAAGGAGATGAAACTTGAAAAGGGCATCCGATTCTCTCACGGCGAAGACTTCTGTTGTGAACGGAGCTGGGGCAGGGGAGGCTGCACAGTCAGGGAGGCTTGGTGGAGGTTGCACAGGCAGCTTGGCCCACTCTGGGTGGCATCCCCCAGGAGAGTCCAGGGTCTCCAGAGTGCAGGGAGTTAGTGACCATCAGAACTCGTGGAGAGTCATTTTATTTCATTTCCCCCTTTTGCTATTCTTGACGCAGGTTCTTCTAATGGTCACCATGGGTACTTCGTATGTAAACACGAGAGTCTAAGTCTAGTGTCTTTATTCCCTCCGTCAGTATTTCAAGGGCTGAGGGTGCATAAACTTCATCATCCCCTTCCCAGTTACTGCTGCCGTTATCAGGTATTTCACTTCGGTGCTTTAACCCCGTGAATGAGGTTTGTGCTGTGGCGTGCAGCTGGCGTGGGTTCAGATTTCTCCTGAGTGCTGGTATTTCTGCCCCTCTTCATCTTACCTGGGGCACCTTCCCTCTGGGATCATTTCTCCTTGGCTTTAAGGACATTCTTCTAAGGAGATCTTGCAGTTGCTGTTTGTCTGACAGCTGTCGGCAGTGACGTTCACGATTCTGCTGTGACCCGGAGGGCCCAGCACCTGAGTTTGGTCCCCGTAGTTCTTCTCTTCTCACTCAGGGACGCACTAAAAAGATGCTCTTTATTTTGTACAGCTTTTACTTGTTTTCCTTGCTTTTTCAGGCTATCCCTTCTGCCGTGCGCAGGGTTAGGGTATTATGTTGAGCTCTTTTCAGCGGACTCAGTTTGCTAGTGAGACGCTTCTAAGTAAAAATACTTAGGTGGCACAGGCGTGAAAGATGCAGGGATGTACGTTTTTAGACTTTTCTGTGGGACTTCTCGGTTCGAATGGTAGGTATTTTTGTGTGAAGACCATAAGGAAAATCATCCTGAAAAGGATCGTTGCTTTTCTTCTTTTTTATTACTTCAGTTATTGTTTTTTTTTTCTTTCTGCTCAATGAGTATTATTTGAGATAAATAATATATCTGTTTGGAAAAAATCAAACTGGAAGTCTCTCATAGTTCTTGACATCATGGGGTGTTGGAGGCAGATAACAGCATGTGTCGTTTTTTTCTTCTCTAGATGAGGATTATGGGAATGAGGCTCTTTCTTCCGGAGACTTTCAGTGACTTGGCGCTCATTCCTGCCAAGGCTGTGTGTGCACGACCGGCCTGAGCCTTTTTTTTTTTTTTTAAAGATGGGGTACAGGCCAGAGGTGCGGGGAGGTGAGAGAATCCACCAGACAGAGCAGGGGGCAGAACAGGCAGATGGACTGAAACACACTGCTGAGGGGAGCAGCGGCAAGGTGGGAGAGGTCTGCTGCGCCCTGTGGGTCCCTCCCTGGCCAGCGGCAGGGATCGAACCCCTGCTGCAGAGGCTGCTGTTTGCTTCACAGCACTTTGCTTAACCCACTGCGCCACCTGGGGGGGTCCTGCCTAAACCTTTTTGGTCCAACCTGATAACGTTACCTGTGGCGCTTGTGTTTAAATCACACAAAATAGCACATTGTATATTTCCCCCCCGTTTATGAAGGAATTCTGCTCTTTCCTTCTGTGGGGTACCGGCGTCCTTTATTAGTGCGTCGCCAGCTGTCCTAAGCCCGTTCTTCACACCATCACAAGCCCGGCAAGACTTCTTGCTGCTGCTGTCGCGGGTGCGGGGTGCTTTCTCGTGAAGGCCGTGGCCTGGCAATGCCGTCGGGCTCCAGTGACCCAGCACCTTTGGTTCTCTTCCTTCCAGGGGGAGCCAGCAGAAGAGCTGCGGGAACACGTGCCGTTGTGAGAAATAACCTTTGTCTCTCTTTTTTTTTCTTTCAGGATTCATGGACTCCAGAATTAAAGTCGAAGTTGGAAAAATTTCTGGCTCTAATTTTTAAAGCCAGTAACACACCAAAGCTTTTCACATTATATGTATCCTTCTGAGGCTGGGGGGCCACTGACGGTTTCAGCCAGATTTTATGTAGGAGTCCGTGTGCCTTTGGGGGTGATTGTCAGTGTTGCTCTCATACTCACATGGGGAATAGAGCATTTGTGGGGGTATGCCCAGGCCTGTGGCCTTGGTGTCTGAGACAGGGCTGGGGTATTCTCTTCACCTCATGAGCCTAGAAGGTGTCTCAGTAAAAAAAAAAAAGTCTATCATTTAGGAAAAGAACTCCTCGGCATAACTGTCCCTTCGCAGAAAGCAGCATCTTTCTGGCGGGAGGCAGAGCAAGGCCTCACGCACCAGTGGCCACGTAACTTGCCCTTTAAATGGGACTTTGTCGGAAACTTTACTGAGGTGGAATCACACACCATAACATCCACCGCTGTAAGCACACGGCTTGGTGATTCAGCAAGGTGCAGAGTTGTGTGGGAGCCACCCCGCTCCAGTTCAAGTCAGGGTGCTCTTGAGAGGAAAAGGGGCAGAGTGCCGGGTGGCAGGGGCAGAGGGAGCCCCTGGGCGCTGATCCCCAAAGCTGGCTGCTCCTTAAGGACCTCGTCTCCTTTTATTCTGAGTGTGAACGTATCAGAAGTTACAGCGGGAGGGTGCCGTTTTGAACTACAGAGTCGGTGTTTGTTTTGTTGGGTGTAATGACAGGTTTAGGCCACTCTGTCCCACTCTGTCTCGTGGTTCCTTCCGCTTCCTTTCTATCTCTGAGGCTGGGCTCCCTTCGTGAACTCTTGTCCTGGGGAGTCTGTGACACGCTTCCCTCAGCTTTCTGAGCCTGTAGAGGCTTCCTGGTGCCTGTTCAGCTCCCAAGTCTCACATGGAGACTGTCCACAGCCCAACTGAGCCATAGCCCTTCTCTCTGCTTTTACCTCCTCGAGTAGCCAATCCTCTTTCTTCTCTCAGTTGCTTGCACATAAAATGAGAGTTTTTGTGAAAATAGGACTTTGCCAATGTGTCTCATGATTATTTTAATACTGCTTTAGAAAAAACATTTCTCAACTTAAACATAATGGATGCCATTATGTTAAAATTTTAAAAGAAATTATTTGCATAGTAAGTGAATTTATGGTAACATTAGCACCACTTTAAGGGTGTTTTATGAGGATTCAGTGAATATGTGAAACTTGTTTAAAACAGTCTGGCATACAGCGTTATCCCATGGTAAAGCCACTTCTCTGGCGAGGGCCCTTAGCACTGAAGATTGTAATTTGCTCTGATTTGTTACCTTTCATCCCTTTCAACATGCTTTGAAGTCAACATACTGAAATAGAGTAGGATACATAAACTATTCTTTTCGTGTTCCATGGAAATATTTCAGTTCAACCTACCTATTAAGCTGAACATTGTGCTAGAATTAGGGCTCTGAAGTAAGGCCGAGACATAGTTCTCTTAGCCATGTTGGAGTTTTTGAGCAATAAGATGGGAGTCTGTGAGGCAGACAGAATGAGGAATAAGAATTCCAGGTAGAGGGAACAGCTTGAGCAAAAGCGGTGAGACGCTTTGTTTAGGAAGAATCCAGTACTGCTGGAGCAAGGGCCAGGCCACAGAGGTTGTGTGAGGGCTCGTCAGTCTCCTGGAGCCTTTGAAGTGTCTTAAGCAGGAGAATACCACAGCATGTTTACATCTTTTCAAGAATCTCATTTTTTTTTTAAAGATTTATTTATTTATGCATACAAGAGCTGAGGGACAGGCCAGAGTCCAGAGGTGAGGGGACTCGCCAGAGACAGAGCGGGGAGCAGAACAGGCAGACTGACTGAAACACACTGCTGAGGAGAGCAGTGGGCGAGGCAGGAGAGGTCTGCTGCACCATGTGGGTCCCCTCCCTGGCCGGGGGCAGGGATAGAACTTGTGCTGTAGCGGCTGTGGTTTGCTTCACAGTGCGTTGCTCAACCCACTGCGCCACCAGGGAGGCCCAAGAATCTTATTTTTATTCCTGACCATAAAATTGATCTTACTCCTGATAGGAGCCCTGGGACACACAGAAATGCATTTGTGCACACAGGCCCAAAGCATGTAATGTTTGCAGTAAATATAGATGCCCGTACCTCTGTGCGTTTCTTAATATTATCAGATGGAAAGGACATTTCCCAATTCACTGAATATTCTTCAAAACTGGGTCAGATACCCTCAGAGGTTTGACATAGATACCACATGGCCCAGCAGTTCCACTCCTTGCTGTCTCTGCACCTGGGAGAAATGCAGGCCTGAGTTCACGACAGCTGAAGCACGAGGGCTCCCGGCAGCCTTCCTAAAGTAGCCTATGAGTGCAGACAGCACAGATGTCAGGCGGCAAGAGGCAGATATGCAGAACACTATGCAGCGGCCAGTGGACTAGTCTTTGGTGGATGAAGTACTGAGGCTGTCACCTTGGCATATGTTTGCCGAGTGGAAGAAATCAGGCCCAAAGTCACAGGTTGTATGGTTCAATTTGTAGGAAAGTTCCAGAAGAGGCAAATCTAGAGAGATAGTAGTTGAGAGGCTCTCTTGGGCCTGGAGGCCTAGGGAGGATGGGAAGGGTTGATAGTGGTTAGAGTTTCCTTTTTGGGTGATGAGAATGTTCTAAAAAATGACTGTTTACACAACTCTGGATATCCTGAAAACTGTGGAAACGTGCACTTTAAGTGAGTGAATCATAACATGGAATTACATCTCAGTGAAACTCTGCCAGAAGAATTAAGAAAACTGAAAGTCAGTAGGTGCGGTATCTACCTCACCTTCGTTCATGCAGCCGTGGGGAGTGAGGCTCAGACCTGACAGCTTGGCTCCACAGTCTGCTCAGAGCTGCCACGCCGAGCTACTTCCATCCAGTCTCATTCCTTGGGATAAGCGTTCGCCTTGACACTATGAATTTAGACGGTATGAGCTCAGATTTGCATTTTCAGTTGAATGTTTTGGTGGCAGCAGGAAAGGTCTGTTGAAGGGGCAGAGGCCCTAAGTAGGCTGCTGAAATACAGCAGTCTCCCCTCATCCAGGGAGAGCATGTTCCAAGACCCCCGGAGTGTGCTCACAGGCAGCACTGAACTGTTTAGCCCGTTTTTCTTCTGCATACACACCTGCGATAAAGCTTAGTCTATATACTAGACACAGTAAGAAGTCGATAATAACTAGTAACTAAGTAGGGCGATTATTCCAATATACCTTAATAAAAACTACGGGAACATGGCCCCTCTCTCAAAGAACCTTATTGTACATAATAATGTCAGTTATCCAGTCTCAAACTGGAAAGTGAGCCCCCACCCGTGGGGCACTGGGCCAGGCCACACCTGGGAGGACGCAGTGACTAAGGCGAAGACAAGGGGATTTTTAGAGAGGCGTCGTCCAAGCTTTGAGAACTGGGGTCTGAGCCAGTTAGAACATCAGTAAGAAGCGGCCCCCACGGCCCTGAGGGCTTCTTTTCGCCAGGCTGCGGGTCCTATGCTGGGAACTTATCCTGAAGGTTTTTTTCCTGAATGGTTTTCTCATCCCAGAAGGAGAATGGTCAAAATAACAAAGGTAAATCATCAATATTAAGAAATGTTTTCTGAAGTAACGTCCATTTCCAACACGTGTATGATTTGAGGGAGTAGGTTCACACCTCTTCAGCTGTATGACTGGAAAAAAAATTTTTTTTTAAGATTTATTTACTTACACATAAAAGAGTTGGGGTACAGGCTACAGAAGCGGGAGGTAAGAGGATTCACCAGAGACAGAGCCCGGAGCAGAACAGGCAGATCTACTGAAATACACTGCTGAGGGGAGCAGCTGGAGAGGCAAGAGGGGTCTGCTGCGCCACATGGGTCCCCTCCCTGGCCAGGGATGCTTCACAGTGTGGCGCTCAACCCTCTGCGCCACCAGGGAGGCCCTAGACTGGAAATTTTTGAAGAGCAACTTTGCCAACTCAAGTTTCAAGTAGTGAGAGGGACAGACTTGGAGATGATTCCACAGATTTGGCAAGCGAGGGCTTTGAAAGTCTAAATATTTATGAAGTGCTTTACACTCATTTTTAGCTGCGATTCCTTGGGGCCCAGTTCCCCAGGAGCCCCAGGAGAAAGCAGGAGAATCCGGGCCTGCCCAGCGCAATGCTGCCCGCCCTGGTGGAGAAAGTATCTGTGACTTTTTCCTTGAACAGTCGGTGGGGTCCGGTAGCAGCAGTATGGCAGGCTGTCCTTAGCCTTTCCATTTGTTACACGCAAATGAGAACTGGAATCTAAAGTTTTTAGCACAAAATGATAGTTTTCCGTCATCAGTGATTTTTGCCAAAGCTGTCCGTTGTTCAGAAGCGTGAGGAAAGCTTTATTTAACGTGAAATCGGGGCCACAGTGGGGCTCTTTGCCCACGTTTTTTTGGCCTCGCTGTGGGGGGCCAGCCCCGTCGGTGCGCCGCCCTCGGCCCCCAGCAGGGGGCGCGGCGCGCCAGGAAATGGCGGGGCGCGGCTGGAGACCTGGCTTGCAAAAACTTCTGCCATTGTTTTCCCAGGCCTCTTTGAAGAGCAGTCGAGTTGCCGTTCGCAAACGCTTTCGCTCGCATGGTGGCGGGGAGGGCTGCGGCCTCGGACCGCGGCGTCTGGACGCGTTTTTGTACCTGTGGCCGGGGCCTCCCCCGCCCGCTGGCTGGTACCGAGGCTCGGAGCCCGCTGACCCTTGTGCAGACACTGCAGGGCTCGGGGCTCGTCCCTTCGGCCCAGAGCTGGCCTCGCAGGGTCAACGTGGAATGTGCTTAGGGTCTCCAGGCTGCACCCCGAAGCTCCCTCTGTTCGTTCTGCTCATTCACCCACCTCCCACCGGACCAGCGTAACCCCGGGGGCTCTCCGTTCAGGCTGTGCCCTGCGCAGTTGGTGGTCCAGGCCGGTTTTCTCAGGGCCGGTAGAGTTTGGATTGTTAAACCGGACGGCTGCTTGGGTCTTGGGCCGCTGGGCTCGTGGACATCAGCTCTGCCCTCCCTGTTTCCTTTTCTGTTGCTGCCTCCAGGCTGCCTCGGCCTCGCATAGCATCGAACAGGGTCGGTTATTATATCAGTGATATTGTCGTGGTCACCATCTTGCCTGGTCTGAAGGCTGTGGGCTGAGTCGGGTTGCTTTCTGAGGGGTTCCGGGAGTGGATGGAGCCAGTGGGACCATGTCCACGGCCCTCCTGCCCATGCCCACGGCTGGTGCTGACTGGGAGCGGCAGAAGCCCTCCACTGGGACACCCAGGTGGCCTCTGCATGTGGCCGGGCCTCCTCAGGGTGTGGAGACGGGGCTCCCAGGTGACTCTCCAGAGAGAACTGGGTGGAGGCTGTCGCCTTCCCAACCTCTCCGGTAGCTCCGTGTCAGGGGCCGGATGCTGAGGCCACCCACAGTCCAAGGACAGGAGACCCCAGGCCCCCGGAGGAGTGTCAGCAGCTTCGCAGTCATGTTCTCCTGAGTCCAACCGTGTTCAGATGGGCCTTTGAGCTTAGGCACTGGGGTAGGAAAGGCGGCAAGAAACTGCTCCCCAGTCCCCGAGCTTCTACACCTCCTGTTACCCAGGCAGACCTCGCAGTTTGGGGTGAGCTTTCCGCCGGGAACCTCTGATAAGTGACTCAGTTTTGTAGATGAAATAAAATGGGAGGGGGTGTGCAAATAGAAGAGGCTGTGTTTTCCTCAGACCCTTACTATCTGGGATGCCTGCCAGGAGAGCAGGGTTTTCAAGCCTTCTTTAAGTTTGGCGTTAGTGGTGTTTTCTGAGGGCACCCAAGGAGGTCAGTGGCGGCCGTTCTGGCAGGCTCACCTGTGTCTGTAGCTGGACACACCACCCAGTGCTGCATTGGTCAGAGGTTAGCACCTAGGGACGTGTGTCCCAGAGATTCGGGCCCAGGCCCCCATGGCCGCCTATTGTTACCCCACTGGCCCCTCCTCCCTAACTGACTGCGGCGATCACCAGACACAGACATGCTCCCAGTTTAGTTTAATTCTAGACTCAGATGCTGAGTCTCGAATGTTCTTTAAGTTGAACGCTTGGGTGTTATCACTCCGTGTTCCTTGATAGGAAGGCTCCATGGATAAAGTAAGGTTTCTCCAAGTGTCGAAGAAGGCAAGAAAGGTGCTTGCTGTGGAAAACTCTCGAAAGGAATTAGGTCAAAAATGATGGTTAGAATAAAAACTTTGTTTGGCAATATAGCATATGGCACTATTATTTCACCCCTCCATTTAAAAAAGATATAGAAAGAGTGTCTCTTAGCACCTCTAACTTTATTTGATTCAAAAAGTGAGCAACTCATTGTTTTTCTAGAGTTCAGACCCTAAACAGTATTTTTTTTTAAGTGACCTCTGTTCAAGTTATAAGTCCTAACTCTCTTCACCCAGTATTTGTGGATTCGCAGCATAGCAAGGAGTGATTTATGTCCAAATACAAAGAAGAAAGAGTGCTTCAGATTGTAAAGATAGAGTGATTGATTTTAAGACTTTTTTAAAATTAGGTTAGAGAAACAATTCTGCATTTTAAAGTATATCATTTTATCTTGAGAAGACACAGAGTTTATAAAATTAAATCTCATCAACTCTTAAAAAAAAAAAAAAGGCAGTGTACCAAGTGAAGTGGAAATATTAACAAGAGAAACTTGGCTGTTGGCTGTTGGGGGCTGGAGGTGGGGGCGCCATCTCTGGTTATTGTCTCATCTCGTGCTGGAGGTATAGGAAACTTTCCTGTGACCTTAACTGACCTTCCTTTAGTTGTATAAATCCCTTGTTTAAAATTTGCGATGCAGGTCTTTGGACTCTTGTACAAATATGAAGTCTCAACAAATCTTTAAGGAATTTCTTCTTTTTTTTTTTTTTTTAAAGATTTATTTATTTATGCACACAAGAGCTGGGGTGTAGGCCAGGTCCAGGATGGTGAGAGGTTTCACCAGACAGAGCGGGGAGCAGAACAGGCAGACTGACTGAAACACACTGCCGAGGGCAGCAGCAGGGAGGCAGGAGAGGTCTGCTGTGCCATGTGGGTCCCCTCCCTGGCCGGCAGCAGGGATTGAACTCGTGCTGCAGTGGCTGCGGTTTGCTTCACAGTGTATTGCTTAACCCACTGCGCCACCAGGGAGGCCCAACATGGAATTTCTAATAAGACATCTCCATTAAGAGTTAAGGTCTTGCATAGCAAGGCACTTTGGCTCGGTTGTCCTTGTCTCACAAAACCGCTGTAACGAAGAGTCCCAGTGTCGGGCTCAGACTTGGCGCCTTTGAGCTCTGGCCCAGACAGCGGCAGCCCAGGCCAGGTCCTGTCTGGAGCCCTGGTTCTCCATGGGTCCTGTCTCTGCATAGCAGAAGCTGTTCTGCTAAACGGTGTTTGACCGTCACAGGGGTCAGCCCAATCCCGACTTCTTCCTGCAGGCTGCTGGGGTCGGGTACACCTTATGCGAGGGATCCTAAGTCCCACGCCAGTTTCCCAAAACCAGGGTCCCACAGTAGTGCCTGCGGCTCATTGCACAGTGGGGTTCCAAGGGAAGAGGGCCTTCGCAGAGCCCCCTTTAGAGCGGGATAACTGGTGATTTGGGGGCTCACTGGGCCCCGCTCGTGAGCTTTGGTGGTTCAGTGCACATCTGCCTTGGTCCGCAGGTACCCGAACTCATTGCTGTGAAACGTTCTGTAGAAATCTCATTGTTGGACGTTCTCGTTTTTGTTAACTTTAAATTTGTACATAAGACAAAGCTTTAATAGTGCCTAGCGTAGGAAGAAGATAATGACTCTCTCTTCCTAAATAAGACTTTTTTTTTTTAAAGATTTATTTATTTATGCACACAAGAGCTGGGGTACAGGCCAGGGTCATGAGAGGTGAGAGGAGACACCAGAGACAGAGTGGAGAGCAAAACAGGCAGATCCACCGAGATGCACTGCTGA
This sequence comes from Galemys pyrenaicus, assembly GCA_019455555.1. NCBI lineage: Eukaryota > Metazoa > Chordata > Mammalia > Eulipotyphla > Talpidae > Galemys > Galemys pyrenaicus. The sequence continues at coordinate 23,930,516 of JAGFMF010011501.1, forward strand.
GGGGAGCAGTGGGTGAGGCAGGAGAGGTCTGCTGTGCCATGTAGTCCCCTCCCTGGCCGGGGATCGAAGTCGTGCTGCTGTGCTGTGTGGATGCTTCATAGCACAGTTCTTAACCCGCTGCGTCACCAGGGAGGCCCTGCTTGAAAATACTTCAAGTATTTTTGTTATGTAATCATCACAAGAACCTCTTCAAGGTGCTTATTATTATCCTCGTTTTATAGGTTAAATGGGGCAGAGAAATGAAACGTCTTGTCCCAGACTACCCAGCAAGAAAGTGTTAAAGTAGGGATCTAAGCCCAGGTCTTTAGTTTTAAAATCTCTCTGCGTTCAGGAAGTGTGTTCTCAAGTGGAGACTATCCGTGTCACCCGGGGCCGGGGTTGGGCAGTGTGACTTAAGGTGGCTTTGGAGGTAGCATCATTTCCTACTTTTCAAAATGTAGTCTTCAAGGGGAGGGGAAAGATGGGACAGGGCGAGGAAGTGTTGACACCTGGGGAGTGTCGCCTGTCCCACCTGTGCCCAGTGAGCACGGCCCCTGGGGGAGGTGACTCCAAGAACAGAACCCTGGAGCCTGCCCCCTCCCGCCACAGGGCCTGGGGGGGAGGGGGCTCATCTGTATTCATCTCTTGGAGTCTGTCCTCACCCTGTATTCTAGCTTCTTCCAGCATCAGCCCGCGGCCCTAACTTCTACCCAGGCACTCTGCAGGCAGGAATGTCCCACGCAGCTGTGCAGGACGGGAACAGAAGAGACCTAGGTTTGGTTCGGGTGGTTTGTGAGCTGAGCATCGAAAGGAACCTGGAGTTTTAGTGAAGAGGGAGCAGAACTAAAACAAACTCCTGGGCTCAGCCACCGGACAGAGTCCTCAGGAAACGCAGCGGCTCTGCCGGCCCCGGCGATCACAGAGCACCTTGAAGGGGATGTGGCACGAGGTGCACTTCCCACACACGCGTGGCAGGGTCGTGGTTCCAGCAGAATGTGCTGATGCGGCTGCGATGCTCGCTTGAGAGGAATGAGACTTGTATTCTGTGAGTTTACCTTTTCTGGCCGCTGTTCTGGTTTACTCTGATCTGCTTCCCTAGAGGTGATGCAGCGGCTCCACCAGCAGCTGCTGGAGGCCGAGCGGAGGTCCATGACGTACCTGAAGCGGTACCACAAGATCCAGGCCGACTACCACAACCTCATCGGCGTCACGGCGGAGCTGGTGGATTCTCTGGAGGCCACCGTCAGTGGCAAGATGGTACGGAATCCCCCCATGGCTCTCGGGTCTGTTTAGAGATGAAGGGTGATGGGCACGGGCTGCCAGGCTCCGGGCACTCCCGGCCAGTGTCAGCCCGGGAGCACGAGGGCCAGGCTAGCAGGTCACCACCGTCTGCAGTTGTTCAGCCACGCCCCCAGCCCACTAGGTCTTCATTCCCCACTTTTGTGAGCAGAGATTGAAGTGACAACAGAAAAAGTTACCATGTGGTGGCCTAAGAATGAGGGGACCCCTGTGGCAGCCAGGAGAGCTGCAAGTTGGCATGTGGTGACCTTGAATCCTTCTGCCTTTCTGAACTGTTACTATTACTGTTACTATAACTGTGCTTTATTTTATTGTTATTATTTTACGTAGAAGAATTGGGGTACAGGCCAGAGATGCAGGGAGTGAGAGGATTCACCAGAGACAGAGAGGGGAGCAGAACAGGCAGATCCACTGCTGAGGGGAGCAGTGGGGAGACAGGAGAGGTCTGCTGCGCCTTGTGGGTCCGCTCCCTGGCCGGGGATCGAACTCACGCTGCTGTGCTGCAGGTGCCTCATAGTGCAGCGCTCAACCTGCTGCACCACCAGGGAGGTCAAGTTTCTGATCTTCATTTTTATTTTTGTATAGAAGAACTGGGGTGTAGGCCAGAGTTGCAGGGGGGCTGGAGGGTGAGAGGGTTCACCAGAGACAGAGTGGGGAGCAGAACAGGCAGATCGACTGAAACACAGTGCTGAGGGGAGCAGCGGGAAGACAGGAGCGGTCTGCTGCACTGTGTGGGTCCCTCCCTGGCCGGGATCTACCTGAGCTGTGGGGGTGAGAGCGCCGAGACTACCCCTAGGCCGCCAGGGAGGCTCCTGAGTCCTGCATCCTTGATGGACATTAAATGTCCTCCTGCTTCCCCTTCCGTGGCCGTGGGGTTTTCCGCCACTGGCAGGGCCCTGTTGGTGGAGGTTTAAGTTGTTTCCAGTTTCGTGTCTTATACTACAGTGGTAGGTGTCCCTGAAGACGAACCTGTTAGGTTTTTTAAGGTTAATTTTAAAAATCAGCCTGCGCTGAGTTCCTCCGGCACGCTGCCGCTAATCGGATTTGGGGGTACAGGTCATTTCTTAAGCCCTCGCCGATCCTGCACATTCTCATAAAAATGTTTATAATTTGCAAATTTGATTTATTCCATATGAAACTGAATGTTTTTGTATGCTCCTCTTACTCATTTATCCGTTTGTCTGTCGAATGCTTACTAGTGCTAGGCCTGTTCCAGGCATTTACGTTCTCTGGCAAGAAAACCAAAGACGCCACGAGCTCATGGGGCGGGGGGGGGGGGCACATTCCAGTCAGGGGAGAGGGGAGAAACGTTAGACATAAACGGGATAGATGAGTAAATTACCATAGAAAATGACGAGNGGGGGGGGGGGGGGGGGGGGGGGGGGGCACATTCCAGTCAGGGGAGAGGGGAGAAACGTTAGACATAAACGGGATAGATGAGTAAATTACCATAGAAAATGACGAGTGCTATCAGAAGAAGCAAGTGCAGCCACGTAAAGGGAATCAGAGTTTGGGGGTGTCCATGGACAGGGAGGTTTTCGGTGGGTGGTCTGGGGTGCCTCCTTGGTGATGGACATTTGAGTAAACCCATGAAAGAGGTGAGTGGATTTGTTATGCTGTTGTCTGGGGCTGACCCAGGACTCAAAGCCAAAGAAACAGTCATCACCAAGGCTTGAAGGTGGGAGTGTTTGAGGAGCGATATGAGGAGCCGCGGTGTGGGGAGTTCGAGGGAGACGTGGGGAGAGGGACCCAGCAGGCCAAGGGGCCTGGCAGCGGTGGCGAGGAGCTGGGGGAGCAAACAGTGGTATGAAGGGTCAGTGGCCATCGTTAGTCCATTGAGGGCTTGGGGAACCCATGCAGGGGAGACCGGTGGTAGAGGCGGCAATGGCAGAAGTGGGCCATGCTGTCCGGGAAGCGTTATGAGGCGGAGCCAGCTGGGTTGAGCGACAGAGAGAGAGAGAGGGAGGGAGGGAGAAGATCCAAGATCCAAAGTGTGTCCCAGCTTTGCACGCTGCTGCTTAGACGGCCCTTTTCTCAGAATTCATCTTTTATAAATAGTTCCCTCAGTTAGTTCCTTTTTCCAATTTAGCAAAATTTACATTTGTCTGGAGTCAAATCTGTCCCTTTTTCCCTTTATCTTTCTGCCTTTCCACAGTGTTATTAAAGAAACTTTTCTCACTGAAGGAGCCAAAATAAATTTTCACCTGAATTTTCTTCCACCGTTTTTTTTTTACTTCCAGCTTTCAAGTAAAACTTAACGCTAAAGTCAAATATAATGTTGAACTTAAAACGAAACTGTAAGAGGGATCAGTCCAGTATCGAGGGCACGTCAGTGACAAGGAATACTAGCAACTGTTAGTCTGTGAACACTCAACATTGAATTACGCTTTTTCTCCTAATTCATTTACCTTCCCAACTTCTCTCCATTAATGGTTCCAGATGCTTTTTTAATATGTTAGCACATATTTAGACTATAAAACGAGCTGTTTAATATTTATGACCAAGGTTTCCAAAACATTAAGGATAACATTTTCTGAAACTATAAGAAGCTGACCATGAAAAGTTCCTTGAGAGCATAGAGCTCACGGGTCCTCCCATCATATTTTTTCCTGTTGTTCTGACATCTTTCCACAGTTGCTATGCCCAAGAACTAAAACATCTTTTACACAGCGCACTAGAGAACACAGTATTTCGAAGACTAACGTCTGCGGTTGTGTTGCGTTCCCGTCCGCACCTGACTGGTCTGCACGTGGAGCCGGAACCAAACCGGAAAGGGGCCGCTGTGGGCGGCGGTTTTCTCCTCCCAGCCAGTAGCACATTTACTAAACGCTGTTCCAGGCTCTGCGGTGGCCCCCGGGGGTTTTGTTCTGGGGACCCTGGGGACTGAGGACAGAGGACATACCCCAGAGGAGAGCCCGGCGGCTCTGCAGGCACGCGCGTGTGCTGCCCGGTGGCCGGAGCGGGGGCCGCTCAGCGTTTCCCAGGCCAGCCCAACGCCTTCACGCGAGTCCCGGGAGAGCGAGCCGGCCCCGGCCCCGCGGGGCGGACGGTGTCCTCACGCGCTGTGCTCTCCCCACAGATCACCCCCGAGTACCTGCAGAGCGTCTGCGTCCGCCTCTTCAGCAACCAGATGCGGCAGAGCCTGGCGCGCAGCGTGGACTTCACCAGGCCCGGCACGGTGAGGCCCCGCCCCGTCTGCCCGCGGGTGGACAGCCGGGCCCCTAGGTCCGGGCAGCAGTACCCTCGGGAGGCTGCGTGTCGGCCGGCTTGGGGGTCGCTAAGCCCCAGAAGGACGAGAACGCTGATTGTGAGGTGGGGCCGTGGAGACGGCCCGGTGTTGGGGACAGGCCTGTGTGTCTCGCCCGGTGGGGCCGGACTGGGACGTCAGCAAGAAATCAGTAGACACGGGAGGAAATTGGTCTCTTTATTTTTTAGAAAAGATTTATTTATTTATGCGCACAAGAGCTGGGGTACAGGCCAGAGGTAGGGGAGTGAGAGGAGTCATTAGAGACAGAGCGGGGAGCAGAACAGGTGGATCTACTGAAACACACTGCAGAGGGGAGCAGCAGGGAGACAGGAGAGGTCCGCTGCGCCATGTGGGGCCCCTCCCTGGCCGGGGATGGAACTGGTGCTGCTGGGCCAGCAAATGTGGATGCTTCACTGTGCGGTGCTTAACCCCTTGCGCCACCAGGGAGGCCCTGGTCTCTTTTTAAAACGACCGCTCCATGGGAGGTTGTACAGTCTAAGACAGGAGGGTTTTTTTCCTTTTTTAATTTTTACATGGAATAATCACGAATTTAGAGAAAACTTGCAAAATTAGCACAAACATTACTCATATGCCCTTCCCCTGGATTCAGGGACTTTGGCTTGGACCCACTTACTTACTTCCTCTCCCTGCACACACAATCTGTTTTGTAAGCGTCTGCAGATGAGTCGCGGTGCGCTGCCCTCGCCTCCTGACCGCGTCGTCGATGTGGGGTGTGTGGTCACGGTGCGCTGCCCTCGCCTCCTGACCGCGTCGTCGGTGTGGGGTGTGTGCTGGTAGCGATAGTCTCTCGTTATTCATGTGGGTTCCAGGCTAATTTGCATGCCCCACTTTGTCACGCGCACTGTCACTGACCTTTGGGCCACACCTCCCCGTGGCCTGTGAGATGGCGCTGGAGCTGGCCTGCCCTTGAGTCTCCTTGAACACGCCTGGTCTCTCTCTGCCTCTCATGACGTGGGCTGAGAAGAATATAGTCCACCCTCCCTTTGAAAAACAGCAGCCCCTAGCCCATAGGGTCACTGGAAGCTGCCTGGCGCTCGGCGTTTCCTTTGACCAGACTTGGGTCTGCATCGCACACCGGAGGGAGACGCAGGTGGTGGTGCGTCCTTCTTGGGACCTGGGGGCGCGGCGTGGAGTGGGGTTTGCCTCCAGGGGTGGGGACACCAGTGTCTCCCAAGGGCGTTTTCACACTTGCCAAACCCATGCCCCTGGCACCCAAACCAGCCGCTGCCGGGTCCAGAGGTGGAGCAGGTGACTGGCAGATGCTCCCAAGGCTCCGCTCCCAAGGCTCCTGGGGGCCTTTTCCGTATTAAAAAAATGTACGTCCTGCCACGTTCTCAAATAGATTTGAATGAGCTCGTGATTACAATGCGAATAAACGCACACCTGAGAAATAAAAAAAAGAAACTGAAAAGAAAGAAACTGGTTAGAATGCGGAGGAGGTAGATGGTGATTGTGGCATGAGGCTCATGGGGGCACAGGCTGCCGTTTGCGAGTGCACAGGCTCCAGGGCACAGGCACAGCCTCTTGACTGCTGTGGGCAGCCGTGCTGTATACCCCGAAGCTGCTGAGAGCTCATCCCGAGGGCTCCCGCCTGGGGTGGGGTGGGGGGAGGTGGGCGTGTGTTGCACCCACTGTGCTGCTGCAGCATCACCCCAGTGACACCTTGTGGGGGAGGAACAGAGTGCGGCCCAAGGCAACACGAGGAAGTCAGCCCAGGCTCCCAGCGCAGCGTGAGGGAGGGGCGTGTGAGCAGCTGCCGGGTGCGCTGGCAAGGTTAGAGGGGCTTGCTGCAGCTCTATGTGCGTCTCTGCCTCTAGGACAGCAGCGCGCCATGCTTGCGAGCTCGGGCGTGCAGGAGGAGACCCCAGGAGAACCCCACCCCCGTGGAGGCCCTGGCGTCGCCTCGCTGACCCCTCAGTCCCGAATGTTTTCCCGGCGGCACGCCACTCATCATTTAAACACATGTCTTCAGAGACCGGGTGGACGGCACACGGTGGTCCGGCACTGAAGTGGGGCGGTGGGTGCTCGTAAAGAAAGGACGTGATGACCATCGCTGGGTGGCGAATCACGGCCACACAGCGGGGGTGCTCGTCTCACACATCTTCACGGAAGGGCGCGATCATGTGGTGAAGAGGGAACGTGCCTTCACCAGACTGGGAGGTGTCCTTTTAAATGCAGCCAGGTTTGGGGATGGAGCCGCCCTCCGTCATCAAGGCCAAGTAGCTGCTGGGAGGCACAAGTCCAAGCACTTCTGGGATGGCCTCGTTAACTGTGCTAAAGGCCCAGGACACGCAGTCAGCTTCTCGTGAGCGGTGAAAGCCTGAGGGAGCGGGGAGGCTGGTAGTCTGGGTCTTCTTGGGGATGGCACAGGCCCTTGCTGAGGAAGCACCGCCGTGCTGTGTCTTCCTGCCTCCTAGTGTGGGGGCTGTGGCTGCAGCTCCAGTTCCACATTTTCAACACTTGGTTTTGCCGTGATGTAGCTTTCTTAAGTCTTGGCAAGGGGCCTGCCCTCTACCTGCATTTCCACTGCCTTCCCAGAGCTCCTCTGGCCCAGTGTCCTGGGATGGAGGAGTCGCTCACCTGTCCCCTCTCCCTGGACGCTTCATGCGCCAGGGCCCATCACCTGCCTGGCTGACCGTGTGGTGTGAGCCTTGACACCTCAGGCCTCGGCCAGCTGGCAGAGCGGTGGTTGCAGAAGACCTTTCCTGAGCTCCCCGTCCGGAGGGCCAGACCGGCTCCCATGAATATCTTAGAGATGCGTCATCTTCTCTGGGTCCACACCTAGGCCGTTTCCCCTCCAAGCTGCGGTCTCCCCTTCTGTACTTGGCCTCTGTGAAAGACTCACCAGGAGCACTGGGAACCCCCCGGGGGGCAGGGGCCCTTTCCCTGCAGCCCCGTGGCAGCAGACATTGGTTTCCTCCCTCCCTGCCCCCATCTCTGTGGCTTTGTGTTCTCTCGGTCTCTCACTTCTGTCCCAGCTGCAAGTGACATTTCCTCACCCAGCTAGTCTCAGAGCTCTCACTTTCTGCAGCTCGTTCTCAGCTGGAGCCACCCTTCTGGGGGCGGTGCACCTGTTCACGCCCCGGGTTTCAGGAAGGATCGGAGTGAGGTGTGCAGGTATCCGATCAGGTTGTTCCCTGGCCCAGTGCCTGTCGTGGCCTCAGGTGCAGAGCGCTCGGCGGGAGCCCACAGGCTTGCTCGGCTCCTCTCTGGGCTGAGCTCCATGTCCCTGGCAGCCTTCCGGCCCGCGGTCACACCCTGCTCGTGCTGCGCACAACCCCTTCCCCCGCTACACTGGCTACAGCGCCCTCCCTCCCTCCCTCCCTCCGCCACACAGCTCTCAGTGGGTGACTGAGGCGTCCTGAGCCTCCTGCTGTGGCTGCCTAACCTTGGGAGATAATGTTCCCCTCCAGGGGGCGCTGCTCTCCGGCACAGTAAAGTCCACGCAGTCTGTCACACCCACGGGTGCAGGGCCTGGTCTGAGGAGGGGCCCAGCCCAGACCATGCCCTCCTGCCTCCCGGGCCTCGGCAGCCGCGGTGGGGGCTCTTCTCTGTTCTTTCTTTCTTACCCTCCCTGGGCCAACCCACCGGCGGCCACGCCAGAGCAGCATTTCCAAGGGTGGGCCGGGGGCCCTCACCCCACAGGGTGTCCCCATCCCCCACCGAACTGCCCCGTGGTAAGGTGGACCCGGATAGTCTCTCGTCTCAGCTCACTACACTGGGGACCCCACAGCGAGGGCTGCCCACGCAGCTTCCGCTGCCACTCTGAACACCCCTGGCCTCACGAGTCACCAGCAAAGCCTCCCGCCTGCTGTGCTCACCAAGGGGTGTCTGGCCTGCGTGCCCGTGGCCTCGTGGTGGGGCTGTCCCATGTGCTGCAGGATGGCTTGCGGCCTGCCAGGCTTCACCTATTCCATACCCAGCAGCACTGCGGAGGTGACCACCAGGTGGTCTCCAGACTGCCGGGCCTCTGGGGGCAAGGTCTGGTCGAGACCACTAGGGAGAAGGACACACAGCTGCCACACGGTGTGAGACCTGCTTGTCCAGGGGTCTGGCAGCGCCGGGAGGGGAGAGGAGGAGGGGACCGAGTCTGGGAGGGGCTCTCAGGACCGTCTGAGCTGAGCCTTTCGGGGTGGGCAGTTAAGGAGACCGGAGGTGGGCCCAGGTCCAGAATGAGAGGGCGACCAACCCTCCCCCCAGCTGGTGTGTCTGAGGAGATGGGTGGGCTGGCAGGGAGGGGCAGGGCAGGAGCAACTTGGCCCCTCGGAAGACCAGCTTGGCTGGGTGTGGAGAGAGGGCTGGAGCTCGGAGCCTGGAGCCAGGGGTGGAGCAGGGCAAAGCGTGAGCTTTGGAGCCGACTGCCTGGTTTGACTCCTGGGCCGGAGCACAGTCCTTAGCCTCTGCCCCAGTGGCTGAGAGGGCCCGTGCACGCAGTTCCCAGAACGCTCGGTCACCGTGATTTCTGGCACTGGAGTCTTTTTTGGAGATGTGCTGGGTCCAGAGGGTGGGGTCCTTGGGTTCACTCTGGGAAGTTTCCCCAGAGCTCCCCTTTCAGCGGCACACGGCGAGTTTCTACACAAGACAGATGTTCGTTGTATCCAAAAGAGCGGGTTTATTAGGGAAAGGGACAGAAGGAAAAGGACACTTGCACAGACACAAGAGGACGGAAAAAGCTGCTGCTGAAGGGACAGTTTTGCTAGAGGAGAGGCCTGCACGGCCGCAGGCGGGTGGCCTTGGGAGAAGGGCTACCTCTGCTGAGGGAGGTCAGTGAAGTGAAGGGTACAGGTCCAGGCAGGCGGGAGGCCGCTGCCCTGCAGACGAGAGAGTCTGCAGATCTGCAACAGGAGATTTGTGAAAAGAAGCCCCCGCCCAGGCACAGGTGGGCAGAGGGCAGCTGCCCCCTGCTGGTGTGGAGCTTGCCCTGATACAGCCTCTTTGGGAGCGGCTTACTCCTTCGTGAAGTGGTTTGTTTGTTGGTTTCGAATAACTGCATAGGATTTGGAAAGGACCAGAGATCCCGCAGTGGCCCCCAAGCCCCCAGCCCGACAGATGGTGGCGGGATGAAGGTGTGAAACACCTCGCCTCCCCCGGGCCCCTCACAGCGCAGCCGTTCCCACCAGCTCGTTCCCACATAGCTCGTCACCGCTTTCTTTTTAAACTCAGTTGGATAAAAATCTCAGTACAGTTAACGGGCCGGCTCTTCTCATGAAAGGGCCGGTTGTTGTTGCTTTCCAGTTAATTCCTCCACTGGGCAAATGATGTTGTTGATTAACAAAGAGAATTAGGATTTTAAAAGAGGAAACATTTTAATGATGAAAAAGGGAGTTTTGGTGGATTTTCTTTGTCAAGATAGAAGTTAGCCAAGACCAGTGACATGATCTTTCAGTACCTCTTTTGTTTTTTGTTTTAAAGATTTTATTTATTTATACATACAAGAGCTGGGGTACAGGCCAGAATCGCGGGAGGTGAGAGGATTCACCAGAGACAGAGTGGGAAACAGAACAGGCAGACTGACAAAATACACTGCTGAGGGGAGTGGCGGGGAGGCAGACGAGGTCTGCTGGGCCATGTGGGTCCCTCCCTGGCTGGGGATCGAACTGACGCTGCTGTGCAGCGGATGCTTCACAGTGCAGTGCTCAACCTGCTGCACCACCAGGGAGGCCCTCAGTACCTCTTTTATTAATGACTTAACAGAACCATTTCGTCCTTTGTCTCTTCCTACTCACCTTATCTTTTTTTTTTAAAGATTTATTTATTTATGCCAAAGATATGGGGGGCGTGATATATTTATTTATACCAGAGACAGAGCAGGGAGCAGAATAAGCAAATGGACTGAAATCCAACGCTGAGGGGAGCAGCGGGGAGGCAGGAGAGGTCTGCTGCGCCCTGGGGGTCACTCCCTGGCCAGGGATCGAACTGGCTGCGGATGCTTCACAGTGCGATGCTTAACCCTTTGTGCCACCAGGGAGGCCCCACAGAATTTTTAAAACGGATCCCAAACATTTTATTTTACAGATTAGTAATCCAGTCTGTCTCTCTAACAGTTTAGGGCTTTAACGAACAAACAAGAAGAATCCCACGGCAGGGACCGGCAACACTGATTCCTTCCTACCGTGTAATACCGGTGCGGCCCATGGTCATGTCCCTGATTTTCTAAACTGTTTTCGCAGTTGGTTTGAGTTGTTCAAATAAGCAGCACACGTGCATCTGGCTATTGTTTCTCAAGTCTATTTTGTGTTTTATACAGCACTGCCTGCGGCGGCAAAAAAAAAATCAGTAAGTGGGACAGTAGTCGTTCTGTTCAGTAGGGATGGTTTGCTCCATAGCCAGGATTACAGGGGAGCAGTGGGAGGGCGTCGTTCATTTCCCCATAGCACCCCTGTGGTGGCTGACTTATTCGAAGCAAGTATTATTCTTATACCCAGAGAGAAACTCTTAACGCAGACGGAGCAGGAAAACTGAGCCGCTTCCACTGCTGCGTCTCCTTGTGGCTCTCTGCGGGGCAGCTTTGCGTAGGCAGCTGCTCCGGGATTTGGTCAGGATCCTCCCCTGGTGGTTTTTTTACAGTGTATCACTTGATATGGGGGAGCAGGAGCCGGGGCTCCCCGGGAAGTGCATCAGTGGAAGTTATGGCCTAACCTTATCTCGGTCCAGACTCTCATCACGTACGACGGTGGCTGGAGAATCCCGGTGCACCCCAGCCCGGGCACACATCTGCTGGTCCGTGCTGCCGGTGTCTGCGTGTAACAGTCTGTTTTCTTCTGCCCTCTCCCGCAGGCTTCGACCATGCTGAGAGCCTCCTTGGCGCCCGTGTAAGTAACTGCTCTTGGGAGTCACTGCTCAGGAGATTTGCGGCAGCCCCAGTCAGGGCTCAGCGCCAGCCCCGCTTGGAGGCGGGCCTGTGAGCAGCCAGAGCTCCCTGTGGCTCTTGGAGGAAATGCCAGTCACTGTCAGTGAAACTGCTCAGCCACAAGTGTCTGTTAACATGAAGTCGATTTGGTGAGGTAGCATCAGAGGGAAAAAGCTGTTGACTCGTTCCCGTGCGACTCTAGAAATCACTTTAATCTGCTGCCCCAGAGCACAGCACCGACTTCATGTTCTCTGCTGGTTCGTGGGGACCAGCACCACAGGTGGCTTTTGCACACCTGAGCATTCCTGTTCAGACTTGGGGGGTGTCACCAGGAGGGCGCCCGGGAAACGGGAACCTCATCAGGCGCGAGGTCGCAGAAGCAAGGAAGTTGAGAACAGAACCGTTGGTTTGCACTAGAGGACTGGGGTGGGTTCTGGTGACCCGCTGAGCCAGCCATGCTGGAGGAGGACCTGCTGTGAGAATATGCAGACCCCCAAGAGAGACGCCGTGCTCAGCCCCCTCCTTCTGACGCTGGCCCCACGCTTTGTTCTCCCCCGCGGCCGCGGCGGCTGTGTGGTGTAGCCGCTCGAGCACAGACTGCCTGGGTAGAGTCCCACCGCTCACACCAGCTAGGGGACCCTGGACATTTCTGACAGCCGCGCTGGGGCTCAGCTCCCTCACTTCTAAAGTGAGGACAGTAATAGTGGCTTGATCGCTGGATTGTCGTGAGGACAGAAATGAGTTAATGTGTAGGAAGCACTCAGTGCAGTGTCTGTCACTGTCCTTCCCAATGGCAGAAGAGACAAGGCCGCTGCAGAGAGTGGACGGGGCAGTTGGAATCCCGGCCAGTGATTAGCGCTGGGTTGTCAGAAAAGCCGTCACGATACGCCATGACTTCCGACAACCCAATAATTGGCGATTTAAACCTCTGCCGTGTAAACTCACAGCAGTAATGTAATTATGCAGTGTATTATGTAGTATAATTTTTCACTACATAATAGGTGCTCATTATGGAAAAGTTAATGCTGTAGAAACATAAGAAAGAAAATGTAAACTCCATCCCCAGAGCTGTTACCTCAGTTTCCACCCCACCCTTAAAAGCCAGCAAACCCTCCTCTCTCATCTTTTCATCTGACGCTTCATAAAACCCCGTCTGATGTTGTGCGGGGAGCATCAACATTCCCTGCACAATATTAGAAGGAGCATGTTGTTTTTTTTTTTTTAAAGATTTATTTATTTATGCATACAAGCACTGGGGTACAGGCCAGAGGTGTGGGGAATGAGAGGATTCACCACAGAGAGCAGGGAGCAGAACAGGCAGACTAACAGAAGTACACTGCTGAGGGGAGCAGCAGGGAGGCAGGAGAGGTCTGCTATGCCATGTGGGTCCCCTCCCTGGCCGGCAGCAGGGATCAAACCCATGCTACAGTGGCTGTGGTTTGCTCCACAGTGTGTTGCTTAATCCACTGCGCCACCAGGGAGGCCCAGGAGCATGTTTTTGCTCTTGGTTTTCTTACTTTGAAACAATCAGAGATTCTCGGGTGGCTGGCCGCCTCCTTGCTGTTGCCGTCTCCTCAGCACTGAACATTGACCGGTGCTGTGACCAAGGCCGCCGAGCCCAGCCAGCTCCCACACTCGCCCATCTCCTCCCCTACAAAGCCACAAAACCAAAGGGAAGAAGAGCTGTGAGTTAGCCACAGGACTCTGAGGCGGCGCCTTTGTTTGTGGTGGACCAGGCAGGTGTTGATGCTACCAGAGGCCTCTCAGCTGGAGTGGTGTCCCCCGCGGCCAGTCACTGGGCTGCCCTGAGGAGGGTTTGCAGGGACCGCCCCACCCCTGCCACGCCCTCGTCCTCCTTGGGGAGGGCCCCGCCCCCTCTGTCCCTCACACGCCCCAGGCAGGGCCCGGGCCTGGAAGACCCAGTGGCTTCCCATCCTTGGGTCGCCTGTGTCGTGCGGAGCCCTGGCCTAACGCGAATCAGTGCTTCCGACCCCTTGTAGGTAAAGGCCCTCGGCTAAGGGGAAACGTCTTAGGAAGCCCTCAGACGTACAACCCAAGAGGCAGAGCTCTGTACGCAGCTGCTGCGGGGAGCTGGGCCCAGCCCTGCTGTGGAAGCCTCCAGTTTGTTCCGGAGCACAGAGAGAACCGGGGCCCTGCCCGTCTTCAGTCAGAGCAGCCCCGGGTGGGCGTCCCGCTCGCTCCTCGGGGCTGAGTGAACATGCCCTCTGCCCTCTTCTTTCTCTTTGAACTTAACTTGTTTGCTGAGCAGGAAATTGAAGGATGTGCCACTTCTGCCCTCCTTGGATTATGAGAAGCTGAAGAAGGATCTGCTCTCCGGGAGCGACCGCTTGAAAGCCTTCTTATTGCAGGCTCTGCGCTGGGTACGTGCCTTACACGTCCAGGCGTCAGCCTGTGCTGGTTTTCCTGGCCGGCGACCTCGGGGCGCCTTCTCACTCATCTCCCGAGTATCTTTCCTCCTCCGCCTGCTGACAGCAAGAGCTGGAGTGCAGACAGCTTCTGCAGACAGCGTGGCCTTGTTCTCAGATCCCCTGCGGCACCCTGCTTTTGCGCTTGGCTTTGCTCCGGGGCCGGGTAACCAGACACGCTCAGCGTCAGGGCCTGGGCCAGGCCCTGCACTGGCCTCTGCTGGTCGTGGGCCACGCTGGCTCCTGGCCTGCAGGACACGAAGACCCTGTGTCTGGCCACACGGCAGACAGCAAGGGTGTCAGCCGGCTTCAAGGGAAAGGCCACACCATTGTTGCTTGTGTGACCAGGGCCACAGTGTAGACCAGCCACGGCATAGACCAGCCACGGTGTAGACCAGCCACAGTGTAGACCAGTGGTTCTCAGGCTTTTTGGCCTCAGACTCCTTCATTCTCTCAACCTCAGGCCCCCGAAGAACTTATAGTTTTTGTGAATTTTTTCTGCCTATTTACAGTATTAGAAATTAAAACCGAGAACACTTTAAGTATACATTTTAAATTTATGAAATATATAATTTAATATATCGTAGATAATATGACATAAAAATTTAAGTAGCTGCTTATTAACTCCTTTGAGTTGAGCAGTAATCAACCTACTACATAACATAGACCACATTTTTATAAGAAATAACTATTTTCCAAATTCTGACCTGATCATTTGCTTTCCGCGTTTTCGCACGTCTCTGTCGAGTCTGGCTTACTGGCCGAGGCTGGGTTCTCATGCCTGCTCTGCCTGCCCTCTGTCGCGGCATCCTGCTTCACATAGACCAGTCATCTCAGTATGGTGATGAAAATGAGAGTGACCCAGCAGAGCCCCTGAAAGAATTCTGGGGACCTCCAGGGTTCCCCAGGCAGCACTTTGAGAACTACTGGCCAACACTGGTTGACTCCTTAACTGAACCATTCATTCCCACTCACCCCTCATGAGTCTCAGAACTGCAGGGTATCTAGGTATCAAAATGCCCGTCAGCACTTCCTCCATCTCTGGATAGAAAAAGGAGTCGTCCCCCCCCCCACCTCCCGCCCCTCTTGTCCTTCTGAAGGTCCTAGTGCTTCCTGGGACCTAGTTTTGAGTGGTTTTGAGGGGGCCCCTCATGAGGCTGCTCTGTCTTGTTCGAGCCGCACATGGGGCTGGGGGACGGCCATCCCTCCCGCGCCTGCTCCGTTAGGGACCCAGCACGTCCTCTCAGCGCAGGCGACAGAGCCTCCCGGAGAGCGAGGTCTGTGCAGGGCGCATGACGGCGTCACAGGGAGCCAGGAAAACAAGTTTCCCGTGATTTGTCTGTCCCCGTCCAGCGCCCCCGTGCTCCAGCCCCTCCCTCCCCCTGCCCAGTGCTGGACCTGGCCCCATGGGCACCCGCAGGGCGGCAGCTGGCAGAGGTGACCCTCCTGGCACCGCCCCCCTCGCATCGTGCCCTCTGCCCCGGCGGGGCCCGTCTGTCAGCAGCACCTGCTGGGGCGATGCCTCCCGGTCCGCTCCGGGGTCTGCTGCGGGAGCTACCACTTCTCCTCAGCGGGGCCTGCGGTCTCCGGCCTCTGTCTAGCCAGATTTCCCAGGAGAGCAAGGGCAAGCTCGCGTCAGTCGCGCGGCTTTCGGGTGGCGAAGCTCGGGCTGCCCAGCACGTGCCTCCCGGGCTCCCACTCGGTTTCCTTCTAGCCCCGAGGACGTCAGCTGGAGTCCTGACACAAGAGACCTCTGGCTTCTCGAAACCTTAAGACTCCTCCCCTCCCCCCACGCAGACGCACACACAGCGCTGCTGCGCCCGTCCTCGGGGACAGAGCCTCTCGTGTTGGCGTGGACGCCTCAGGGCCTGTGCCCCGCGCCCCCACCCCCACCGCACTCACAGTCCCCGTCTGCTCCTCCTTCAGGGCCAAGTCGGGGGCCCCAGCGTCGGTGAACTCCCTCTTTCCTGACCGTCTCCCTGCTGTGGTGGCGTCATAAATTGACTCCAGCATCCTTCCTCGCACCCCGAGGAGCAGTGTGGGCACTTCTCGTCCGCTGACTAGTTGGCCGGTCCCGCTCGTCCTGTTGAAGGTGTCGTTCGTGGAACTGCCGCGTCAGACAGCCCCGTGTTAAGGCTTTGGTCCGGTCACTCCTCTCTCCCTTCGTTCCAGCGCTTGACCACATCCCACCCTGGAGAGCAGCGGGAGACGGTGCTGCAGGCCTACGTGAGCAACGACCTCCTGGACTGCCAGAGCCACAGCCAGGTGGGTGGAGGCGGTCGGGCGCGGCGGGCCTGGCGGCTTCGTTGCTGAGCACCTTTTCACACAGTGACCGCGGGTCAGCCGTGCGCTTCCGTGTGAGCCCGTGGGGTCTGCTCCTCACCACCTTTCCTCCCAGGAAAGGGCCCGGGACGGCTGGATTCCACGCTGGCCTCCTCTGCCCTTTGCTTCTGCTCAGGTTTCCGGCTCTGTCCCTCACCCCACGCTCACCACGAGTCCTGAACACCAAGCGTGACTCGTGAGGGCGAGTCGACAGCAGCCTGTTCACAGTGTCTCTGGGCCCGGCTCAGAATGCATCTCTGGCACTGGCGAGAATCGAGGACCAGACAGGCCGGGCGAGGCCGCGGGGAAGGGCGGGGTTGGAGGGAGAGGGCTCGGCAAGGCCAGTGGCCTTGAGCAGGGCCTCCCCGAAGGGCCTCCTGAGCTGTGGGGTGACTGCCGGCAGCGGGGCCGGGCCCTCACTTTGAGTCATGATCTAGACCAAAGGCTTGAATTGAGTTGGATCAAGTTGCACTGAACTGATTTTTCCTTTTTTTTTTTAAGATTTATTTATTTATGTACACAAGAACTGGGGTACAGGCCAGAGGTGGGGGGGGTGGTGAGAGGATTTACCAGAGACAGAATGGGGGACAGAACAGGCAGATCAAGAGAAATACACTGCCGAGGGAAGCAGCGGGCCAGGCAGGCGGGGTCTGCTACACCATGTGGGTCCCCTCCCTGGCCGGCGGCAGGGATTGAACTCGTGCTGCAGTGGCTGCAGTCTGCTTCATAGTGCGCCGCTTAACCCATTGCGCCGCCAGGGAGGCCCTGATTTTTCATTTTTAACTGTCTTTTGGACATGTCGGAGCGATGTCATTCTCCACATTTCACACTTTACCTGTGACTTGTGCAAAGGCACAGCTCCTTCTACCTGAGGAGTTTGTTTGGTTGTCCAGAATCATGCAGTTTTAGTTGTGAAAGATGCCATCCCCACAGATGAGCGTGGAAACCTAGGAACGGTTTAAAGAATAATAATAAACAGTGCGCTGATGTTATGAAGAAATATAGATCAGGGACTTGGAGGCTTCCAGGTTGTACCCCTCTTCCTTCCAGCAAGAGGCAACCGCTCCCGACTTACTTTTCTTTTTTTTTTTTTTAAAGATTTTATTTATCTATGCATATAAGAGCTGGGGTACAAGCCAGAGTCCAGGGAGGTGAGAGGATTCACCAGAGACAGAGCCGGGAACAGAACAGGCAGACTGACCGAAACACACTACTGAGGGGAGCAGCGGGCCAGTCAGGAGAGGTCTGCTGCGCCATGTGGGTCCCCTCCCTGGCCGGAGGCAGGGATTGAACTTGTGCTGCGGTGGCTTCAGTTTGCTTCACAGTGCATTGCTCAACCCACTGAGCCACCAGGGAGGCCCCCGACTTACTTTTAAACTGTGGTAAAATACACGGAACACACGATGCGCCGCCCTCACCATCGCTCAGGTTTGGTTTCAGCGGTAGGCTTGCTTTGCTGTGCGACCCGTCTCCAGAATGCGCTGACCAGCAAGACGGAAACTCCGTACCCCTGAGAACTGAGACTCCCTGTTGCCCCCTCCCCACACTGCCCCCCGCTCTCTGGCTCTGGAGCTGGCTGCCTGGGCCTCGCGTCCGTGGACCACAGCGCTGGCCTTGCGGTGACTTGCTCCACTTAGCACAGCGTCCCAAGGTCGTCCGAGTTGCAGTGCGTGTCAGAGGTGGAATGCTGCCCTGGGTGGGGCCACCTCTGGGTCGCCCGTTCACCAGTCTGTGGACCCTGGGCTGCCTCTGCCTCTTGGCTGCCGTGAATAACGCCGTGTTGAATGCGGCGGCCGCCTCCCGGCCTTGCAGTGACCGGTTCCTGGCTTGTTTCCAGCTTCCCGGCACGCGTGTGTGCCCTCCATAAGGGCATGCTTGCCTTGTGCGCTGAGCTGCAGGCACAGCCCCTGCTCTGCGAGGAAGGGCCTCTGTTCCCGAGGCGGATGACACCGGGAGGGACAGACGTGCTGTCGCCAGGGTAGCTGGGCCGAGCTGCCCCGCACGCTGGCTCATCTCCCCGGGGCCAGTGGTGGCGAGGTGGGGAGAACCCCAGGAGAGCGTGTGGCATGTGGCAGGGCTGGAAGGTCAGTCAGGATGCAGAATCCGTGGCCAAGGGGGCCTCGAGCTGCTGTGTCGTTTTAGCTTTTAAACTCACCTGGTCTTGTTCTCAGGTGTCGACAAGCACTTGAGACACTTCTGTGGGGGAACACTGTCTCCAGCCGTCCACATAGCAGGACAGGAAGGGGCGCTTGAACCCCATCAGTGCCAGGACAAGGCTGTGCCCGCACAGACGAGAGTGGAGCTCCCTTTCCCCTGCATGTTGAACTCCGTTTAGAAACATGTCGTGCGCGAGAGGCAGGGCCTGTGGATGCAGCCCTCACCAGGAGGGTACAGGCGGCCGTCTGCTAAGGGCCTCTGATTTCAGAGTCCCCAGTTCTTTCCACTCCCGATGGTCCTTTCCCTCTGAGAGGCACCCTCCAATCTGCCTCAAGGTGGGGGGCTGGTTGCCAGTGTGTTGAACCTGGTAGGGGCAGAGGACAGGGCGTTCTCTGCTCAGCGCTCATTCTCCCCACTTGCTGTAGCACCTCACTCACCTGGGCCTGGTGTCCCCCTCCCTTGTGGCCCTTTGTGTCATCCACAGAAGAGAACACCCCAGAGGTGTGGGAGGTCCCAGGAGGACGGTTGGGAGGCACCTGCGTAGGACCCAGCTGCGTCTCTTGCCACGTGCACTCATCCCTCTGTGTCCCCCAGTCCTTCAGCCTTTGGAGGCGTGAGTGACGTGACGTGGGTAGTTCCTCACCGCCGCTGCTGCCTTGGGATCAGGCTCTCTCGAGCCGGCTGCGTCTGTCCCATCTGCTTCTCCGGCTGCAGGGTTTGCAGGACCGAGCTGTTGCAGTTTGTCTGTTCTCTGTCCTGGAGGCCTCGGCTGGTTCACACACCCCCTGCCTTAGTGTCAGGGTGGCTGGCAAGGTGGTGGTTTCAGGGGTGCGGTGGATGTTTTGTTCTAAGCTGGAGAACAGCAGCAGCAGCAGCAGCAAACAGTCGCCTTCCGAGTGCCCATGTCACTGAGTCCCTTAGACGTCTGAACACCTCTTGTGGCCAGTCTCATAAGTGCCCACTGGAAATCACGCTCACACAGTTCCCTCAGCTTCTGTCCGCTGCCTTCGCCATAATGAGTTCACGAAGGGATCACATCACCTACCACGGAGGAGCCGTTTCTCTCTTGCTCCCCTGGACCTCACTGGCCTCCCTTTTGCCGCCCCACAGAAGAGCGTGCTCCAGCTGCTGCACTCCAAGAGCGAGGTGGTGCGGCAGTACATGGCCCGGCTGCTCAACGCCTTCGCGTCCCTGGCGGAAGGTAAGATGGCGGCTTCCTGCCGGGGAGAGCTGGGTCTGCTGGTGCGTTTCTTCCCCTCTGAAAATGGACATTGCTCTCCCAGCTTCTGAGAAGGGACACCTGTGTCCACCATTTATTACTGGTCAAGCTGCCAGGTCCTTTGTGAAAATTATCATCCTATCACTGTCATTCACGCCAGGAAGATCGTTGGTGGTTTTGGAGCTTGTTTCGTAAGCCTCCTGGTCTTGTCAGCTGGCACTTTTCAGATTGCTGTCAGGGATGTTGCAGGTGATCCATTTCTTGAACTTTGTATGTCAGGTAAAATAAGATCAGCAAAACAGTTGAAGCTGATCCCAACAAGCATCGCACCATTTCCTTGACAGTCTGTAACTCCTTAGATAAGAGGATTTGAAAATTGCAAAGATAGCATCCCATCATAACTGAATGCAAGATGAATTTACATTAGTTTGAGCTTTTTTTTTTTAATCAATTTGAGATACAGTTGACATTTAACATCAGTTTCAATTTACAGGGTGATTCAGTCTGTAGATACTGTGAAAGGGCCCCACTGTCGGGCTAGTTCGCGTGGCCCCCTCTCAGCCCTTTGTCACTTGGCTAGAGAGAGTTTTCAAATTAAGAGTATGTGCTATTTCAAGTTTGTTGATTGACTCATCTGCTCATTCTTCCGCCCATGTAGCCACGTCTAAATAGCTGGCGTTCATCCTAAGCCGGGTACATCCCGCAACCATCCATGCAATAGGATGGAACTGTGTGTCTGAGCCAGCTTGTCTGTATCAGGACACAAGGCCACAGCAGACCAGCGGCGATTCAGGGCTTCTTGTGGGCGCCCGGGAACGGTTCCCAACTTCGTCTTGTCTAGAAGGAGGAGGGTGGCCAGAGAGCATCACTTGGCTGCCTCTGTTGTAAAATCTAAGAGGCTGAACCCATGGATTTTCCTCCCCTTCTCCTTGTAGGTGTGACTTAAGGATTCAAGATTGCAGGTACATAAGCGATGCTGTTCCCCACAAGAGCACAGCAAGGAGTTCTGTCTAGATGACGACAAGAGTGGTCTTCCTGCATTAAACAGATGATTGGATAAAACCAAGTTTGCAGGAAAAATAGCTCTTAAGTTCTTTAAAACATAACATTACCGAGTTGCTACATGCGTTTCATGCAAAGTCTTCATGGAAAATGGCTTTGAAGCATGAACTTAACACAGGTAAGTCTTTGACTTGCCCGTCTCTGGTTTCTAGGTCGCCTCTACCTGGCGCAGAGCCCTAAGGTGCTGCGGATGCTGGAGGAAAGGCTGAAGGAGGAAGACAAGGACGTGATCACCCGGGAGAACGTCCTCGGGGCCTTGCAGAAGTTCAGCCTCAGGTGCGGCCACAGGAGTCGTGGTGGCACCTGCCAAGTCAGATGGGGCTCCTTTAGCCTCTTTTTAAAAAGATTTATTTATGTATGCACACACGAGCTGGGGTGCAGGCCAGAGGCGTGGGGGTGAGAGGACTCACCAGAGACAGAGTGGGGAGCAGAACAGGCAGATCGACTGAAGCACACTGCTGAGGGGAGCAGCGGGCGAGGCAGGAGAGGTCTGCTGCGCCATGTGGGCCCCCTCCCTGGCCGGGCATCAAACTCGTGCTGCAGTGGCTGCGGATGCTTCATAGTGAGGTGCTTAACCTCTCGTGCCCACCAGGGAGGCCCTAGCCTCTATTTTAAGCTTACTTTCATCCCAGTGACAACCCAAGAGGCAGATACTATTTTCTGTTACACTTAGGAGAAGGCTAAGTGACTTTCCAAGACAGAGCTGGGAACTTACCTCTAATGCACTCAGCTGTGGCAAGGCTGCTGGTGATGGAGGAAGATGTTTTTAAAATCTCTGCTGGTGCCTCATGCCAGCCAGGAGCTGGGCCGGGTCTCAGGCCTCGTGCAAGGTTTAGCGATACAGGTAGATACAGAAGTCCCGCCTGCGGGGTGCTCTGTTTCTGTGGGCACCCACTGAGCAGTCACAGTAGGGGCTCGCGGCTGTGCAGTGGCAGCCGCCTGGAGCCTCCCAGGGTGGCCCCTCCTCCTTGTCCACACCCCCAGCGGTCCCCGCTCTGGTCAGCCTGGACCCCTCATGACACAGACTTGCCCACCTCAGGATTTACGTCAGATCCCTCTCCCGGAGGCAGTTCAAGGTCCTCCCCAGAGTTTTGTTTTTCTTTCTAATTAGCAGTTTTATTGAGGGGTGCTTCGTAGACCGCTGACGTCACCCACTTTAAGCCTACAGTCCATCGAGTCTTTACGGAGTTGCACGGCCAAACCGCAACCTAATTCTAGAACTTTCCCGCCCCTTCATCCCACAGAAGGAAATCTCAGGCCTAACTCCTCATTCCTACCTGCAGCCCTAGGTGACCGCCAGTCTGCGCTCTGTGGAGGCACCTGTGCCGGGCAGACCACACGGCTGGAGTCGCATCACGCGTGGACGTTGTGGCTCTCGAGGCCCGTCCACGCTGCGGGCATAGGGGTGCTCCGTCCCTCCGCTTGCCAGACGGCTCCACGCGGTGGCGGGTCCACCTGTTGCTTGTCCACTCACTCATCAGTTAGGAAGGTTCGGGTTGGTTCCCTTTTCTGGCAGCAATGAATAAGGGCGCCAGGAGCACCGTGTCCAAGTCTGTGTGTGGACGTCCACCTTCCCGTTTCCTGGCGGTGTCGGGGTGCTTGCTGCTGCCCCGCCGTGGTGTGATCTCTGATGGGGTCAGAATCCCAGGGCTCCGAGTCTCCAGCTTCTTCTGCTGCTGCTGCCGTCCTGGCCGACGCGCCCTCTGCCAGGTGTGGTTGCCGCTTGGCCTCTCCTTGCGACCTGACGCCTGCATGGCCACGCCTCCCTCCTGAGCTGTGTGTCCAGAGGGGAAGTGCTGGGCCTCGAGGCCCTGCTATGGCCAGGTCCATGCTGAAGGGACTTTCTTGTTCTGACCCGAGACCTGGAGGGGTTGTACTTCCTGGGGTGGCCTGAACCTCCACTTCTGTTTATAAAAGTAACTCAGTTTGACGCCACCAACTGCATTTGGAAATGTCTTAGAAATTCAATCTCTGTAATTAAGGAACAGAGATAAGATACCGTGAAGAAACACTTCTTTTTCCTCCAAACGGTGATTTAAGCTCTTCTGTTCTGGGAAGCTGCTTAACGCGCTGCCACTTTCGCTGCCACTTTCCAGGGTCCCCACCCTGAATGTCGGGGCAGCCGGGGTCACCCAGAGAGCAGTCTCAGTTGTGGTCTAGCACGTTCCGTGCGGTCAGGGGGGGTGGAGCTTCAGCGCAGCTCGGTGGCTCCTGCTGTCGCCTGCTCGTGGGGGTGCGAGGGCCTCCTCCGCGGGGCCTGGGTTCAGATGACCTCTAGGGTGACGCCGCTGAGTCCATGGGCTCCCTCGGGCACCGAGGCCCCCTCACCAGAGCACGCAACGAGCACCTGCGCTCCAGCGTCTGCCCCTGGGCTTCAGCGGAAGATAATTCCATACAGATCGTGTTACCCAGGTCACGAGGCTTTGTAGGGTGCTGAGTCACAATGTGGAGTGGATTGTTGGCGTCTCTTTTCTTTCTCTTGGTTTCTACACAGTTCAGTGTGCCCAAGCTGGATGATACAGATCAGAATCTAGTAAGAATCTGCTTTTCCGTGAACTATTTCTATGGCTGCTTCCTGGGCTAAGTAGGCTAAGAACTACCAAACGGTATTTGTTAAATATTTAAAGTAACGTTTTAACAGTTGCTAATTTTGAATGCTGACAAGGAAGCTTTGAAAGTAGGAGTCCTTCTTTCTGTCTTGTCCTTCCTTAAGCCCTTTAGAACAGCGCTGAAAGGAAAGGATTTGTTGCTGCAGTTTATGGGCCTCACAGTTAAACACTCCTCAGAGCCTGCACCGCCTGTGCGGTCCAGCTGTGCTCACGTGCTCGCCCCTTCCCGGGCACCCCGCCCTGTCCGAGCAGTCTCCGGCCCGCGCCGACTGGCCCGCTGTCGTTCCGCCCTAGGCGCCCGCTGCAGACGGCGATGATCCGCGACGGCCTCGTCTTCTGGCTCGTCGATCTCCTGCAGGAGCCCGACTGCCTGTCCGACTACACGCTGGAGTACTCGGTGGCCCTGCTGATGAACCTCTGCCTCCGCAGCGCAGGTGTCTCCTCCTCAGCCCCAGCCGCGCTGGTGGGGGCGGGGAGGGCCTGGCCCCGCCTGCTCATCCAGGAGCCCGCGGGGGGGGGGGGGGGCCCCCGGGGGCCCCCNGGGGGGGGGGGGGGGCCCTCTGGTGTCCCTCTGGGAACTGAAAACAAAGTGTCAGGCATCTCCAAGCTGGAATAAAGCTGTCGGGCCCCTGACACCGAAATACCATTCCAGCCTTGGAAAGGAGCCGCGTGCACACGTGGTGTTCGCCAAGGGGACGCACTGCTCTTCTCGCTCTTCACTGCGTTATTGGGAGACAGGCAGCGAGGCAGGCGCTGCTCCGGCAGGATGCGGCTGGCAGGGCAAGGATATTAAGCCACACTTCCTGCTCTCCCTCACTGCGTCTCCCCCCTCCCCTCCACCGGGAAAGGGGGGGTCCGTCCCCCCCCCCCCCCGGGGGCTCCAAGAGTCCCCAGTGTCTGTGACCTTTAAAGGTGCGATTTCAGCGCCTCACCAGCTTCCATCCCACTCGTGACCTGCGCCCGGACAAGCGGAGCTTCCGTAGAGGAGGTGCCGATCGGCCTGTGGGCCCTTGGTCTGAGCAGCCCTGGTGAGGGTGTTGGGAGGAAGAAGCACCTGGACAGGTTGCTCGGGGTGTCTCTGAGAAGCTTCTTCGCCGTCAGAGGCTCGGCCACCACCGAACACTACACGCTGACAGGAAATAACTGTTACTTCAGTCTTATCTTTTCCAAAGCAGCACGTTTATAGTCTGCTTTTCTTATTTCCGTGGTCTGTTGGATCTGCTCAGAGCATCCGGTTTCCACGACGGTGCTGCCCGCACCTGCAGGCCGAGCTCTTTCCCCATGACAAGGCGTCTGGGCCTGCCCCACGCCCCGGCGCTCGGTGTCGGGCCATTCCGAGCTACTTAATCCTACATCTCCCTTTGAGGCAAAGAGGAAGAAACCAGGGTTCAGAATGGCTCAGTGATTTGCCAGGGTCACAGCGCCTAGTCACAGGCTTCTCTCCCTGTCTGCCCGACTTGAACCCATGCCTCTGAGTTAGACCCGTTGTTCATTGTTTCGTTTGTTCGTTGTTTCTGCCCCGCAGGGAAGAACATGTGTGCCAAGGTGGCGGGCCTCGTGCTGAAGGTTCTTTCGGATCTGCTCGGCCACGAGAACCACGAGGTACTCAGCACCGCTGGCCCTGGGCGGGGGACGGTTGTTGCACCTCCCTCCTCCAAGTGTTTGTCGAAGCTGCTTCCACTCTTTTCTGGTGTCAAGCCTGGCACTCAGCAGGCGTTTGCCCTCTGCCCCCGCCAGCCAGCCCCTGCCACCACTGGCCTGTGCCCAGGCTGTTTTCCTCCTGCTCATCTGTCCCTCCTCAGGCCTCTCCCATGTCTTTTGTATGTGGCTGTGGGCATGCGTGTCGCCTGGAAGCGTGTGTCTGCCGCGTGTTTAGTTTGTAGACAGCCTTGCCCCAGGCCCTGGTCTTTTTCAGACTTTTTCCACAGTGTTTTTAGGACTTTCTCTGTCCTTCATCATTCATTTTCATGACTGCAAAGCGTCCCCTCCCTTTGTGTGCCCCTCCCTATTGATTTACCCAGACCCCCAGGATGTCCACTCTGGGGTCTCAGCTCTCTGCTGCCCCAGAGGTCTGTGGTGCAATGGCAGCCTCCGACCCACGAGGCCGTGGCAGCTTCCTGGGGTGCCTGGCGCTCAGCATGGCTGCCTCACCCCCCGTCAGCTGTGGGTCTTGCCAGGCGGCCCCCAGAACTTCTGCCTCACCAGAGTCCGCCCCAACACTAGTGTGATTTTCTAAGTTTTCTAGCCCTTTTTAAATAAAGTAGAGGTCTGGATGATCTCACCAGAACTCACGGGCAGAAGGATATTCTCTCACCTGCCTTCTCCAGGTGCCTTTGCGAAACCCCGGCTTGGCTTTGCATCTGAAGTCAAACCGAAACCACCTCCTTAACCAGATGGGTGGAAGGGCGTCTTAGCAGGACAGGGCCGAGCACCTGGGGCAAAGGGAAGCGCGGTTTCCCCACGGTCCCACTCCAGACAGACAGAGGAAGAGTGTCGAGCATTTCCAAGTAGGAGAACAGGAGTTGCTTTCACCCCTCCCTTCCTGCGGCTGTCTACCCCCACCTCGCCTGCTCGAGCCAGTGGAGGTTTGGAGGTTGTTAGTTTGTACCTTTTATATTGTAAACCAGCAGGCTCCCGAGCAGCTTCTCTGTTTTATTCAACTCGAGCGCAGGGAACCTGTGGCGAATACTCTGTGTCATCCAATGGTGAGGGCTGCAGGGCCGCGTCCACTGTGCTGGGCCTGAAAACTGAGTGACACAGCTTTCAGAGCATGCCATGAGGTGTTGCCGTGCATTCGCTTTGCGAACGAGTGCAAGGCTCCACCTGCATGTACACTTCATGCTCTGAAGCACACGCTGCGTGCATCTGTTGCGTACGACAGTGTGGCTTCGAAAGGTGGGGCCCAGAAGCCACAAAGGGAAAGAGGGACATATTTGGCTATTTGAACATAACTTTCTTGTGCAGAGGAAAATGCCATAATCAAAGCCAGAAGACAATGCTATGACAGCTTAACATCCCTAACGTATGAAGCGTGCTTTTAAACTGATAAGCGAGTCAGACCAAAACACACGGCCAAAGGACAGTTTACAGAGTCGTGGGCCTTGGTGGCCTATAAACATGAAAAGATGTTCAACCTAGCTAGTCAAGGAAATGAAAATAAACACAAATGATAAAGTATAGGTTGCCCCCCCTTTTTTTTTTAACTCATTGTTTTCAATTCATTAGACTGGCCAAGGTTACAGCCATAAAGTCCAGGGGAAAGGGGAGCTGAGCCCCCTGGGCTGGGGAGGCTGCAGCACACAGCTCCTCATGGGGGTGCTGGCACTTACCGACACCGCGTGTCCCACGTTCTGTGCTGGCTTGAGAGTGGGGTCCCCTTGGGGAGCAAAATGATGGCCCCGTCCTCAGAGAGCTCAGAACAGGCACAGAGAAGTGAAAGTCTAAAATTGCTCTGCACCCTGGTGGAGTTTGGGGGGCCAGGGGGGACCGGTGACGTCCAGGAGGCAGAGCGCAGAGCCTGCTGGCCGCTCAGGAAGGGCCCCCGCGGCTCCTCTGAGCTGGGTTCTCAGGACGGACATCGCTTCCAGATAGAGACACGGGGGCGACCCTCCCACAGAGGGAGCTGCAGGAGCCAGGCCCCGCGTGTCCCAGTGGGGCGGGAGGACGGCCACGCGGGGGGCCCGCTGTGTCTGTGCTAAGGTGCTGGGGCCTTCCAGGTGGGCTCCATGGCAGGTTTCCCAGGTCGAGAGAGGGGATTCGGCCCATGGTCTGGAATTTTGGCCACAATATGTTGGTTGAAGTGTGAACAGAGAAGGCGGGGGCTGCGTCAGGAGATTGCTATAGCCTGGATGTCTGAGCAAGGACAGTCGGAAGGTTCTAGGCACCTCCGAGCTCAGCTGGGAGAGTGAGAGACGCACACTGGTGCCGCACAGGGCCTGCCTGTATGAGCATGGGGCTAAGTGGTGATGCAAGTTAAGCAACAAAGCACAGCAGGACCTGGCCTGGGAGGGGAGGGCGGATTCGGTGCTGAACTCTTAGTTGTCACGGGGACGTGCAAGTGGAGTGTCTGTCACCAGAAATGCACCTGAACTCAGGAGAGCTGAGACGGTGGCGCCCGCTCCCCTCCTCAGCCGGCTGGCTGTCCGGTGTGGCGGTTGATAATTGGGGTGCACAGCATTTGAGAACCTGCAAGTGACTGTTTTCCTCTCCTCTTGAAGATACAGCCGTATGTGAATGGAACCCTCTACAGCATCCTCTCGATCCCATCCATCCGTGAGGAGGCAAGAGCGATGGTAAGAAAATGTGCCTGAGCTGTTGCGAAGCTTTTCCCAGTGCCGGGCGCGGAGGCTGTTAGAGAAGGGGCTCCCTGGAATTGGCTGCCAAAGTTTTCTGGGGAGTCTGTTGCTTTTTATCAGCTTCTAAAGGGACCTTCACTCTCAAATGATTACAAACCACAGAAAGTTCCCAGCAGGGAATTCTGGGGAAAATTTAGACTCTTTTATTTTAGCTTAGTTTAAATGACTCCTTTTGATTTGGGCCTTTGGGGATGCTCTGGGATTTTCAGAGCTTAGCAGGAAAGCGTAGCAATGCTGCAGGTCACCTCAGAGTCCCCTCCAGGCTTCCTGAAGGAACAGTGGCCTCGGTGAGGATGGGAACAAACAAAGCACTTGAGATACAGACATCTGGTAGGGACCAAATGGGACAGAAAAGCTGGTCAGGACGAGAGAACTGCCTGGTGTTTGATTAGGCTGCTAAGCAGTGAATTCATGTTAAATAGGCTCAGGCTAGTTAAGGCTTCTATTTAAAGTACAAAACAAGCCTCAGGTGACTGACCTCTTCTGTTTCAATGACAAATGTTCTGATCAGATGTAAGTAGCAAGCCCACAGGAGCATCTTTTTTCCCACCTGTGAAACTAGGTTAGCAGGGGGTGTGTGTCGTGCTGTGATGAAAAGGGCATGTATATCCGTGCAGCCAAAACAAGCCGAGTTCACCTTGAGACACACAAAACATGTTCTTCCAGTTGCTTTTGTTTATTTGGAAGAATTACTAAATCTTCTAATTGGTCATCTACAATAAAAACTGGCTTAAGAACTATTCTGTGTGGTCACAGTAAACAGTGGCGCTTAATTGTTATGGCTCTTAAATAAAAACTCTGCTTTTTCAATGCAGAACAGGGGAGAGTAAACTTGATTAAATTCCGCATTATGATCATTCAGGTGGAAGAAAGGGATTGTCAGTCAAGTCAGAGAATAAAGAAGGGAGCATGGAGACCAACAAGAAAGAGTGGAGGCGATACGGAGTCAGCGTGGAAGGCAGCCTGGAGGACAGGCATCTGGGGCAGAGGGACGGAGGCGGCAGGAGGAAGTGGCAGGAAAGGGACGGGCCCAGGGAGGCAGACATGAGAGCAGGATGTCCTTACAGCCCCTCCAAGCCAGGAGAAGACGGGAGAAAGGGGCTGAGCCTCAGAGGCCTGCAGGAACGAGAGCCCAACACACGTGTAACTGGAGTCCCAGGAGGGGCGGAGAGAGACCAGGCACAGAAAGAAGGCTGAAGCAATGATGGCAAAATTTATCGAGAAAGAGAAACATAGTAATGAGGCCTCTAGGAATCCCCAGAGTTTGAAAATTAGCCAACACGCCTGTAATAGCTGCCTGCTGCTGCATAACAAGTGATCCCGCAGCTTCGTGGCAGAAAAAAGTTTTATTATCTCTTAGTCTTGGGACAGAAGTTTGACAGCAAATTAACTGGATGGTCCTGCTGAGATGTGTCCTTGGGCTGCAGTCAAGGAGCCACCCAGGGCCACTGAGGCTCCACTAGGGCTGGAGACTCCGCTTCCAAGCGCATCACACACATAGCTGCCTATGGGTGACAGACCCTTCTGTCTTGACACACGGGCCTCTCCGTCCAGCTGCTCCAGAGATGATCACAGGCTTCCCCCTCCCCAGTGCGTGGTTCCAGAGAGACAGAAAGTGAGCGGACAGAAGCCTCAGCATCCTTGATGCCCTAATCTCAGAAGTGTCACCCCACACTGTCATTCTGTTACAGGGCAGAGAGGGGGCACCTCAGAACCCCCAAACTTGTTTTTTCTGAATGGGTTCTGCCATTAGCTGCATTAAGACAAACATATAAGGCCTTTAATGGAAAGGAACTTTAATACAATTAGGGTACAATACAGAAAGAACAAAGAATGTAGTTACTAAGTTAAGTATTTAAAGTTACCCATCTCCTTGAGGGTAAAAGTCCAGCCAAATAGGATTGGCCCAAAGCAAGGCCCAAAAGCTGCCACATGTCTAAAGGACCTTTTGTAGAGACCCAAAGAAAAGGGTCAGAAAGAGTCAGACAAATCCGGGAGGAAAAGAGCAAAATCAAAATCAAGATGAAAGCCACCATGGTTAACCTCCTCACGGGTCTCTCACCCACGTCTGTTCCAGCCAGTCCAAGACCAAGAAGCAAGCGCAGTTTCTTCACATGTCCCTCCACTCCACGTGCCTCCTCTACATCTCCTTGCTGCTCTCCCTCCTGCTTCCTTTTTCCTCCCTTCCTTCTGTCCTGTCCTCTCTGCAAAATTTTCTTTCCCTGCTCAGCTCTACCCACTTAGGGCAAAACCGAAACTCTAAAACTTTCCCCTTTCTTGGAGACCACCCTGTTACAATTCTGTCAGTTACATGGACTAACCTGACAGTGTGGGAGGAGACCATTGAGGACAGTGAGTCCCAGGAGCTGTGGGGATCTTTGGAGACCTTCTTGGAGGCAGGTTCCAACACACTCCTGTCACCAGGGGTCAAAGAAGAAGTCACAAGGAAATTAGGGGCTGTTAATCTTTTGACATGTAAATATTTACTAAAATTTTCATTTGTTTTTTTATTATGGCTTTTTGGGTCATATGGCAGCCTTAATAATTGCCAAATCTGCTTATGTTTTCCTGTCTAAGCTTCTAGACAGCCTCCAATTGTTGATGAAGGTGTAAGTAGCTAAGCCTCCCTCTGACATTTCAACGGGGATCAAAGATAAGCTAATGAAGGAGCTTTTGGACGTGCACCAAAGCAGTTGCCTATTTATTTGTAAAGCGGGGCCTCCAGGGGAGTTCTTAATCCTTGAGAGTTCCTTTTTTCACTCTTCCCCTTGAGGAAGTTTTTAGATTGACAAAGGTGTGGTCTTCTTGCATATAACCAAGAATAAAGGAAGCCAGGTATGAGGAAGAACTGTCCTTCTCTCAGGCAGGTGCAGAACTGGGTGTGACACTGTGACACAGCCTTCCAGAAGGCAGTCAGGCAGCAATGAGAAAAACCACTGAAACCTCATTCCAGATCCTTCCTTCTCTGGTTGGTGATGAGGGGCAGAGCTCTGTCGTGAAGTTACTCCTTTCAGTATTTTTGTAATAGCAAAAGAACAGAACACACATGTCTGGTACTAGAGGCACTGCTAATGAAATTATGGTTCTTTTGCCCCAAATATTGAAGATAATAATTAGGAAAAACAGTATGGAAATTTTTTTATTGTATAATGAGGGATAAAAGCAGATTATGGCATAAGAACTCTATTGCAACCATGGAAAACATTTGCGTGCTTGTGGAAAATGACAAAGAAGACAAAATTATATTAATACCAAATGCTTTCACGGTGGCCTTAAAATAATGTTAAGTAAATAAGATAATGAGGGCCCTGAGGCCAGCCAAGCTCTGGCCTGGAGAGTGGCTCCCAAGACAGCCCCGTGCCTGTCAAGCCTCCTGTGTCCAGGGCTGGAGTAGGTGTTGGCCATCAGCGCTTCCCAGGGACCTAAAGCGCAGCATCCCCCAGACCGGATCAGACCAGATGCTCAGCCAGTCCCCGTGCTCTGAGTCCCTGG
Source organism: Galemys pyrenaicus (assembly GCA_019455555.1). NCBI lineage: Eukaryota > Metazoa > Chordata > Mammalia > Eulipotyphla > Talpidae > Galemys > Galemys pyrenaicus. Next base: position 23,961,554 of record JAGFMF010011501.1, read on the forward strand.
GAGAGCCAGGAGCTGGGCTCAGCGGCCACCCGGCCGGAGGGATGCCCACAGCCCACCCCAGTGCTGCCAGACATCCTGTCTCCTCTGCCCCAAGGGTCAGACACCCACCTGCCCAAAACACGCATGTCCCCACATGTGGACTCTTCGCAGTGCCACTTCAGGTATGTCACACAGGGTACGCCTGGCGGGACCTGGGCCATGTGCTGGCACCCTAGCTGCAAGGGAGGCTGGGAAGGCTAATATTCTGGCTGCTGCATAGAAAACGGCACAAGGGACAGACGCTGTTAAAACGTGTTCGCCAGCCAGGGTCCAGCCAGGGCCCTGCTGGCGGTGAGCCTGTGCTGGAGTCTGCGGCGACCATCACGGGCACCTTTCAAGACTGGCGCGGAAACCCTACAGAGAGGAATATAAACGGATGTGGCTTTTTTTCTGACGTGTTTAGCCATATGTATAATAATCCTCAAAAATAGTCATGGTTTTGGCCCAGTAATTCCGCTGCTAGCAGAATACGAACAAAGGTTCATGCCCAGGATGTCGATCACAGCATTACTGAGCACAGCGGCACCCAGGACACCACACAGACGCCCGCACGGGGGGAGCGAGGATGAAGTCAGGACGGGGGAAGGAGACACGGGAAGGGCAGGGCTGAGCCCGCGGACACGCCTGACTGTCCTCTGGGTCTTCCCGGTCCTGTGTCTCTGGGCCACTGACTTCGGCTCTCGGTGTCCAGAGTCTTCGTCTGTAAGACGGAGAGTGTCATAACAGCGAGCGCATCACGTTATTGTGAGAACAAAATGGCTAATCCATACAAAGTGTTTTGTGCCTGGCACTAGCATCAAAAAGCATTAATTAGTATTACAGTTATTAGTTTATTGTTTGTGAAGTTTTTATTGACACAGGAACATGATCACGAAGTGAAGTCGAAAAACAGCGAGGGGCAGCAGCATATTGGCAATACAGTGTCAGCTACGTAAAGTGGTAGTGACTGGCCCGGACACGCGTGTCGGGGGCTTGTAATTTTTTCTCTTTCCTTTGATCAAGTTACAAGTTTTCCACAGCGAGCCTGTGCAAGTCTCATAGCTAACCAAAGGCCTACCTGGAATAGATGCTTCCGTTTCAAGGGGGAGTTTCTCTGAGGACCTTTCATGATACAAGTCGGGACTGTTTGGGCCGGTGGAGAGCTGAGCTGCTGCGCGTGGGGCAGTGAGTTACGAATTAGCTGGACTGATCGGGTTATGGTAGGCTCTGTGGAAGGTGCTGTCTCTCATTTAATCCTCCCAGAGCCTCCCTCCCGCTTCCCCTCTGCCAAGGAGCCGTGTGACTGTGTCCTTTTTGCTGCTGAAGAGATGAGGCCCAGACCTGTGCTCCCCTGCGGAGTCACAGCTGTCCTCACTGCCCAGCCGGGCAGCGTGCTCCGGGGCACCCCCTTCTGTGCCGCCACATCTGGGCTGCATGCGCTGTGCGCGCCCAGCCCGACGTCTCCTGGCGCGTGCAGCAGGGAAAGCCGGACGCCCTCGCTGGCCTCTCTGCTTCACCGCGACCACGCAGACGTTCTTCTGTGTGACAGTCTTCGACCACGGCCGGCTGGCAGGAGCAGCACTTCCTTGTTTGCTCTGGCTCGCTGTCCGAGCTGCCTTTGCACGCAGCGTGATCCGGCCACCTGGCACCCTGCGTCTGCCTTGGCGCTTCCATTTGATCTGGCTTATCTGAAGTGACAGGTTATTACCTCCGTGATAACATGTCATGTTAACGACTCCTCACTGCTATGATTTACACTTCAGCGCGAACCTTCTCTGATACGTGTAGCTTTTAAAAAATACTTGAACTGTCTCACCTGGGAATTTTCTGTTAAGAAATCTTCCCCCAAGCAGTCCTCCTAATTACCGAGAAGGAATTCATTCTTTTCTCCCTCCAGTATATAGTGATCGAGCTAGGGATGCATAAAAGAGAGCAAATGAGAATAAAAAGATCTTCCTTTATCCAAGCGAGTTAATCATTGGCAAAAGTAGCCTCTGGAAGGAAGGCGCTAGAAGGGAGCCTGACTAAATCCTTTGTCTGGCTCCACTGGTGACAACGTTAAGGCATCCATGGTGAGTCGGTGGTTGGGCCGTTTGTGTTTAGCAAGTGGCTTTCACTTGCTGGTTGCTGATAGTGTTCTGGTCTGCCTGGCTTCATTTGGCTGGGCATGGAGGACATCAGCTGATGAGGCAGACATGAAATTCAGCTTTCCTGAGACCGAAGGACCTGTTTCTTCAGTCAGACAAACCCGAATGTCCGGTCGCACAGGAGTCCCTGCCCCTGCTGGCCACGACCTCTCGGCAGGGCTCCCGGGGGCACGCAGAGGCCTTTCAGAGTCCTTCCCTTCCAGACCGCTCCCTCATCCTCTCCTCTGAGGGCCGGCCTGTCTCTGCCAGTGAAACGTCAATTTCTTTAAGGCTCTGTCACCTCTGCAGTCACCAGGGCACCTGCTTATTTCCTTAGCTTTGGTTCCCAGAGCTGTTTTCTGAGCCAACAGTGGACATGGCAAGGACAGCCTCGCCCATTGTGGAGCATCAGCCAGTGCTAGCCATCGGATTAGATGCTGGTTTTTTAGGTATAACTTAGGAACAATAAAACACTCGGGCCTTACAGCTCAGTGCACTTGACGTATGTATACATCTGCATAACCAATACCCAGCGACATACTTTATCTTTTAGCTAGTGCTGATATCCTCATTTGATAGGTGAGGGAACGGGCTGGGGGGGTTACTTGACCCAGGTCCCAGTTAACTCTGGGTGTTAGTGAGGTGATGAGAACTCACCATGTTCACAGCTGCAGTTGGCACATCTGCTCTGGTTCAGTTAGAGCTTTGATTCCAAACTGAAAAGCCTAGGGATGGGCTTCAGGCACAGCTTGATCTGGATTCACACTGACCATTCTTTGGCCATCACCTTTGGACTCTGTTTTGTCTGCTTTGGGCTCATTATTTGATACATTCCCTTTGTGGTAGCAAGAAGCCATATCAGCTCCAGCCACAGTTCAAAATCTACAGGAGGAAGGAGGGCAAATAGACCCCTGTACTTAGTATCTTACCTCGACATTTCCCTGAAATTGTGTTAGTGTTGATAATTCTGACATTAGAATTTTATAATCTGGAAATAATGTATACTATAGTGACATTAGAGTTCTTTTGCTAGGAAAGGAATGATGGCTATTTAAAAAGAGGTTCTGTTGTTTAGTTACTTCTCTGAACATACGGTTTTACATTTTAAAGACTATATTTGGCCCAGAAATCCAGAAGGCAGTGCATAAATTTAGTGTACAGCAAAATTTAGAAACACAGCAAAGAAATCACCTCCCCACACCACATACTGCTGAAACCAAAGGGAACGTTTACAAGGTAAAATTTTACAGTAGTTGGGTTTTTTGCTGAATATTCTATACTTAGGTTGGATAATTAACCAAGAAGAAAATTACTTTACTGTAAAGTATAAAAAGAACAAAAAAGAAGTTTAGTGCTGAGTAGAGGAATTTTCCTTGTATATATCCCTTCCCCCTGAGAAAAAAGAAAGGTTTTTCTGATTAGATGAAACTACCGCATCGTAAAGTAGCCCTCCCCCCCAAAACAACCCCAAAATGTTAACCGTGATCTCGCCATTACGTCTAGGGAATGGAGGACATCCTTCGCTGCTTCATCAAGGAAGGTAACGCCGAAATGATCCGCCAGATCGAATATATCATCAAGCAGCTCAATTCAGGTTTGTTGAATGCAAAATGTCTATGCTCCGTCTTTTTTTTTTTTTTTTTTAAGATTTATTTATTTATGCATACAAGC